>CABPRJ010001896.1:748765-1174243 GCA_902439185.1 Cinara cedri
TTTTTTTTTTTTTTTTTTTTGGGGTGGGATCCAAAATTGTTCATATTAATTTTGAACGATGAACACTAAATATAAAATACAGATAAGACTACAATCAAGTATCAACACTATCGACTATCGTAATAAATCGGACAAACCGCAATCCGAACGACAATTTATAATCATTATTATAAGGGGATTAGAAGCGACGAGTTTCGGTCTTTGTCTTACACACGTGATATATAGGGATTTAGACGTGTTTTGTTTCCAACGTACCGATTGATCTAGTGAAGCGATGAGAATTCTGAAAGCAGATTTGAATTTGTCGTAGAGTCTACTTGAGATCGTCTTTCCCACTTTATTTGATTTTAATTTCTCAAAAATTTAAAATATTTCATTTTTTCAATAACTCTTCTATAAGTATGGGGTTTTTTTTTTTTTTTTTTTTTTAGTTTAAGGAGATAAATTTAAAAAGTCGATCTCAAGTAGCTTCACGACAAAATTCAAATCTGTTTCCAGAATTCTTATCGCTTCAATAAATTCTTCTTAACTCATAATATTATCGCAATTAAAAATTTAACATAATATCATAACTGTCGACTCGAATCCGCCACTGGTTTTATGTACGGTGCATTTTCGCGCGCGACTACTTGTGAGGAGGCTATGTGAAGGGGGGGGGGCGAAATTTAAAATGTTTTCGTATTTTATTGTTACCATATTGTATACGTATTATTAAGGCCCGTGTTGTATTCCGAACGCGGATCCAAGTACAACAACAACGGGAACAACCACGGCCAGGTTAGGCCCTCTGCCGAGGACCGGCCTTGCCCCGTTCGAGCGGAATCGTTTCGATCGACAGTCTCGGCGGCAGTTGCTGTGCAGCGTATAATAAGCGACGCGTCCACCATCGCGGAATTATGAATTCGAGACGATACCGGCGGCCGGAACGCGTTTGTTTAATTAATTTCGCAAACACCGTAACGTTGTTACCCGCGCCGCGGTTCGAACAGCAATTGTTTTGAAAATAAACGCGCGCGCGCGCGCGCACAGAACCAATAACAATATTATTGCGGCGAAGAAAATAATATTGTAATAAAAAAAAAACACGACGACGACGACCTCACCGCGGCGGAATGCGAATCTGCCGCCAAATATTATTATTATTAACCGAATGCGTTTTCCGAGTTGCCGTCAGCAGAAAAAAAAAAAAAAATTTAAAAAAATAATACCCGATATCGTTATTATTATTATTATTGCTGCGCTCTCGTATTCGTGTTACGTCCTTTTTGGTTTTTTTTTTCATTTTTTTTTTTTTTTTTTTTTTCATAATATATACACCTATACGCGGCATTTCCCTCTCGGTATTACGCGCGTACGCGTATTTAGGTACGTACGTACGTACGAAATCGTGAAAAAAAAAAAAAAAATGTATAATAGACGAATAATTGCAACGCAATAACGTTGATATTACGCCGCACTGCAGTTAAAATGTACGATAATTTCGTACACACAAATCGTACGATAAAAATTCAAACGGACACCACACCACGCTATATAATATTATAATAACGATTGCGGTGGCAGATAAGTATTTTTTTTTTTTTTTTTTTTTGGTGAAATGTCGAACGTAACACATCGTCGTTCGCATTCAAATCGGAATACATTATTATTGTTATTATACATGTCACATGGACACTGTTTGTAGGATCAATAAGACATTGGTTTTCATAAAAATTCCGATAAAATTATATTATTACACTCGGCGGACGGATTATTTATTATTTATCAGCGGGTGTACGTCAGTGATATTATACTACAGCAGCGATTCTCAACCTCGATTTTACTTTTGTGCATTAACTATTAAATGATTATATAATTGTGTAGATTTAACAACAAAAAGCTCCCATACATGTAAAATAACGTACACATTTTTATTTTTTGATAAGTAAGAAAAAAAAGTTGAATATCCGTATCAAGTGGTACGTGAAAAATGTAAACACGTGTCAATGGTACGGGGATATGAAAAAGTTGAGAACCGCTGTACTATAGCGTGTATACGTATTATATACATCATTTATATTTTGTTCGGTACGTATTTAAAACTATAATACCCAATAAAAGATATCGCCCTGTTTACAAAAGTATGTAATATTATTATAATCGTATCGAAACGTCTCGAAAATGCAATGGTAGGCATTAACTAGTTATAATTTTTTTTTATTATTTCGTTTAACTTTCGTGCCCATCAATAGCGAACGAGTCGGAGAATGATTATTTTCGACATTAGAAATTAAATTTTAATAACATTGGCCGTTCAAGGCGCTGCGATTTACGCACTCCTGTTCATTGCAATAGTCTAATTTAGTTTATACAAAATATCTGAACTTATTCGGGTTAATTGAATTAGTAGACTACAAACACATTTGAATACGAGGTACAATATTATTTTTGGTAAAATTTAAAAACGAAAATAATGAATTTATTATAGACAAAAATTTAATAACATAATTATATCGTATTTATTATAGACAAAAATTTAATAACATAATTATATTGTATTTATTATAATATTCCAATCATTATCACCGAGAAAAAAAACCGAACAACAAATAATAATGATTTCCTAAGACCGCAAATATTGGATAATATTATTATAATTTATAATATTCTATATAAAATCGATAATTTTTTAGTAACCAATTTATTTGTAATGAACAAACAATATTATAATATACAATTGGCACTACACGCATTTAAGCGGTTTGAATATTCAAGTGACCAAGAGCGGAGGCATAAGCCCGGGGGGGGGTTGAGGCTAAGGAGGGTTTTGAATCATGTAGGTGCTATTAAAAATTCAACTCGTATAAATTATAAATTATATTTTAATACATATATTGCCTTAAAAGTGCAATGTCGAATGCAACAGAAATTTGTTAAGACCCCCACATGTCTAATACCCGATAATCCGCCCTTGTAAGTACTTCTACATACGTAGCCATTATAATAATAATCGGTATAACATAATAAGTTTAAAACTGAACGCTTTGATTGCGCATACTAATTCATTTTAAGGTTCGCATTTTAGTAATAAAATATTATCATTTATATTAATAGGTACGAAACGATTGTGTGTATCCCATTAAATATTTCAATTATATCAAAAACACAGTTCATAGAGTGGATTTATTGTATTTTATAACGTTGCATGGCCTAAATATTAAATACAATTATCATTATTTTAATATACACGTGGTTTGTACTGCATAATGATATTATGTAGGATAAACAATTTGCTGTCTGTTGTTTACTCAGAATAACGAACGCACCAACGACAGATAGTCACGAAATACAATATGACACAATAATATTATTTATAACTTTGTTTTGGACGCTATACCAACATTGGATATTTTATTTCTTTGCCCAACACATTCGCGTATTGTTATAGTACGCACCATGGAATAAATTTAAGACCGATTTTCCTCCGATCAGTCCGATCGAATGTTATAGCGGCGCGACAACAATAATTTTCCGATAACAGATTTGAATTCAACGTCAAGTGCAGTACACGAGATCGGCCGGTGCACTTTTACGAATTTACAGTTCTCGATTACCGAAAATTTCGATTGAAAAGATTGCCGATTTCGCTTCACGCTGAACTCGTCGCCGCACTCTGATCGTTACGTTTTTTGTGCTGCAAAGAGGAAAACTTTCAACGAAGACGCATCGGACTAGGATTATCGATTGAAGAAGAACCAAAAACGAAAAACCGGTGAAAATCGATCGTGTTCAAACGGGAATTTTCCCCATACGGCTCGTTTTAAAAAATAACAATGAAATACTACGATCAACACGGTTAGGTCATCAAGTCGGTATATAACATTTCGGGTTTTCGGTTTTTTTTTTTTTTTTTTTTTTCTTTGAAATATATATTCAATTATAACATGTGCTGATAGGTACTCTTATAATAACATAATACTTCGGGCTGCTATAATACAATATCATCTAAATCTGAAGAATACACGCTAATGATCTCCAATAAATCGAATACACACACGCTGGCGAAAACGGCGGACGTCGTTGAAAAATTACACAGTACAGGCTTCATATAGACCAGATGTCTGTCCCCGCGGACACAATACGAGTTTTCGACCGCCGTCGCCGGTTTCTCCTCAGAAGTTTTACACTGCAATACTGTTATACAAGAAATCTACCCCCAATATAATGCACGTCAAAGAAGTGTTTACAATATCCATTCAATATAATAGCGTACGTATACATATATACCCCCCCACTCGACACGTATAGCTCCCAAATAAAATAACGAATATAATGGTATACAGGACGATCGATTTATCGCGTGTGAACCAGCGATTTTCTCGAAGGATCTTAAGCGAATTTGATTTATGTTTCTCTTTTTTTTTTTTCCAATTATTTCGGAATCTTTTAAGCTTTTTCCCGATATCAACATTACACCCCGTTTACATGAAATGAGCATACATTTTGGTTTTTCACGATAGTAACCCCTTCTCATATTTAAACGCAAATTCGAAAAGAAGATATTAATTGTCTACATCAGTGGTTCTCAATTTGTTAAGGCTCAAATTTCCCCCCAAAAATCTATCACGACCCACATGGTTCCACTTTTCAAAAAGAAGTTTATGCAAACAGCAGGGGAAATCTTAAAAAACACTGTTTGAGAAACGCCGGTCTATACACGTATTGATGAGTTACGCATTTCTTATCGTTTCACAAGACGATCAATTCATAACCCTTCGCCAGTTCTCCGGTCATTACTCATAAAGCGCGTTATGCGCCTACGTGTTTCTAATCTGGAATCGGCGAGTGAAAAGAGTATAGATGTGAAAAATCGAAACAACGGTTGAAAAGTGTCCGTACTTATGGAAGGAAAAAAAACCACCAAAAATTCGAATTCGCGCAAAATCGCCGGTTCGCGCGACCAAGTCGATCGTCCCGTATACCCGTAGTACACGGCAAATAACTACTCGCGACCATCCCGTCGGCGGGAAATAGCGGGTACACGCGGTGCGTAACACTATGCGGTATAACGCATAGGTACTTCATAAGGTACGCGACTATTGCAATCCACCACCTGCGCGGCCGTCGACGGCGTGTCTCCGGTCGGGGTGACCGAGCAGCTTAATGGTCGTCGGGGGTCGCGTGCCCCGGATCGTCGCTCGCTCGCTCGCTGGCGCGCGCGCGCGCGCACGCCCGCCCGCCCGCCACCCGCTCGGCGTGAAGTGTTTCCCCCGCGCGCGAATTCACGCTTTCATAACATACGCGTCCGCGCCGCGCGGACCGGCAGCTGTCCCTCTCGCCGCCACCACCACCACCCCCTCACCGGCCCGGCGCCGCCGCGCCGATATTATTTCATACGCGCGGCGAGTGAAAAACAGTAAACCGGTGTACGCTCACGGCGCGCGCGTATAATTTTTTTTTATATAGTATTAAAACGCATTATACGCGTATACGTTATTGTGCGGCGGTACAGTCGGTACGGTGAATAATAATGGCGCGCAAGTAAGTACGCGCGTAATAGAAAAAAAAAAAAAAAAAAAAAAATACCTCGACCAAAACGCCGGGTTACCCACTGTGTTATGGGCGACGCGAACTTGGCGCGCACATTGTTATACGATATTCGAAGGGTACGTAACTAGCTGCGTGCCGTTTTTTTCCCGAATGGGGTGAGCGAACGCCGCGGCTGCTGCTGCTGCTGCTGCTGCTGCGGGGGTCGGCCGCGGGGTAAATGCGCGTTTGACAAAACGAAATATTACAATAGGGGATAGACGATAAAAAAAAAAAAAACCAAAGGACATTAAACTCGAGTAAATGCATATGAAATGGCTCGTACACCAGACCTGTATAATATATTAACATGATATTATCCGATGTACGATATTATTATAAAGCGTACCGAATTATTAATATAATTATTACATAGTTTGTTTTTTTTTCTCGCAATTATAATTAAATTCGTGTAAGAGTACAAGTAACGTTAAACTAAAAAAAAAACAAATAATTTTACTTTTTTATTCGAATACATCACATTATCAGGCGATTAAAGAGGCTGCTACTGTTGACGGGCGTACCACGGTTTTAGCAGGAAAGTTGATGAGGGATACAAACAGTGGCCAGTTTATTCAATCTATTAGAAAGCTACAAGGAAAATCAAAAAAAACGGCCATCTCGATACACCAACTAGATAGAAAATGCTAAAAAAAAATAATTTTAAATGTAGCAAGATTTATGGAAGACAAGTTATTTATAGATACAACAAAAAAATAAACCCATATAATTCGTGCTTCGATCAGAATTGAATACAATTTTTTTTTCGGATCGATATAATAAATTTCCATCGCATAAAAATTAATTCGTTTAAACAACAATAGTGTTATATGTTTAATATGTTCTTATCTCCGACTGGTATTATAAATAAACGAAATATTTGAAAATGAAAAACCACAATATATTTTGTTCTACATCGAATTAGGCCAAAATACAATCTTTAATATTATATACGATCATCGTGTTAAGATGATACACACGCATTTATTGTCTTCGTCTAATAAACGCACGACAACAATTAATTTGGACCGTTGATTGTAATCTTTGAGTAATATAATATAGAGTGAATGGATCTATTATCGATCATTAACTATATATGAAACGAGTATGTGAAATATCTCAGTTTACAAATGCTTATATCATCTCGCTTAAAAATTAAAATATCAAAAAAAAACCAATTCGTAAACACAGATAATGTTCTTCCCTACAAGTATGATAGATAGTAGATCATTTATTCTAATATTAAAAGTAATAGCACACAATTGATTTTGTTGTACAAAAGTTTCCTATATGTCGTATGTTTGTAAGACGGATATCAGTAACGTACCTGTGGGAGGGGGCGAGAGGCATTCCTCCCCCCAAGGGCTGTGTAATTATATGTGTGCATTGTTATATTTTTTTTTCGTGTTTTTACAATTATTTCGAAATTTATTTTTCATAAAGTAATGTAATGGTCAAGTCTATAGATATTAAAATATTTTTGCTATCTGTGGTAGCCGGGTCAAGGTTTCTGGTATTATCATTTCATTTTGACAGTTCAACATTTGTTTCTAATCATCGATTTTAAGTTGAAAAATAAATGTGCCAGGATCGCTTATGCAAGCTTGTACTATTGCATATTTATCAGGAAATAAGTGTACTAGTGGATATCATTGAAGATTCTTTTCTATGAAAATCTGGAGGTTAAACTTTGTATTATAAATGTATAACATGCATTATATTATATTTAATTAAATAAAAATTTCTTATTTTATGTACTAAAATGTTATATTTCACAAATATAAAAGAACCTAATTCCCACGTCCAATAAACAAATTGTCGTGCGGTGATATTACTTTTTAAAGGAATTTTCTATTTTAAGAGTGGGTGAAAATATATTCATCCCACTCTCCTAAGAAAGGTACGCCACTGACGTAGACGACAAATGTAGGACTTATAGCGTCCATCATCGCATTTACCGTATCTTCCGTCCCAAAATATTTTCACAAGATATAAAAAGATATACATATTATTTTTCAACTCTGATGCCGAACGTGAAGGGGTTTAGTTATCAAGTTCAAATTTTTGAACCACCCTAATATATACATTTATACAGTATACACGCTTGATTTGAATGCTATAAAAAATACTAAACAAATATTTCGACCTTAACATAAAAATAAAATACTATAGTGAGTAGACGTGATTAAAAAAATAAATATACTACAGAAACAATAAACTAGGCAAAAAAAAAAATACCTTAGCGGTGGAGGGGGAGGGTGTGCTTTTATTTACATTCTGCATGGCTACTATATATACTAGTATGACGTAGTACTCGATCAAAATAATTATAACCAGGTGTATCCGACAAGAATAATAGGTACGAAAAAAGGGTGTTATGCGTGCTATAGATTATAGTTGAACCGACAGATGGACGCTTTCAAATTCCGGTTCGACTTTTGTCAAAAGACGGCCTACGACGACACCGGCCACATGCGGACGTGTGCTTAACTACGCGTACGTAAAAAAAAAATAATAATAATAATAATTTTAAATGGCTACTAGCCTATATAGTAGTCGTATTGTTTAATTTTCGTACACCACCGCCTTTCACGGTTCGTCGTGTCTGTATTTGCATAAAATATTCTATATAGAATACACGTATTATAATATAATAGAAGCTCGGCACGTGTCATATTCGAAACGCTTGGTTATTCGCCATTAGTGAATTTCAATACCGGCTTAATATAGAATGGAATACATACAGGGTGCCTCACAAGGATATACCTATTGGCCATTACGATACCTCGGAATGTATGATCTATATGTTATCGCGTTCACTTATTAATTTTACAAATTTTTTTTTTACGATTTAAGAAAAGACTAATCAAACGCCAAATAAATGATGTTTCACAACTCTCCTCTACCCAAAATTTAACTCGTAATATCTCGTAAACGGGTAGATGGAAATCAAAATTGTCACCACCATATTACTTTTTGAAAATCAAAATAAAATAATCGTTTCAAAAATAAAGGTGATAGAAAATGATGAAAGTATAATATTTTAAAGCTGCTTGTATATCTATTAAATCGCCAAAAAATAAAAAAAAATTCGTGGGGCACCCTGTATATATGACGTCAACGATCACGTTAATTTAACTATTCGACGTAATCGGTTTGAGTAAAAATATATATACAAGTATACCTATATATAATATTCAGTACATAACTAAAAATAATTTTTTTTAAAAAAACTGCGGGTATCGTTTAAATTTTCCAACAAAGCGATAGACAATTTATTTAAAACTTGATAAATAAAAAAAAAAAGTTAGACGAATACCACTACGTTTTGCGTTTTAGGTTCCCGTTGAAATGCACAAGCATGAAATATTTGCTATAAAACCATTGGGGAGAACACAAGATAACAAATTTGTGTCAAGACATAATCGGAGGAGTGAGTACAATTATACGTTAGAAGTTTTTAAATTTCGGAGGTGGATGGATAGCTGGGTTGAACCCCTAATCCAATTCCATGTACACGTAATAAATCACCGTAACAAATCTACGATAATTATGATTATATAACGATTTTTGGAAATACACAACAATTTATAATATTAAAATACAATATTGACATACATCTCCCTTCCTCCCCAAAAAAAAAATTTTGAAAACACGGAAAACGTATTAATAGTATTGTACTTTTACGTCTTTTTAGCATTCAATCAAATTGTAGAATAAAAAGTCAATAACGGAAATGTTAATTAAATACGTCTTCGGAATAATATTATGACAAACCGGTTTTTATTTACTGTAAACTGTCAATATTATAATAATATATACACATATAACTAGCCGATGTAAAAAAGAAATGTTCCATCGTGAAATAATAGCACGTCATGTTTGGAGTAAAATCTGGTTCGACGATATAATATTATTATTATAAGAATCGGGAATATAAACTAGTTTCAAACCAACAAAAAAAAATCACCGTATACCGCATACATTTGAGCTGACCAGACATTAACCTTTTAATGGAATTTTAACGCAAATGAAGAATAGGTAGAGGTAAAATGCTTGAACCAGCACAACCGGTTTAATGTGCTGCTAACAAGGTTTACCGTGTTATGATGGCAGATTATATTATGCATGGAAAAAGATATAGGAAAAAAAAAATTAATGCACACGTGCATTTCGGCAGAGGGCTGGATCGAGGGTTATGGACTTATGGTCAACCAAAGGGAGACATTATAGTCTCTGCACCTGGTCATAGTCAACCCGGAGGGAGCATTTTGGCGGCAGTTTTATTTTTGATTTACAATTAAAATATACATATATGCATACAGTATATGTACATTGTACACGCTAAATGCAATAATACCGGGAAAACGAAATATCAGAACTCCAACGCTAAAAGTCGTATTCATATTATAATAGATAGGCTGATTCGAATAAAAATTAATATTAAATTTTGATTTATAAATACTCGTTAGGTTACAACTATTTACAAGAAAATATCAAATTTGGAATGTTATCTTTAAGGTGTATACCTTTTCATTGAAATACGATCGGAATGAATTGCTTATGCAGTTAGTAATAATTATTACTATATAACACGAGTAGACATTGTTACATATTTTCATACATAGTTGAAATAATTTAAAAAAAATATTCTAACTGGAACTTATTTCATGAATCGCCGGAAGTTAAGTATTATTGTTTTACGTTTATAGGTAAGGAATGTAAAATCAATGAATATTTAGTTTTTAATAATTTAAAATCCTATAATAAAATTCAAAAATAATAGTGAAATTAAAAAGAAATACTCATTTGAAAAAAAAAAGAAATTGTAATACTATAATAATAAATGTTGTAACTAAGATTTCTTTGGATTTTATAAACTACAACGACGTACGATCGAAGGTTTACACCAGTCGTGACCGTTATTTTTCAAATGAGTTTCTTTCTTTTTTTTTCGTATACTGGGGGAGCCCAAACCGATACCGTCTGGGTATTAAAGGGGGGAAGACGAACGTTTTCTTTCCGTTACTGAACCCTCGCAGACGCAGGCGAGACTGAAAGACCAAATGTCCCTAATTCATACCGCCAAAATTTTCCCCATTTCGTTCTTTCAAATGCGTTAGTAATGGGACAAAAGACACATCACCAGCGATATTTTATTGTTCTTACAATACAGAAGTGAAAGATTTGTAACCGATTTTTTGATACGGACGGTAGGTACCTACATAGGTATATAGATCACGTCAAATCTGAAATGTATAAAATGTATGCTTTACCGAAAAAACTTATTGTATTTGATTTTAATTCAATTTGTTAAAAATAAAATTATGTTTCATTATTATATATATTCGCAATATCAGTTTTTTATTATCATTTTTGATACTATTTTATTCATATTGTTTTTTTTAGATTTTAACAACGCGTCGACTTAAATAATACCCACAGAGATATAATTAACTAGATAGCTAATACGTGAGGTTTTCAATCCAACATTTAATTCGAAGACCTCGGTCCTTATTGTCCACTTTTATACCACGATAAATGTTATATCAGTATTCAGAATAAAAATCCCACGAGGATGATACACAGAAAACAAAAATCCCTAAACCCACATTTTTTTTTCGGTTAATCAACTGATTATTAGGACCATTGGCCGACTTCAATATTAAGAACAGTCCGACTCGGGTAAGTTTAGGGAAAAATTTGTCTGCCTATTTAATTGTATAATGCAATTTTTTTTCAATTTTCGACGTTTTTGCAATTTTCCCACGTTTTTTAATCATAGGCGTTTATTGTTAGTCTGGAATTTTCTAGAAGTTTGGAGGGCCCAGAGAGCGATAACTGTCAATATATATACGGTGGTAATTAAATTCAACGTAGTAGTACAGCGATTCGTGTGCATTTACCTGTTGGTACCTTAGTACTTATTTCTTTGATCAGTTTGACCGCAAAGTGACGTATTCGACGTAATGCCTAATCAATTTTAAAAAGTAAAATTTCGAATTGGATTGCTCCTTACAATGAAAATAAAGAAGTATTTTCATCAGATGGAAAGGTTATATATTGTCTTATATGTAATAAATCTGCGTCTACTGAAAAAAAAAATATCTATTAAATCATTATTTCAAAACTAGTAAGTTTTGTATTTTATGCTCATACTATACGTAATGTACTATATATTATTTCAAAAATAAATGTGTATTTTTTTTATTTCAACACATAAATGCATTACAGAGGAATAAATAAAAAAAAACAGCTTTTGATTATTTCTCAAAATTCGAATAGTAAAAATGTATTTTTTGAAGATGTATTTAATGCATTTGTTGCTGCAAATATTCCTTTGCATAAGCTGGATAATCATGTGTTAAAATTATTTTTGGAAAAATATATTGGCAAATCAATTTCGGACGAAAGCACTTTAAGAAACAATTACATACCAAATATTTATAAAAGCGTTCCGGACCAAATAATTAGTGATATTGGAAATAATTATGTTTACATAATTGTTGACGAAACAACCGATCCAAGAGGTTTGTATAATTATTTTTTTTAATTTCTCATAAAATAAAATATACTATTTTCGTTTAGGTTTGGCTATTGTAAATTTATTAATTTGTAAATTAGATGGAATGCCTAGTAAATCATATTTAGTTGCATGTAAAGAACTAAAATCCACCAATTATGAAACTATTTGTCAGTTTATTAATTCCTTGTTAAAAATATTTCCTGGTATTGAACAAAACGTATTGTTTTTTATTAGTGATGTTGGTACATATATGATCAAAGCAGCAAAAAACATTAAAAATATTTTTCCCGAAATTAATTCATATTACATGTATACACAGTTAATAGAGTTCTAGAGAAAATTCGAGAATTATACCCCGATATTAATAAATTGATTAAAAATGGTAATATATGAAGTACTTATTTAAAATTTAAATACATATGTAACTTATTTCGTTTATTTTAAGAAAAAAAGCTTTCCTAAAAGCACCATCGAGAATAAATAAATACAGAAAAGAAATGCCAGGTATACTTTTACCACCCGAACCTATTATTACAAGATTAGGAATATGTTTAAATGTTGCAATTTTCTATGCAAATAATGTTGAAGAGTTTAAAAACGTGATTGAAAGTTTAACAGATGATGCTACAAGTGTCGAATAGCTGAAACAGCTTGTACAAAATAATGCAGCCAAATGTGGTTTAGCATTCATAAAATTACACTTATCCGAGGTATCCATGAATCTTAAAAATTTGGAAGAATCTAATAGTGAACTACAGAAAAGCATGGATATTTTTAGAAAAATTGAAGGGTATAAACTTTAAATTCTTACTATCAAGTCATGTCAGGTAAAGCAAATATTAATTTAGATATAACGCCTATTTTATTAAATTGTTTTAAATACGCACAAATAACTAGTGTAGACGTAGAACGTAGTTTTTCTTTGTTCAAACATATTTTAAGTAATAGAAAATTTAATTTTAATGAAAATAACTTAGAAATGTATCTGATTATCAGTTTTAATTTAAAAAAGTAACATTTATCTAAATTTTTTTATATAAATTTTGCATTTTTATAGTGCAATTTTTACATATTTTTTGGTGCAATTATATAATTTTAATATGCAATTTTTGTGTTTTAAATGCAATTAAATCCAGTCTTTAATCATACTATAATGCATATAATATACTAACATTATAATTAAATAATTATTACCACTACAATACTAAAACTGTTTTAAACCTATAATATTATATAAAATAAAATTAGTTTGGTATTTCCTCAAATTCTTAAATCCCATAAATCTATGATAATATCGAATAGAATTCAACAGAAATAATATCTGCTACCTATATTTTTATTGTTTGAAATATTTCACTGTCCACTGAAATCAGTTGGCAACATGATAGCCGCAACAAAGTGTGTCCAAATAATAATTCTCATTATTTTATAATATGACTAGTTTTTATTAATAAAAAGGTTTTCAATACATTTTTTAATAGAATATGTTTATTATACTTGAAAGTTTAATACTAGAGAGTTTGATAATAGTGTTAAGAATGTCTTTTCTGGGTTTGAGTATTATTTTTCTCCGTATTCCGTCCTAGAACCTAGAGGATTATTTATCCCGGGGATTCGTTATATCCTCAGAACAGAGTAATATAGAAGTGTCGTAGTATTTATTAACAATAGTATAAAATTGAAATCGTACGTTAATTTGTTCAAGGACATCCTAATACAGTACGCACCACTAGATCCCAGCGTAAACTATGATAATCAACAATCGAGTTTATCAATGATAATAATTAAAATATGATTATATAAATTTAAAATGTGACCAATATTGTAGGTACTAAAAAGAGTATAATATTTTTATATTTTTTTTTCTAATTAGCAACACTGCAGGAAGGCATCAACTCTGGTTTAAACTTGGAAACAGTAATATTATTACGTCTCTGTGATTTGCTGTGTAACATTAGAATCACGGTTTTGGCCTCGACGATAACAATGATAAAAAAACAGATACAACAGTGTTATCACCAGTTATCCATAGAAAAATTAGACGATAACACCCACGACTTAGAATAAAATGTTGTTCGTTGGTGGCTTCGAGAAAGTTATATACGCGAACAGTATACAATAATAATACTGTCAAAATCTGTGAAAATTCCTGTCGTCGATTCCCCGATCCCGGAGACGCGCGGTTATATTATATTCGTGTTTTTACAATTGAATAATATTATTATTGATTCACCGATATCGTATACAAGTACTTATATATATGTATATTATATTATATTGTCGGAGGGAAATTCTCGTTGTGAATGAAACGGTCGGGAGGTGTGGGGGGGGCGTTTAGATCTTATACACGGCAGACTGAATAATGGCGGTGGGCGGGTAAGACATTTTTAAGATGACGGGAATGCGATGACAAAAACGGATAAAACGCGCGGGGGGAATAGAGAAAGAGTTCATAATTCTAAAAGTATAATGTAATACATTATAATATGGTTTTGGGACGGACGCTCAAGCGGCAACAATGTAATAATGTATACGAGGAGAGCCGCGGCGGATCGATCGATTTTTCAATCCGACGAAAATAATATAAATGTCCGTCCGTAGAATCCATGTGGCGTCCCACTATGCTCTGTTCGGGCACATCAAATAATAAAAAAAAATAATAATAATAATAAAAACGGGCACCGCGTCCGCCGTTTACCATTATTACGTTTACGTGTAAGCCGTAATAATAAATCGGGGTTGGGATCGTCACCGCGTGAACGAATGAAACTGTAAAATGCCAAGGCACAACCTGTCGTCGTCGTCGTTTTCTTTCTCTCTTTTTTTCTCCTAAAATTAAATCCCACGAGTGTTGTAATACCTGATTTGTCCATCGGACCGACTATACATATACTATTATATTTATATACCTACCTTCGTTTTCTCGGTAGAGGTGAATAACACATGTATATATATATATATATATATATATATATATATGTGTGTGTGTGTGTGTGTGTGTGTATGTGTGTGTGTGTGTGCGCGCGTGTGTGTGTATCGAGAGGGACAGGAAGCTGGACTACATCGGTCTCACACGAAGAATATAACAGCTGTGCACAAGGTTGTGTAGAAGTATTTTATTTATTTTTTTTGTGTGTTCTTAAAAATGCGCGCCAATCCACCGGATGGGACGGGAATCTGCCTATACGATCTTTATACCCAAGGCCAAAGTAGCGCTGGTATACCTATCTACATTATAATGCATGCACGAATATACATATATATAATTATTATTATAATTTTGTTTTTTTTTTTTGTTTTTAATTTATTCAAACGAAACCGAGCGGGACCCGATATTATAATAATATAATAATGTTACAGTACCTATTAATATATAGGTATTATCAAACAATATCAACGCCTTTAAAAATATTAAATAATCATAGACGTTAGACGCAAAAACGCGGGAGGGGAGCTAAGTAACCTCTAACTGCCTCCTCTCTCAAAAATAAAAGCAGAAGATTTAACACCGCATTGGAATATACAGAGTATAACAGGACTGTTTCGACATTTTCACATTGTAGTTACATGTAAAAATGTCAAATAGTCCTGTTACACTCTGTATCATGAAAAATCCGGGTACGGACTTGAGCTTCGCCCCCCCTCCAAATCTCAAACACTATTCGCAACTGTGTAATTAATTTATTATATTGCATACGTGAAAATTAACTGATAATAAAATTAGGTTAATTAAATCGTTTGAATCTATAATATTATAAGTACCTATGCTGCTATAGAATTAGAATATATTGTTATATATCATTACAAATTAGTAGAAATGTATTCGTTCGAAATTTTATTGAGTTTATTACAATTAGTGGTCTTTTGTAGTGTTTGTTTCGATCCGTCATCGTTTATAACCAACAAGTAAAATTAAAAATTTGTAAGAATTTCGGAATTTTCTGTTATTTCCTTTATCTTCCAGAATCATTAGCCGATTTTATAAAATACAGAAACTTCTCAAACTATCTAGGATATATTATTATTGATATTTTACAATCGTGTATATATAAATAGAAAATAAAAACATTTGTTTTGTATTATAATTAGATAGTATTGTGCATGGTATATTATTATCGGTGGTCGTTGATAAAATCGACGAAACTATCCAAACAACCGGAAGGAGTTCCCCTTATATTTAATTGTGCCTACCACGTGTATTGTTTTAATAATTTCCGAGAATTCAGAGCAATTATTATCACGATATTGAGGAGTTCAAAGTTCAAAAACCTACAAAGGCAGAAAATACTACGACAACAAGTTGAAGTAGTTAATATTAATTATTGATTTTTCGCCGTCACCGTGTTGCATATTTAGAAATGTTTGACGCATATTTTTTATTTGATCGAACGATTGTTTTTAGAAGTGTATCCGCTTATAATTACATTCGTTTAGAGCTACTATAAGTCACGAGCCTTATAAGTTATTAGTAATTATCGAGGTTATTACTATGGTTACCTAGTCGTTATCGAACAAAGTAGATAAGCCTAATATAGTTAAGCGTCGTTATTGGGTTATCAATGTTATCATAATAGGCATGTTATGAATGTTACGATACTACTCATATAATTAATCGAAGACAAATTATTACTAATGAAATAATCTAAAGATAATAATATGTAGAATCATATTTTATATTTATGTTTACGTTTGATAATATTATTAGTATTTTAATTTTTTCAAAAACTACTTTTTTACATTACGTGGTACAGACGTATACAATTTAAACTAAATATACAGTGCTGGATTTAAGAAGAGGTATACAAGAAGGGGGATATGTACATTTCAATTGGTGAATATGACATACTGACACGAAAGTTGTCTCGAATAGACATTTCAAAAATCGCCAAATGTCAATTATTATTTCAAATAGTTGTATAATTATGTTCAATGAATAATATTATTTATCGAATCTCTAATGAAATCCATTATTTTGTACGATACCGTTTCATAGAATAATTGAACATTGATAAAAACTACTCAGATAATTTCGTTAAAACCGAACGGAACTTACGCATTTCACACACGAAATACAACAAATTAAATACCACTTGGGGGAAAAATCTGAATCTTTTAATGTACGATGTGAACAATTTGGAGCTCTTTTATACTAATAGAAAGAGAGAATACATAGATTTTTTTTCCGATAAAAAACACACACTTTAGTAAAATAGCTACATTCAAAATTTAAAATATAGTCGGAATCTTCTTAATTATCAGTCGACAAATTACGTTTGTTATACCCATTCCCCCTCGAGAAAAAATGTATAGCGTCGAACATGTATAATATATATTATGGCTTGTTTTACATTAATTAATAATAATAGATACCATGATCTACACACTACAATACTTATTTAAAAACAAAAATTCGTAGATAGGTACCTATACAATTCTTTTTTGTTTTACTGGATCGTTAAATATAAAAAATGCCATTCATATGGAACGAAAATAATATTTGGTTATGCATTTTTCCCTCCCGAGCCATTACCAGTTGTAGTTAGGACTTGGAGCGGCATGGCATCTTGATAAATCCAGACGGAAAAAAAATGATAACTTAAGAATGCCGATTTACGGGTCTTTTTATTTCTATATCGAAGGTCGACACCGAGAGTGACGAAGAGATACATATAGGTAGGTATATATTATAATAATAATCTAGAGGAACAAATTAATAAATACAGACCAATACTGGAATCTTGGGTTCATGTCGAAGAACAAAGAAAAACCGAGAAGGAAAAAGAGAGAAAATCAAATCATACTACCCCCAGACGGCAGTTTATCATCATATTATTACCAGCTGATAGATAATCGTGATTTTGTACGACGTGACGTCACTATAATAATAATACAGCCGCGTAACTCGGAGAATAAGGCAAATAAACAGCGATTAGCGAAGAATTTTAATTGATTATAATTTACATCTACACAGGATGTAACAGGACCATTTGAAATGTATACATTAAACATTGTAGTTACATGTAAAAATATTAAATAGTCCATTTACACTCTGTATATTATTATTGTATGACATAATATCTAATAATAATATGACTATAGCAATAATGGGTATAAATACAAAAATTCAGACACGCATAAATCGATAGAAAAGGTTTAGCGCAACGCACAGCTCAAGACCCCTGGATTGAATACAATATATCGATTGATGCATCAATCAATGTAATATGAAATCTGTAGACCTATGGATAATAATAATGATATTATATACTGTGTTTTATAAAATGATATAAGTACGTATACATTTACGTACGAATTTACTGTGGGAAAACAGCGCTTTTAAAAATATATACCCTGTCGGTATAATTGAAAAAAAAATCTCCTGTTATCAGGTATCTACAATATATTAGTATAATAATATTATTATTACTTATCGAATATCAACCATAAATGAGATTACGATTTACGATAACCTATAGCCAATGGCTTAGTGATGGGATTTTGGAGAGGACACGGCATCTAAATGTTTACAATGGATGGGTGACTCATCATGATCGTCTGTAAAATATCAATTCAATCTATACGTAATTTATAATAATAATTATTCAGGGAAATTAAAATGGACAATAATGTAGAACTATACGATATTCAATCGGTATAAAAGTCGTATGCATAACATCAATATTTAGAGAGTAATTTTGATGTAACTGCGTATACTTTTATATAATTTTAGCATAGAATTTAATAAAATTACTTACATACCTAAGTATTATAAATATTTTGGTGGGTGTTCATAAACTTGAGAAGGGTGCTAAACTGGAGTCCCTATTTGTTTTATGAACCAAAATACAAACAAAGTGTACACTGTAAAATTGGAAGTGTTTAATAAGGATTTCAGAAGTGTGTACTAAAAAATAAGTAATACTTATAATATATACATGACAATTAAAAATTGTAAAATTTTCTAAATTTGTGTACAAGATAAATATCTATGATACCTAACAAAAAAAAAAAAAATCAAATCTGTCACATTTTACCGAGTTTTATTAAAATAAAATTTAGGCTACATAAACCCCCTCAAAAAATATTATTTGTTTCATAAGCGGTAGGTCTCTCGAATTGTGTTGGCCTCGTGGGTAGAAATTGTTTACCACGCCGCTGACCATAGGTACCTCTTAGCTGGTATTATCGTAAATATTGTACCTATTTTGTGTAGAAACTGCGGAGGAGAAAAGGCTGAAATTAATAATACAGATTACAATACTACGGGTATTAATTGTGATTATATGTCGTCTGTCGCCGCATTGATATCGTAGAGGAAAAAAAAGGCGTTTGATTATCGCGAGAACGGATCCGATCCGGAAATATTTTACAAAGGGTGACGATATTATTATTATTATAGTAATGTGTGACATACTGAAGTTTTTCGAAGGCGTGTGAACACGGATGCGAGTACGAGCATTAATACTATTACAATAAACAGGCCTTGAATAATTATTATTGCCGCGCAATAAGTTTTTCGATAAAAAAAAAAAAAAAATAATAATAATAATAAATAAATAACAATACATTTCAATGGGTACCTATAATACCGGTACGTTTTTTTTTTTTTTCTTCGGGGATGTAGTAGGTAAGTGCGCCGTTCTCTGTTATTATCTTGGTAACTTGGTTATTATAATATTATAATGCGTATGAATGCCCAAATGAACAAAACGACGACGGGACGAGCGGAAACGATCGACTCCCATATAGAGGGGTGCGCGCAGTAATAATAATTTCAAGGAAGCCAATAAATATGTTTACCATTTCAAATGTAAATCGATGAACATGTATACATATATGTGTATTTTTTTTTTCGTTCTAAATGACGAATGTACACTACTGTTCGATGTGAGATAATAAAATTCCGAGAAATAATACTATAACTCACTCGACACAAAATTATTGTTTTGAAATTCCGGCATAATGGCGTAAATACGAATTATTTCATAATATTAGAAAAATATAGGCATTTTTTTCCTTTAAATACGTACAAAATACAAAGGTACTACAAAATCTTGATTCGATCATCGCGAACGAAATCATTATAATATATAGAAAAAAAATTGTTCGAAAACATTGTATAAATTACTGGTTTTATGTTGACTGCAGGTAATTAAAAAAAAAAAAAAATTCCTCTCTTAAAGTATGTGTATGGTACTTTAGAACTGAACACTGCACCATGCAGTGTTCAATATCATTTTCAATCTATCGTTTTACAAATAACCTAATAAGTGTTTATTTATATTCTATATTATACATAGGCAGTTAAAATAAATGAAAATATTAAAGTGATATGAGTATATGCAAGTTTTCAATTGTAACAAAAATTCTTCAACAATTTCTAAAAACTACCTCAAGAATTGG
The DNA here is from genome assembly GCA_902439185.1 of Cinara cedri. NCBI lineage: Eukaryota > Metazoa > Arthropoda > Insecta > Hemiptera > Aphididae > Cinara > Cinara cedri. The sequence continues at coordinate 769,260 of CABPRJ010001896.1, forward strand.
ATTTTTCAAACTCACTAATAAATTGTGTATGTGATATATATGTGGTTTATAAAAAAACCTTATTACTTTTATAATAAGCTAATAACATATTAATAATAATGCCAGAACAATACTATCAATGATATTAAGATATTAAAGTATTATCACTAGGACACATACATATTTTTATAAATTGGTAAAAAGATAGCTGGTTTTAACTAAAATGTGTTCCATGACCATATTCTATAGTTCTAAATATACAATTTTTATTTTGCATATTTGTCATTTTTAGTCTATACCTATTTTAAAGATTTCATATATTATAAGAGCATATTTATGGATTTTGTTCCTTTTTAAGACATTTTCAATTCAATAGAAAATTACAAAATAATTTAATAAATTACCTAAATTAAAATAAATATTGAAACTCAACATATTTAAATTTTTTTCTAAAGAAACTATTTCAAATTTGTATAGGATTACATGTAATAATTTGAATTAAATAATAAATAAATAATAAAACATAATTTTAAAATTCATTTTTTTTTTATGTATATTTTGGTATTTTTAGTTAATAGTATATTTAAATGTTTTTAGAGCATATAAATATCTATCCTAATAATATACATATATATATTTTTAAAATAATGTATACTATAAGTGAAATAATCAATACACTGTTAAATAAAACATAAGACATACCTAACAATTAAACTTATAATCAGTAGTGTTATAAGGGATATTGGGTAGGTAATATAACCCCCTTTCCTCCTATTGCTTTATTTGTTCAATGGTGAAAAAAGTGAAGAAAGTTGTAGACTCATAAACTTCCCTAAACTCTACCAATTGATATATTTTGGCTCACACTGCTTATAACAGCTCTTGAATAGTAAATAATATCTACATATATTTATTGAATAGTATAGGAAGGTAATGTTGATTGATCAGTCAAATATAAATATAAAACATAAATTATACTTCCTAGTTTAAAAATAATATTCTGAATAATAATATAGTATATGTTAATGGGTATGTGACAATAAACAAATATATTCAGGGTAACTACTATTCTTGTTAGATTATTTAACATGTTTAACATATTATTATCAAAATAATAATTGAATATACCTAGATAATATTCAAAAATATGAACATAGTAATAAAATTGAAACTAATATTTTTGAAATAATAATTAATTATTAAGAATTTCCCTATTTTCATTGATTATTCTTTATTTGATTTAAATTGTGTGTAAATATTTTCTTTTTTGTCTTAATCATTTAATTGTATGATGATGCAATTTAAAATATAATAATTAAAGACCCAAAATGTATGGTCTAATATGTTAATTATTTTGAAATATTAGACTTAAATCAAACTAAAATCAAAAGTTTTTATAAAATTAAAAATTCAACATACATGTGGATACATGCATATTAAACAAAATTAAGCTGATACATTAAACAGACTTCAATGACCAGGGAACATAGATAAAACATCACATGGTAAAAGTTCAACCATCTGAAATATGAAAAATCTACATTTCACAGTTTATCATGTCACAATACAGGCAAAAGAATTATACCTAAATATTATCTAAACATTTAAATATACACTAACATACAAAGACAAACCTGAATAAAAATTAACTATATTTTCAAAAAAAAACTAAACAAATACATTTATATCTTTGCCTAGTACAAAAATATTCCAATAAATTAACTCTAAAGGAATTGATAACTAAGCAGCAAAATATAAATATACTTGATTATTATATACTGAAGTATTTCTATTTGTGGGAGGAGATCAGATGGATCATTCTCCCATGGTACAGTGAGCTTGCATTGGATCGACAGCTGGTGTAAAAATCTGTCAAATAGTATGAGGATTCCTAAACAAGAATCGACTATATCGGATATGCGCAGGGACAACAATTAACAGGAGATATCACAGTGCATGATGTTTGCGAGGTGGGATATCTGGTCTGTAGTAAGTTTAAAACGAGGGTGACCAACCCAAAATAACTAGAATTAAGACAAAGGAGAAGATTATATTACCTATTACCTATGTATTAGTAATGTAAAATAATTTTAAGAAATAAGATACATAATATAAAATTTCATCTCTTTATGGCAATTATTTTCATTCCCAAAATAAACTAACCTAATTACATAATATAATGCCTATGGATATCTATATGTAAATTAGTTTAATGCTCCTGTTATACAGATGAGCTTACAGCCATAGTTTTATAATGTTTAAAATGATATGTATAAAATTACAAGTGGATAACAATAATATTGTTAACAGTAGGTAAAAAAATCTAAATAAGATATTAACAAGTTAAATGTTAATTTAGTTTTTATAGGAATTTTTATCATACTGCATAAGGCATAATGATAAAGTCAAATTTATATTTTATAAACACTGTACATACCTATCTAGTTAATTTAATTATAATTATACATTTATTATGATGTAATTGAACAAATTTATTGTTTTGTTATTTTCAATATTTTACATAAGGTAATATTAATATTATAAACTTGTACAATTGTAATATAGGCTCTAATATTTTTATTAAATTAATATTTACAAGTGCAAAGATTAATTAATATTTTCTTTAAGTAAACTGATAATATGAAGATTGATGAGGTATGTATAGATGATGTGTGAGAATAGAAAAACAATTTAAGTGAAGATTTAAGACCGAGCAATGCATAGCCAACCTTAAATAGATGGTAGGAAAAATGAGAGAAAAAACAATATGAATGTGGGGGTTAAAATTTATAGATGCAAATTATAAATTGTGCCTAACTATTTATTTAATTGTTAGATACCTAACACAACAATTGAAAAATACCTATACATTTTTGTAATATTTAATTTTTAAAAATAAATAATTAATTATAAGAATAATTATAAATCAATTGATTCTTTACAAAAATTGATTACATAAACTATTGTCCTTTTAAATTTATTTTAGTGATGTGAACAGATCAAAATTTAAAGAAAATTGGAAATTATATTATTTACCTACAATATACATATAATTAATAGACTAAAATATTTTCTGAATACACATATATATTTTATATGGATAATATTACTATACCTGGCATAAAATCATGTTAATTATCACCCTATTTCTGAGAAAAATTATTATAATTATTATAAATAATAAATATAATAATTAGGTACTTTATAAGATGTAGGTATCTCATTGTAAGAAAAAACAACTTTGTAAACTTTGTAACTAAATAAAAAATAAAATTAACTAAATGGAATAAATAATTCACCAAATAATAATAGTCTATACCAAAAATATAAAACAAAGTTCAAATAATAGCTAAGCCTATAAATATCTTTTTAGTGTTAGGTTAGGTATTATTAAATGTCAATAAAACAAAGGGTATTTTTTTAAAAAAAATAATTGATAATAATATATTTATAATCAATAATATTAATTACAGTTCCTAAAATATATTTGAGAAAATAATCAATTGGAATTACCAATGTATTTATTTAATAGTTTAAGAACGGAGACCTTTGAATACAAATAATGGTATTAATGTATCATTAACAATATTAATATATGTTTATTAATGTACTAATAGTAGATAGGTGGGATAAAGGCATAGGAGGAGAAGAATGTTTTAATTGAGTTGGCAAGTTGTAATAACTAATAATTAAAGTTTAAAATTTAAAATTTAACAACTCAACAACAAAATATAACTAGAGATATAGCTATAATACCTACATTATTTTTAGTACCTATTTAATAGTGTTGAGTCATCGCCTATGGCTAGAATCCTTATGGCTACTAATTTTTATTCAATTTGTAAATAGTTCAATTATATAATTTGATAAGCCATGCTTATTGTTGTGTCCATCTACATTAATTAATTAACTGAGTGATATAAATTGTTAAAAATCAATAAATAGCGTTTAGATGGCCAAAGAACATGGATATTCAATATTAAAATCAGTGGCATAGCTAAATATTTAAGGGCTCTGAGGCAAAATATTTTTATCACCCCCTATATAATAGAAAATTCAAATTATAAATTTCGGCACCAAAACAGTGTTGTGACTGTATTTTTCTATTCATTCCTCACACATCTTTATGGAAATATGAAATAACTTGTGCAGTAATTGTTTATTAGTCACTGATTAAGATATACTCATATATTATGTATATTTCATTAATGAAATGATTATAATATTATCAGTTTGTCACTGCAGGTGATACATGAATTTCAGTCATTTGGTGTGAATAACTAGGTATTAGGCCTGTTTCATGTGCACGTTTATACTAATTTAATTCTAACCAACATTTGTCTACCAAATACTTGACAATCACCAGCATCCCTAACACACAAGCTCCTAAAAACAATGTATGCCCAGAGACTGCCTCAGTGACTACCCCTGGAGTAGCTACGCCATTGTTTAAAATTTTAATATAAATTTCTCATTTCATAGTGGCCTTAAAACTTTGAAATTCAAATTAAGTATTAAAACTTATATTTTATCTATTTATGGTTTAGTTCTGTAGATAAATAGATTTTCTGGGTACATTAAATCAAATATTAACAGACAATTCTTTAGATGGTCATGTTATGTTACCTATATTTAAATTTAAAAAACATATCTATATTTTAGGTAGATAGATATCTTTTTCATAAATAACTGCAAAATATGTTTGTTATTTTGCTTTTAATTCAATGCTAATGAGTCAATTATAAAAATAAATAACTAGGAATTAAGTATAGCATGTAAAGTTATGAATAATATCATCCATAATTACCTAAGTAACACCCATACATTTTAAGTTTTCCATATAAAAGTATATACAGAAGGTAAATCAGTAACCAGTAATTACCCTGAGAGTAAATCAGTGTATAAATATTTGAAAATCTTGGTAATCATTGGGAAAAATTATGGTATTCTGGAATCTGGTGTACACAATAGTAACCAGTAATTTACCCCCTGAGTACATGGATAAATACCATCTAGTTGACATATTAAATTTAAAATTGTTTTCTAGCTCGGTAACCAGTGACTCATCACACCTTATACGTTGGTTAATCATTCAAAGTACATAAAAAAAGAAACAAAAATGAGTCGTTTGGATCTTAATCCAAGGGTTGATCTCTGTTTTGCAATTTTACTAGCCATCAACTTGCCACCATACAATATTTCAATCAGTGATTGAAAAATGTGTAGAATAAACCTTGAGCAGATTCGTTGAATTCAAAGAATAGATCTTAGACGAGTGCCTAGAATATTCAGAATGCAACTGGCTATTCATCAAGAGGAAACAACCCCTGGGGAAGCATTGTAGTAAGATGACTAGATAGAAACTCGAGGAGAACAAACCGATTTCAAAAAAATTTCATCAATGACAATACTTACCTAACCCACACCTCGACTACATAACGTGTTACTAAATTATTGTATTAAGCAAAATCAAAAAAAAAAAAATTAAAAACCCTTTCTTGAACCAAAATGTGATTTATGGCAAAAAAATAAATAATATATATATATATAAATTATACATTGTTTTAGCATAGGTAGGTAATTATAATAATATACTTACCAACAAAAACGGTGGGCCAAAGGGTTCGAAAAAAAAAAAAGATAGAAATTATTCGATTGTATTGTGAGGTAGGTATTCGCAATTAAGCCGGATGACCTGATCGTCGTGCCTGCGTCACAATCGGAAAATACCGCCGCCGCCGTCGACCTCCAGCTCGTAAAGCGAATCGTGTTTGTTGTTGTTTCGGCGGTCTTCTTTTTTTCCACCGTCTCGCCCGTTCTCTCTTTCACTAACGGCACTCTTTCTCTCTCGCTCCCGTTCGTTACATCCACTGAAATATAATCAGCTGTGGGAATGTTGTGTGTTATATCATTTTAACTATTATTATTTTTACCATTACGTGATATGCGCCGGCCAAAAACGCGGGAAACGCATAGAGCGTGCGGTAAGGCGCGGCGTCAGCGGCGGCGGCGGCGACATGGAGAAAAATATTGCGCGGGAAAGGGAATCCCGGATCGTATCCTCGGCGGATACCGAACCCCACGGCCCCTCAGCGATTCCCAACCCTGTTCGCCATTCTATGGTATGCTCGTATACCGTACTGCATTAACCCGGTTACAGTGTAACCTATAATATTGTGATGGACGTCCGTGGTTAACAACGCGATTCGCGCGCGAAATGTTGTCGATAATCTATTCTGTATTGTGTGTTGGTATTTGCATATTATTATTATTGTTAAATTTCCAAGTTTTCAAAACGAAATTTCGTAAATATCTCATTTGCAGGGAAGCAGTTTTTAAAATTCCATAGGGTTTTGGTTTTGGTGTAATCGAAAAAATAATTGTTTAAATTTTGTACAAACATGTAAAAACTTTTTAGAAAAAAAAAAACCTGTTATCTTATTTAAAAAAATTATAACTACGGTCGTATTATGATTTAAGACTTGATAAATAATATATAAATATATATTATCATTATATAATATATTTTTTTTTAAGAGTATCGGAATCGTAGAAAAAGATAATATTAGAATGTACCCATTATTTTGAGATTTTTTATCGCATCTACGTGTACTAAAAAAAAATCGTATCAGGCTTCGTAAAAAAAAAAAAAAAAATCATAAATACAAAACCACAATAGAAATACATTGCTGTAAAACGGAATCGTGAAATATTTGGCGGAATCGATAAGTCGACTCGGATTGATCATACCGGCGACGCCGAAGTCCTGAAAGTGTAGCCGGGCGAAATAAATTTAAACGGGCCCGGGTGCCTGAATGCGGCCAATATTTTTAGTTAAAATAGGTTTTCATTTCCGTGATGAAGTCCATTCATTCGGTTTTGCAATCAAAACGTCTGTCCGTTCGACCGCACACGCGTTCGTCTCGTCGGAACCACTTCCCCCGCGTCATTAAAAACCACACGATCGAAAGCTTTTGAACCGACGGTCGGTCCCATCGGTCCCATCGTCCCAGCCGGGCCCGCCGGTCGCCCGCACGTAATCGGGTGCGTCGGGTCTTTGGGCGGTTCGGGGACCGTCGACATTCCGGAACACGCCCCGAGTACGTCGGGCCCATCGAGTACCGCGATCACACGGAGTCGCACGGATAGTGTTGGTGTAATTGCCATTGTCGGGCGCGCGGGATCGGTTTTTCGCAGATTACAACAATATGCTGTTGCGTTGTGACGCGTTTTCCGTTCCGTTGACGGGACGCTGTCGCAGTCGACCTTTACGAAAGCGACGACGACGGCTCTGGCGGCCGCGACGTACCGTCGCCCGTATATTATGTAAATTCCGTTTGGGGGGGAAAAAAAAAAAAAATAATAATAATAATAAAAAACGTCTTTCGAAGCGACGACGCGATTTCGCGCCGATTGTATTAATAATCGATTTACCGAGGAATTACCCGTGCCGCGCGCATACGATTGTTATCGTGTGCCGCCGGGCGCCCGTGTAAAACGTATCGGAAAACACCGCGGCGCGCGTTTTAATACGGTACGTTGTTTTTGTTTTTTTTTTCGTCTCTCCGTTTTCACAAATATCCCCCGGTACAACGCGTCGCGACGTGTTCAAATCGAAAACGCGAGCGTTATGATATTTTGACGGGAGATGAAAAAAAACAAAAAAAAAATCGGCCGATCGTGTCGCGCGGCGCACGGTCGTGTTGTAATATTTAGCGTTCCACTTTTCCAATAGTAATGACCTTACGTATTATTGTATATGGTGGTGGGGGGGGTACTGGGCGCCGTCGGCGGTACTCCACGAGGGCCTCCGATTTATTCTTAAAAGAAATTATAAATTCATTTTTTATTATTATTGTTATTATTTTTATTTATTTTTTTTTTTTTCAAATAAATCTCGACAGACAAAACGATTCGAAATTCTACGCGTAGTGTTATAAACAGTACGTTTTTAGTGTAGCCAGTGGTATTTACAAAAAAATAATCCGTCATAACTTGTAGCGGATATTTCATAGTTAATATTATCGCTGAATAATAATAAATAATGACATTATAAGACATCGATAGTCAAACATCTATAAAGGCCCCGGAGCTCCCGGAGCCTCGCATAACCTAAAACGGCTCCGGTAACACAGGGCATTGACGCACACAGATTGGGGCTTAGTGGGTCGAAAATCCCTCTCTTAATGTCTTTTTCCGCTGCGTGTTTTAAATCAAGTTTTACATGCAACATATAATATTTTATGCCATAGAATGAAATAATATTCGATTCCATCAAAAATCACTTATTCAGTCAATAATTGTGATAGTACCTAATGTACTAAGTAGGTACTTAAAATATACGCTATCGCCTCTCTGGGAAATTATTATAAACAAAACCTCTCCCGAAAAAAATTCCTGCGTGCGCTACTGAACGTAGGGTATTTTCGACGAATTTGTAAATTTTGCGAAATCCGGAAGCCGCGTACCTAGGTACGGTTGGGTCAAGACTTAAATCGTGTTTTGATTCTCGATTCGACAAAGATTGTGCGCGGTCTGTCAATTAATAATGGTGACGTATTATTATCCACATTATAGCACACACACTATTATCTAACCATTTGAGAGTTTGGACGATTTTATTTTAGGTTAGGCGATTGTCTATATAAAAAAAAAAAAAAAAAAAGCGCGAAACGAGGCTTGTATACCGCGCAAACATATTGGTACACCGAGGTTAGAAAACGCATAACCTATATGCTCCGTGGGAAAAATAAAAATCCCGCGATTGTTTGTTTTTTTTTTTTTTTTGATTTGTATTAATTTCATGTTTTTATAATTTTGAACTGAACCTTTGCAAATTGCATGTATTTACTAGGTACTTACAATCCATAGGTACAAATAAAATGGTTTTTACGGGTTCATCAACAGCCACTGGGTATTTATTTGATTTGATTTTTTTTTTAATAAGTGTCGGCCGTTTTATTTTCTGATGTCTTGTGTTGACATGCTCACGCGAGATTAAAGGATTATTGTTGGGATACTATTGGAGTTTCGTATGGAATTTTGCGTAACTATTTCGTTGTCCATCGGTGTTTGTAAATCGTATACTGCCGAACAGGGTTTGCCTTGGCTCAAAATTATAATAGATACTTGGGTGTCTGCATATGACGGTTATAATATCGTTTTATACAAATAGATAGGCATACCAATGTTGGATTGTTTTTTTTTTTCCAGTGCGCTGAATGTTTCTGTCCTAGTGGCTTGTATATTGCCATTAGTGGCATTTCGTCCGTCATTTGCAGATTTTCTAAGTAGATACTTACCTAGGTATTTAGTTGCATTTCGAATGATTAGCCGAACAATGAGTAGGTGATTACATACAGAATATTGATGAGTGCTTTCATTTCCACAAGTAAAATGTATTATAAATTCATATAGGTGCCTGGAGAGGGGGCAAGTAAGGTCGTTTGCCCCCTTAGCTTTTAACATGACAATTTTGTCTGTTTTTTTTATCAAATTATATATATATATAAGTTATAAAATATTGGTTTATAATTAATGGAAGATATTTTACTAGTAGGTATCTGGTACTATTTTTAAAACAATGATCGGGGATTTAGGTTCAATTATACCTACTACCTACTTGATATGACTATTTTTAAAAAATTGTAAAATTAATCTTGAGTTTATTTTTAAATTTTGTACTTACCCATCTTTACCTATTTGGGTTATTTAACCTTAATGAAATACGCAAATAGGTCGGTACATTTCCTATATTTATTCTTTAATAAATATGATCAAGTAACTTGAAAAATTTGAGATAATTATTTATACAATCATATAACATTAGATAGATACCAACACAACTACTTAAAATTATATACAATAATTGAGTATTATCAGTTTATTATTCATTAATCATGACTCACGTCTTTATATGGCATTACCAGTCATAACTTTAATTTTAAAATAAATAGATAAGTAGGTAGGCAGGTAGACCTACCATAATTCTAAAATTCTGATGGATGCAATAGGCTATAGATAAGCACTTTCAGATTATTATCAAAAATAAGATAAACTCTAAAGTGAAGTCAATACTTGGTTTACTGGTTTCTTATAATTTTTATAGTGGATAATCCTAATGGCAGAATTTAATTTATTTACAAAATCGACAGAAATTAAGTATTATTTAATTCTTATTCAGTGATTTGTCAGGAATTCACAACGAGAGAGGATGTAGCAAATAATAATCACCTCGAATAATTCGTAAAATCTTCTCTACTCCACTCGCTATGGAAATTTAAAATCCGGATCAAAAGAAGGAAGTTTTTAATCAATAAATTTATCTTATTGTAACTGGCTGAAATATATGAATTTCTAGATTAAATCAACTACTAAATAAATATGCATAGTTGTTGTATTTTTAAGTTAATAAGGAGATATAACAACTAACCTACCCCCTAACCAGTGGTCTAATTATATAATTATGTTTTAGTGTAGATATTATAAATTATTTTTATATTTTATTTGATACTTTTGTACATTTTTAGCGGTTCCGCTGCCTCAAATACACTTTAATTCGGAAATTGGAGAACTTTTGCAGACATATAATGTGATAAAAGTTGGGTTGAATTTAAATATAAATTTAGCCACAATGTTAGTGCGGGAGTAGTGTGTTTTTTAAGTTTTGAACGCCTTTACTGATCCCAAATGAAGCCAGGCTCATACAATTTTGCACGGTGTTAGGATCATAGGACAGGCTTTTAGAAATTTAAACTTTCAACCTCCACCCCAGATATTTCTATACCCAAATTTCACTATTTTATTTTTTGAAGTGCTTAGAAGATATACTCGAAGTATCTGTATATAGTATTGTATTATTATAGTATTCGGTAATTGTTTCACAAAGAATATTTCTATAATGAAAAATATGTGAAAGAAAATTTGACTTAATTTAACACAGCTCTGTTTTTCACGGTTATTTTTTAATTTTTTATAAACATAGATGCTGTATACTTATTAATTAATAAGGTGTAATTTGTTAATTAATATAATATTAATATGCCATTAATTAGTATACCAAATAGTCCCTTCAAGAATATCACTGAATTACAGTGATACCTACCTAATATGGTTGTTTTAAAATATAAATATTTTTGAAAAGAAGATTCAACCGATCAAAAAACTTGTTAAACCAATAATTGTTATATTTTTAAATTTAAATTTTAAACTTAATAAACAACCATTCAAAACATATCATTGTTATATTTGACATATTTTGTCAGCTTAACATAAGTGCGTTCGGGTATGGAGTCTGGAACTTAAGACCACCAGGATTAAAATTGTGAAGACCACTTACTTATCAATGTACAGGTAGCTAGTATCAAAACTATTATATTTGAAAAAGTGAACAGGCTTGGTATATTTAAGAATTACATAATTTAAGAACATTTATTTTTAGAAATGCATAATTTGTATTGTACTGTTTATCATAAATAGTTTTTAAACTAAATTATAAGTTAAAGTTAAATGAAGAGTGTAAAAATAATGTTTTAAAAAAATAAAATCATTTTCATATTATAATACATAAAATTAAAATTAAATTGTAATATTAAATTTTAACAGATTTTATAATATTATGGCAATTATATAAACATCGAATGTATTTTATTTTCATAGCAACTAAACAAAATAAAGTGATCATTTTAACAATAATAACATTTGCGATTAATGTTATAATATAAACTAAATAATAAGATAACAATAATTGAAATAAAGATTCATGTTAAAAATTAAAATTTATAAATAATGTTACAATGAAACACAAAATATTTGGATTAACTACAATTATATAATTTATTTTACTTAAACATTTTTGTCTGAATATTATTTACTATTACACTAGCTAATAATACTTCTAATACAGTATTAGTTAAACAAATTAATTTATTAAAATATATAAACAATGCATTACGAATAAGGTAAATAATCTTATACTATAAATTATAATAATAAAATGAAAATGTGCATACATTATAAACTACATCAATGGTTGAGCAAATTTGGTTTTGTTTATCGGATTGAAAACAATAGGTTTGTACATTGAATTTTTATTTTTTATAAATGGTTGTAGAGTGTTTACACCGACTGTAGAACTAGTCGATATCAATTCACTGGTAACTTCATTTAATTTCTAATAAGAATAAAAATGATCATATTTATTATGAAAAGTTGTTCTTTTTTTTAAAAATATATTTACCTTTTTGTTATTTTCTTGTTGTTTCAAGTTTTTTATGATATTTATAAAACTAAGATTATTTGAAATGTCATTGTTTTCTCGATCAGAAATTGGACTGGCTGATCTAAATACGAACAAATATATTTTAATATTATTCAATAATGTTATAATATAAAAGTATAATATACCAAACAACATTTTCTACCAACCTATAAGGTGACTTCAATTTGTTGACTAGAATACACACTTAATCCTGAACTTTGTACTTGCTAAAACCTGTGTTAGAATTGTTAACCAAAGCATAATAATAGAAGTTAGTAGAGTAAATAGATATGTAAAAATTGATGTTATTGTATTGATAATCTTTAAATTTATTAAAAAGTTGGTTAATGGAGTAAAAAGTCTTGTGTTTTAATTAATTGTTTGTCATCGTGTTCATGAGTAGGTAGCTAATATTACATATAAATCAGTGGCATACAGTTTATATCGTATCCGTTTACTCAAAAATTGTAATTCCAAAAATTACTATTAAGAACTTAATGCGTTTTGCGTCAGCAGGTATAATATATATATATTAACAATGTCAATGTGTTCTTAAAATTAGCATCCACCATAACCAAATTTAATAATTATCCATTTACTGTACATTATTATAATGCACAATACTTATATTAAATATCATATAAATATAAATTAGTATTTAATAACCTACATACCTTACTCAATTTATTTATAATTTGTAACGGTATCAGTGGATACTATTTTACTTAGCAGTGTAATTCAAAATGTTAAAACAATTGTTAATTTTTCTCGTTTTTAAATATTTTTTTTTTTTTTTATGACAATGTTATGTTAATATATAACGAGAAATATAAAATATTATTAAAGAAAACACTATAAGGAAGATTTTGTTTTTATTTCTTTATCAAATATATACATGATGATTCACTAAGCGTGCTTACCCCATTTTTTGGTTAAATTTTTCATATATTCAAATTCTGATTTTTAGAATTTTTAATTTTTAAGGGAATACTTAAATTTTTCACAACATTTAAGAAGTATCCTGTGGTGATATCAACTTTGGTTTTTTCAAATGAGAACATATATTAAAAATTTCATAAATAGACGTGGTATCACTTTAAATAAATTTTGGTGTTAAAACTTATTTAAAGTAATATTTCTATTATAGTCCTATTAAGTCTATTAATGGAATTTTTAATAGGTTCTCATTTAAAAAACCATAGTTGGTATTGTTACAGGATACTTCTTATATGTTGTTCTTAAATGAATTTTCGAAAATATCGGCTTTAACTACACCTAAAAGTTCCAATAATCAGAATTTGAATGTATTCAAAATTTAACAAAAAAAAAAAAAAGAAAAAGAAAAAGAAGAAAGGGTGAGCACCCTTAGTGAATCATTTTGTATATAAACAGTTTATGTGCCATAGAATTGCTATTTTATATGTTGAAATTTGTTTAGTTTTAATAGTATTGTTCAATTTCTGGTTGTTCATTAAATTTTAAAATTGCTTGTTTAAAGACTTAACCTTCCACAAAATCTCAGCTAATTGTTGACTTACAATAAATTTTTATAAAAATAATATTTATAATATTTTATTTGTAATCTATTGCTATTTTTTTAATAAACAGTATGTATATACTTAATTTGTTAGTTATAATTTAAAACTTATGTTTTGTCCAAAATATAATTTAGTCTATTTTTTAAAAAGTCAATACTTATTACTTTTGTGAAGTGTTTGTTGCAATTTTAATTATGCAACTTTATGATGTACTTAAAAATTGTAATCATGCATTACAAACTTACTAAGTCATCTGTTGTCGATTAATATAAATATAATTTTTGTTAAGTTTAGTCAGTTAGTAGGTAGTTATAGTATTAGTTTTAGTCAATGTTGATAAATTTATCTACCTGCTTCGGTGTTTAGTACGTGATGTTGGTCGAGTATTTGACCCAGATACATCAGAGTCTGAACTGGCTACAGAATGTGGTAAAGCTCCTTGAGCAAAATCTCTTCTATAGTTTCCATTCGTGGGTGTAGACAATCCTTTTTCGATTCCATTGCATTGCTTTCGAACTGAATTTGGTGTCACATACACTGCAGTACTTTTGGGCATTTGGTACACAACTTTGGGGTGCACAGTTGTCGATTTTTTTACAGGAGTTTCAGCACGATTATTAGGTTCATGTTCAACTCTAATAAAACATGTTGTATTTTGTTGATAAATATTATTAATTTAGAAAAAATTAATGTGTTTACTATGAAATAATTTTCACCTAGACGAACTGAAATCTTTGTAATCTCGTCGAGACTCTCGGAATTCTGAAAGAACCTGAGTACCAGATGGAAGAGGTTGTGCTGGTTCCCTATCACCTTGAGTTAACGTATATAGTCTTAACTGTTGTCGAATGTCTGCCTTTTCTCTTTCCCGTTTTCGTTGAAACTCTTCTTCCACTTGACGCATAGCTTCCATCTCACTAAGTCTTTGGCGCTCTAAAATCATTTATTTACCACAGTAAAAAATTTGACCATATCAAGTTTGTTAAAATATAATATTCTTTACCTTTGTACTCCGCTTCTTTTGATAATTTTTCTGCTATTTTCTTACGTTCAATTTGCCGTATAGTACTTTGAAATGCAAATTTCTTACTTGTTGATTTTTGTTTTGCCCTTTCATTTATGCCAACTAATTGGTCGTCTTCTTGATCATCTCTAGTTAGATCCTCACATGATTTTGATACAATAGTTTTGTTTTCAGGAACACTTGGCACATCCCTTTGAATAAAAACACAATTTTAAATACATCTAAAAGTAATTTATATATTTAACTAATGTACTTCTGATATAAATAGTTTAATGATTTATATTCTGGCAAATACATGGCTCGTCTACCCGCCGCTAAGTATGAAAATTTTGGTAATGATGTCATAGCTAATTCTTCATCAGCAGGTTCTTCACCGTTTTGACATTCTAAATGGCTCCAGTTTTGTGATGGGAAATTACCAACTAAACCAGATTGATGTAACGAATCAGGAACACTTCTACTTAACACCCAGTTCTCATCCAAGTGTGATTTGTTCCTGTCTGTTGATGTTTTTCCTCTATTCAGCTTAGATTTGAAATAGTTATTGGATTTGGGTGGGTTCATTGGTGAAAAATCTTCATTCTTTACATAACACAAAATATTTTAATATATAAATATATTATCATTTCCAAAAAAAATACTTACCAATTGTCCATATCTTCTATCAATTCCTACATTCTCATCTCTAGGTAAAGATAAACAAAAACTTGGCCTAGCTACTGTGCGGGTTCTAGAAAATTGTGTTGTATCCAAACTTTGAGGCGATACTGGCGCTGAATCTAATCCCCCATCGGAACTTGTTTCTTCTAAATCTTGTTGTGGAGTCCAAGCAGCCTGCATGTTAAATAATCTCATCGTATTCAATTTGTATTTAAAATAGTGTAAATAATAATCAATTACTTGTGAATTATGAGCTGAATGTGGACTGGCATCTCCTGAAATGCCACTATCTCCAGATTTATCACCAGAATTATGAGGTTGATCTATAATTGGTATTAAATCTTCTTCCCCACCACTACAATTTGGACTAACTGGCGTTGGACTTTCTAAGGCAGTGAGCAAGCGCCAAGCAGCCGTTGGGCTAAATCTGGGTATATCAAATTGCTTTCTAGGTAATGTAGGTCTTAATTGAAGTGATATGTCTCCACCGCTCTATTATAAAAACGAGAAAATAATTTTAACTAAATAATGAGAAATAAATGAACTTCTAATGTAATATAGGTTTTAACAAACACAATTAAATACTAAATTAATTTGTGCATTATTTGAATTTAAAATCTACATGTTTAATTAGTGAAAATAAAATATTCAGAATGTTTATTTTGTTTATCTTAATGTATAAAAGATGTATAAAAATAAATTTCATAAATACAACAATAATACCTAGTTATTAAAAAGTTATGGTTTATTTATAATTTCATTCACATAAATTAAATATCATTTGTAATAGTTGAATATTTAAAATTGAAAACATGTTTGTGTAATATGTATGTAATGTATGTTTCTGCTCTGATTAGCAATTTAATTTTAATTATGAAACTATATTGTCTAGGGGAATAAAATATATTTTTATGTAAAATCGTACCTCATCTGTTGGACCACTACTAACAATGCTATCTGAAGGTGAACCGTTTGGTTTATTAAAACTTTCAGCAAAGCGATCTACATCTTCGGAGGTTTTACTAATCTTTGTTGTATCATTTAATTCATTCATACCGAAATAAAATGTTTTTGGCTTTATTTCCGGTGCACTAAAACAAGAAATATAATTTAATTATATTATAATATAATTTTTTATATTATTAAAATAAACTGCATGGTATTTAGTATTATATTTATTACCTTATTTTCGGCTTGATGTCTCTTTTGTCTCGATTCTTATTTTCATCATTAGAACCCGTGGCTGATGAACCTTCACCTGTACAGCGGATATTATCGTCTTCATTTAACTTTGTCGCAAGATTTGGTATTGAACGAGACATGTGTTTCGCCCGGTCAGCCATTAACCGCTGTCTGTTCGAATTTACCGGACTTTCTCTGTGTTTATCATTTTCAGTGACCATCATTCGTTCTTCTGATGTTGGATTAGACGAACTTTCCGAAGAGCGGCCAACAGGCGGATGGCGAAATTCTTTTTCCCTCAGCCTTTCCGTAACACGTTTTAATTCCGCCTTTAAAATTAATTAATAATACAATATATTAGGTATATATCATATTTTATAATATATATTTATTTTATTTATGAACAAAAATTATAGTAAACACTATAGTTAGTAATTAAATTTGAAACATGAGTATAATAATTAATTATTTTGTAGGTAGTACTATTTCTATGGTAGTTACCAAATGTATGATTTTTTGGAAAATGTTTAATATTAATAAGTAAATTAAATGAAAATAAATACGGTTTAGGTACCTTTATTTAACAGTTAATTCGTATATCATATTAACAATAAAATATTTAGATTTCGTATGAATGAACGGTGAAATTAAATTTAACCATTTAATAAACGAAATACATTGCATGCATAAACAATTAATAAGTATGCAACAACTACCAAGTTGTATTTTTCACTTACTTGAAATTGAGGGGATGACATGCTTCGGTGTAGATTGCTAGGTTGAGGGTTAACTTGTGGCTGAATTTCTTTGAATTCATCTTTGCTGAGCTTACGTTTTGTTTCAGCTCTGGTTTTAAATAATCTTAACCTAGGCATACCGTTGTTTTGACTAGATCTACTATTATCTCTTTGGTGTTCCCAGTGTTGATACGAGTCCGGAGAAGAACTATCGATCTACGCGGTAAATAAAATACGATTTACGAATCGCATAAAATGTTTAAATATTAGTATTGATACACACATTTTTTAATTCGAAATTATCATTACACTCACCCCATTGTGATGCGAAGAAGAAATAGGTATTTGAGGGGCCCTATACTTCTTTTTCGATCTGGACATTCTACCTTTGACAGCTCCGTTATCTCCCTGATTATGATGTTGATTCTGGTAACCCATTGGCGGCGGTTGTCTGGAGTCTGCAAATCGTAAGTCTGGTTCGCTGGTGTACATATTAAACCCCATACGATCTCGCCGACCATCGCGTTGTATGTGTCTTTGCATTTCGTATCCATGTTGGGGCTGAAACCACAAAATAGTCAAAATGATTTGTGTAACTAAAACGTTTTATCATAATATCGAGCTTTTAGTTAGAAAATAACGTGTTATTTTTGAATTAAGTAGGTTGTATGTCATAAACCAATACCTACTTATAATAATAATACAATTAATCGCAAGTTGAGTAGCCAAATGAATCGTTTTACAATTTGTCTACTAAAAGTATTGCTCAGATCATTAACAATAGGGAGGGAGGAGGCGTACGGAGAGGTTTTTATTTCGATTTTTCAAGTAATTTTCCCAATTCTCGGAAAAACCAGGGGAGAGGGAAAATGTAGGTAAAACGATATCTATTATTTTCAATTGTACTTTTTTTTTTTACCTTACAAGGACTGGAACTATTGACAGAATACTGATGTTAGCTATTTATAGATATGATAAAATTTCGATTATATCAATACAATAATACAATAACACAATCGATAAAACACGGCGTTTCCATTGTACCTACGTATCTATAGTGCGCGTATCTACGCGGATTTGATTTTGGTGTACACTGATACGTAAATGTATACCCATTGGTCACACTGTCAATAGATTTGCCCCGGCCAATAATAATACTTCCTTATTTTCACCGACAGATTTATCAAAACACACGTTGAATATCAGTTATGGAAAATCGTCGAATAACGTTATCGTCGCAAAAACCGGCCGCGTGCGTTCGCGTAATATTATTAATTAGTTCCAAAGTGCGTTTTGTTATTTTTCGTTTACGGTGAACGTGTCGGCGAACATTTTCCGAAAATACACATTTCTATGCAAAACGCAATCAATATCACGTTCCTTGGATACAGACGGACGCAATATAATATCGACGGCGTCGCGGAAAAACCCCGTAAGTCAAAATTTAATTATTCTTTTTTTTTTTTTAATCGATACACAGATACACGGAATATTAGTGTACAAAGTTTTATATAAATGCGATTGCATTTTTGCGGTATTTTCATATTATGATAACATACCAAAGGAATGACCTTAAATCCGGTTACAAGGTTTCTTATCAAACAATTCGTATCAGTAAACAATTAAAACCCGGTAAATCGGTTTTGGATATACCTACATATTTGAAACCTCGCACGTCAACCTACCTGCATTTATTCTACACGAATCTGTCATAGAGTGTAGTTTTAAATTACACACTGTGCAATATTGTCGCGTTCAGCGATACTTTCGGAGATTTTTTAATCGGACAATTCACTGTAGTCAGTAAGTTAATGGTTATAATAAAACGTTCGACCGACCGTTCAATCTAATACATAATACCCAGTGGTTCAGACCACATAAAAATATCGTGTTGATAATACTTGTTGAGTAGTATTATTTCGTAATTTGAAAAAAAAAAAAAAAAACGACAAACGAATGTTGTTAAAACTCTAATGTTTTAAAGTAAAACTACAGATGGAAACACTTATAGGTGGAAAAATATCTATATTACTATCGTATTACGGGTAAACGAATTCGGCATTATAGTAATTAATGTTTTAAGGTACTAATGACGGGCGTATGGAATTTTGAGTACAGCTAACGATTGGTTTACTTTGCTCACGACATACCGCTGTAAACCGAATACGTTTTTCACTTTGTCCAGAATGTGTTGTGATGGTAAAGAAAGGTGGGGACGAGCGTCTATGGGTTATTTTAAGTTATCAATTCTGGTGGTGAGACCGTAGCCCTCTACCAAAATCGAAGTCGCCTAGTCGCCTTATCTGATTTGCTACCTAAGCTGAAACCTAACCGTGGGACTAGTGAACGCCGTCGCTATCTTGTCCGCCGTCCGTCTCGCGTTCATCATTTACAATTTAACGTAACGTAGGCGCGACGTACCCGCCTTTATACTCGACGCCCGTGAAAATTGACGACTAAAATCGTACAAATCATCGCGGCGTTTCGCGTGCTAGCACCGCTCAGAATGATTTTTTGTTTGAAGTAATTTATCGTCGCTGACGAAATTCTAACGACGTAAACTTTCCACCCTCAACAGCAACTGCGGTGCGAATTATTTCGGGTATTTTGGTTTTAATTCGAAGCATACATGCTTGTTGTAAAAAGTGTATTTACAGATTGTATGTGTTATAATTAAAATTAAAATTAAAATAATAAAAAAAAAAAAATTCGAAGCATACAAGTTATAGTATAAATTAATACACTGTTATCCGATATCAGATTTTAATCGCTGGTTTATGATTTGTAATTTCAATATTAAAATAATCGAATTATTTGAAATAATAGAAAAAAAAAAAAAACGAAGAACAAAAAAATACGGACATACTTCGCACAATGGGTGGGCCACTGTTGTAGGTTGGAAGTTCGGAAGGTAGAGGGGAAATTTAATGTGTATATACAAAGATTAATCATTAATAACGAAAAACGATTCCGAGCGGTGTTCGGTTAATAGTGTTGTTTTGTAATATTTATATATTAGGCCGTAATATTTTTTAGAATTTTATAAACATTTTATATTAAAATTCTTATAAAAAAAAAAAAAAAAATTCTCCATCAAATTCAAATTTTATTTACCACAAACTACGAGTAATAATGAACGTGATGTTGAAGTTTTTAGAATTTCTATTTGGTCTAATAATTTTATCCACAGACCAAAAATTATGTAATAAAACCCATAATATTAAAATGTCTAAAAACAGCTCAAAAATGGCAAAAATATTTTGAACATTTTACCACGTTCATAAAAGACAAATATAAGTTTTCTGTTCAAACTTTAAGATCTTACAAATATTTTAAACTGAATTTAAAAAAATAAATAAATACTGAAAGGTGGACATACTTTACGTATGCACTACGTGGGTGCAGCCACTTTTGTAGGAGGGAAGTTGGGAAGGTAGGATACAGACGGGAATTCAATGTAAGCAACGATAGACCTTTGTTAACGAAAAATTGATTCTGAGCAGAGTACAGTTGATAGTGTTGCTTTGTCAACAATATAAAATTTATGTTATTTTATGGTAAAATTTGTACAGCAATGATTGTTTAAAAAAGATTTAAAATAATAAAAATTTAATAATAACGAAAAATAAACAAAAACGGTTGCTAATGACAACTTTATTTTTAATCTTTAAATATTTTTTAATCTAAAGAACCAGATTTTTTTCATTATGTTGAATATTAACGAGAATTAAAAAAAAATGACTGCTATAAAGTACCACCCAGACAGAATTTCCTTTTAGAAAAGGTGCTACACTTGATAATCGATGTAAGCTTTCTGGTAGAAAAAGTGTTCACACAAAAAAAAAAAAATAAATAAATAAACATCATAATAAAACCAATACATTCCTCGCTTCGTTCAGAATCTAAAAATGTCATCCTTGTATAATATAGAAATGCATAAATATTTTGTTTTCATTTAACCGGTATTTTGTACAAACTATAGTAACGAGGAGTTTTGGATAGGCAAATTTAGTACACGCATGCTTAGGTGCACCGCCGAAGGTATCCCGCATAGTTTTTATGCGTACTTTGCAATATTCGTTTTTTAATATTTAACCGGTAATATTTACCGTGATATTTTAATTTTTTTTTTTCATACATAATATTTCAAGGATTAATATTTTATTATATTGTACGGTTTTCATTCGTAAATAACGGATTCACGGTCACAATAAATTATTATCTATGAAATTATTGTAAGCGAATACAGCTATTGATTTTTATATGTATTAGTTATTTTATATATTATATGCCTATAAATATATATATATATTTGTTACCGAGAAGCGTGGCAATAATTCAGTTTTATTTTACTATTAGATCGACTGGTTGTATCAAAAATGGATTTTTCTTATCATTTTTTTTTATCATGAACTAGCAATTTTCTTTGGAGGATTTTAAGTGAATCTGATTTCTGTGTTTTTATTTTTCTAATCATTGTGGAATCGGTTAGGTTAGGTTAAGTTTTATTATAAAACTATTTTTAATTTTTTACACCTACTCCGTATATCTTAAATAAGTATATACTTTTGTTTTTCAAATAGGAAGCTCCCTCCTCCTTTTTGAACATAGATTTGAATAGAAAATATTTGTCTAGAAATTTTGATACACATATAACACTAATATCAGATATATTTTATGTGAATTATATCTGTTTAGACCAGAGATGTAGGGAAT
The DNA here is from genome assembly GCA_902439185.1 of Cinara cedri. Lineage (NCBI taxonomy): Eukaryota > Metazoa > Arthropoda > Insecta > Hemiptera > Aphididae > Cinara > Cinara cedri. The sequence goes on from CABPRJ010001896.1 coordinate 791,355, forward strand.
TATAATTATTAATGTATCATTGAAAAATAGATGTGCATTTTATTACCCTTCCTACCATACATTTTTACAATTTCGGAGTTAAAAAGTCCGCCAATTAACAGTTTAAAAAACACAGATCTGGCCGGGATTTCATCCGGATTAAGTAATCGTTTATAAAATCGAAATGTTTTAGCGAATGATCTGTAGTATATATTAGCATTCTATAGGTCGGAGCAAAATTACTGTAATTTCGGTGGTATAGTTAGACGTGTAAAATGTCTGTGATACGCGAGTATTAACGCGGGGAACGTTCAAAAGTATTTGATAAAATATCTTTGAACGGTCGATTTGAGAATTATAAAACTTGTAGAGCCAAAACGCATCATTAAACTTTGATCTTTTTTCGAGCGATTCGATATCAAAATTCATTAGTGGTCGCTTATAAGACGCGCTTATCTTGTTTGTTTTATACGCAAATACTTGTAAAATACGGTTTTGAACGGGGTAAATTTTTTATTCAACACTGACGGCCACGACTGCTATAGCAATTCGCTATTATTCTTATAGCTTTTTGTCAATTTAGAATCGCTTAGTTTTGATGCGTTATGTGTATTAGAGTATTTTAACGTAAACGATATCACAGTGCGACAATATTGAAACCGTTTTGTTATCGCTTTAGTCATTAGGATCCACATGGGCACACAATAACAGTATACCTATGTAGACGTATATTCTCAAAGACATTGTATAGTAGTTATCAGTAATAATCAAAAGTAAAATATGGTTTAAACAATCGTTAAAAAAAAAAACGAATGCTATTATATAGTGACCGTCAACACGTTATTCATTAAATGATCGTTCCCAGTAAGGAATATTACTCTTCGCTGTCCTACTCGATCACACCGAATGACATTACCGATGTACCACTCACCTCATCATGGTGCGAATACTCGTACGGCCGTTTACCGGTGATGGTGCCGACGCTGTGAAGCACGGACCCGTTTTCGGTGGGCCTCAACCGTTGTCCCGGCACGTGGGGCGGTAGAACTTTGGATCCGGCCGCGGGCGGCCTGAAGTACTGGGACCGCGGGAAGGAGTACGCCCACGAGTGTTGCGGTAGCACTTGCGTGTCGCTGGTCGCGTACGAGCTACCGTGACTGTTCGAGTTACCCATCGCAGATGCCTACAGGTGTCCGCTGGGGCATTACACGCTAGTCATATCTGTAATACAAAACAAACAAAAAACAAAATTAAATATCGAAAAAAAAAAAAAAATTACATTTCAAATCCGCGATCGTACTTCTATGTTGTTTATTATTTCTTTTATTTTTTTTAGCGCTCCCATAATTCATTTCTTATTCATTTTTAATTCCGTAAATTAAATACTAGCTGCGTCCCGCTTGTACGGCTTTGCTCGTGCACGGTATTGAACGAAACAAAAAATGAAATATTTAAAACCGTGTTTCCACCCCGTACCCACTACGTAGTTAACACATTGTTGCCCGGGTGTTTATCATTTCGTTTTAAAGACTACGTTTGTTTGTCCGTGACACCCGAATTCACCAATAATAAATGGTGTTTTTTTTTCCATCCGTGTCGCCGAAATAACCCATAAACCGTCAAAAATTATTAGAATTGTTCCGAAAATGCCGAGATCCTCATATCAGCCACCTTACAGGGTGTTGATTTTTTCGGGGTAAAAATATATATCCTTTGTGTTAGTCCAGAACATATTCCTATATGTATGTATCCAAATCCGTTTAGGCGTGACGGCGTGATTGGGTCACAAACTTCGTTACGAGTCTTATATTATTTTTAACAGATTTTTTGTAATATCGAAATTTAAGTGGCGAAACGAACGCGATATTTGAGATAAGCTTCTCGATTTTTTTTTTTATTAAGATTTAAAGGCGGGTATTAATTTTGAAAATCACCAAGCATATCGGGATTTATTGGGAAACACCGGCGGGCGGTTGCTGCATATGAATTAAATCGTGTTGCTTATTGTTGTTATTTTTGGTTCGTTTCGCCGCTGATACGCGGAGTATACAATTAATATTTAATAAATATAATATATATTTATGTTTCAAGCAGCCGTTATAAGTGGATCGTTACAGCTGCTTGTATAGTACAGTTTTTGACAAGCGGTGGAATAGGAATGGGGGACTTAAAGAACAAAAAAAAAAAAAATCCGCACGATAATTTCGATTTAAACGACGAGTTAGATTGAACGGACTAATTACAATAGTCCGTAGCCGGGGAGTAATGGATGTACCGACGGATTTCTAAAACACAGATTTCATAGTCTCCCGCGGTTTGAACGTGTACCATACAAATCACGTTAGTCACTTTTAAACCATTCATTAAATTATCAACAACGTCTCGTTACAGCATAATACATGTACAAGGCAAATACAATTTGTTGCTAACAATTTAGGCGCCGAACGAAAATAATAATATTTCCGCGTTAAACCGAACTATTTAGTTTAGTAGGCGGTTTCGGCTTTAACGGTAATTTTTCACGTGATGCTTATTTCGCATTCGTGATGTTTCAGTTCGAAATTCACCGTTACACTGTTAAAATATGTTAATAGATAGGTATTCGTTTGCTACAGATTGAACGGCGAGATAAGAAATTATACTTCTCGGGCAAATATATAGGATATATAATATATAAAATTGTGAGATAAAATAACACACACACATATGCAAACGCACATATTTAAACAAAGGATATTTAAAACTGATGTATGCTTGAAAGAGTAAATGATACTCTTTTAACTATAAAATATTGTAAACAAATTTGCTACTTGTTAAATGTAATAAATTGTTATTCCATAAAAAAAAAAAAAACCGGGATTTTAAAATATAGATATAACAATCAACATTGGCATAAAATGGTCATAATTTCTGGTGGTGTTATGAATAAATATTTAATTTTCAACCCACCAATACGCCAACTTTCTTGGTAAATCCTTGCCTATAATAATAAACAATTAATTTCTATACCCAACAATTTTTTTTTCCTTCACAAATATCAAAAGTTAATAGTACGTGTCATTTGAATAGTAAAAATTTAATAATAGTTTATTATACAATATTATTTTTAATATGCGAGGTGAGCATAACAGTGAACAAATAATGTCAGTGGATCTAATTCACGTGATTTGAGTTAATGAATTTATTCTTTTGTATATGTGCCACACTGTTACCCGTGCAAGTAATTGTCCAATCACAAAATTATTTTTTTTTGTCGTTTTAATGTTTGGGTACATTCGAAAATAGAAATTAAAAATTTACAAAATACAGAATATACAAATGTTCAAAATATTCTGGTGTGGCAAAAAGATAAGTTTGTACCACCAAAACTGAAATGTGGCGGTGAAAGTGCTAAATTTGCACAGGTCAGTTCACACAATTTCAAACAGATGTTTACTCACTCTTGGTATCCTAATATGTTAAATATTAATTTAGATAGACATTTAAAAATTAAAAAAAAAAAAACAACAAACTTAGCGATACCTACGATTTATAACATTACGCATTTTTGTATTATAACTTTATCTAAATTAATTAATTAATATATATATATAAAAAAATAAACACAACTCGGAGAATAATTAGACATTTTATTACTTAGTAAACATTCAACTACGTGAAATAACATGGAAATTAATTATTAGCGCGTTAAATGTATAATGCGCATAGATTTAATATTTTTTTTTTTTAGAAATTATAGTTTATGTTCTATGTTTGTCTGCTTTATACATACAAAATTATAATCTATGTAGTCGTTAGCAGTTCCGTAGTGAGCATGGGGGGAAATGGAATCATGATTATCGTGTCACCCCTCTGACTACGTCACTGACCGTTATAGCTTTTACAATAAATTTATTAACGATTTTTCAAACTGTTAAATTCGCTTTCAAATCGTTTTGTTTTGTTTTAAAACAATATCATATTTCTGTAAACGGTATGCCGTCTTTAGAAATAACCGTGCTCTCTTACCAGCTATGTACGAGACAGCTAATAGACGTAGGCAGAATAAACATATATGACGTTTGAATTACGACAATCGTTAAACGACGATTCGATTCACATTCGAATTTACACGAAATCTCCGTACGCGACCTAAACAGGTGCGCCGCCTGCGGACACAGTGGCTGCGCGAAGGAAGTTTATTCGAATCACGCGGTTCACAAAACAACGTGCGGGCCGTGGGCGTCTGGGTGTACAGAAACGCAACACACGTTTGTGTGTTTTTACGAAAGCATCGCCCTGTATACGCAACGCGAATAACCGAAAATACCTTGACATTTGTAGGCGGCGCAGTCTCCTCGCGTGGCGCCCGTCCCGTTGTCCGCGATATTTTAATAATTCGCCTTCCGCGACATTACGATTCGCGCGGTGCTGTTGTTACGGACGGTGGCGAGTCGTTTTTTTTTTCGTTCGCTTCCTGTTCGAATATTTCGGCGTTGACTGCAGCGGGTGTAAATAACGACCGTGACGGCGCGGGCGATAAATCCGGATTCGGGTCGACGCTGCTGCGTCTATTATCGCGATGACGGTATAATATATATAGGTAACGACAAAAAAGATAACGCAAACAACAAATCGGGCGACCGGAAGATTGCGGAGACGCGTCGGCTCGCGAAACTATTACACGATATTATCACAATAATATTATTATCATCACGCGTCGCGCGGCGGCGAAACGGACGCGCACACGTGACCGACCACCGACCGAACGCTGCACCGGGCCGTTCGTTTCGGGAATAGACGACGCGCGCCGCGCTCGCGCGTTTGTATGTGTGCGTACGGGCGTTCCGTTACCGAGTCGGTTCCGGCGAGACACCGTTATGACTGTGAGACGGCGGCCGTTACGCCGACACGCCGCCGACGACGCTCCCCTTCTCTTCCCGAACGTTTGCTCGCGGCTGCGGAAACGAACACGCCGCATCGTTCCTCTCGTCTCGCCGGCGCGCGGCGGCCGCGGACGAAAAAAAAAAAAAAAAAAAAAAAAATTATAACGTTATTGAAATCGGCGCGGTCGGCGTTCGCACGTCAGCCGCCGCCGCCGCCGCCCGGGCCGATTTAAATATTGTTTTCCCCGACGACGTTTAACCCGAAAAGCCGAAAACGCGTCCGGAATTCCGTTCAAAACTGTATGCAGATTCGAAACCATGCGTGCCGCGGCGATACGCGAATTATAAAATAAACGCTATACAATACAATTATTGTTTAATTAGCCCAGTATCGTGTTTTCGGAAGAATATTTTCGTTTTCTATTTGTAATGCGATTTTATAAAATACACTACACGGGCGTTACTAGGAGGAATGGGGCTCATATCCCCTATCGGTTTATAATCCAAGCTCGCCCCATTTTTCATTTACAATTAAATACAATACCTGGTTATTCCTGTACACAAACAGTGTATAAAATAATGAACAAACGTTTTCGTCGCGAAAATTCGTTATAATGATAATAGTATCGGTTGGAAAACGGTAACCGTCCGGAGTGTACGATTAAACTAAAACATATCATTGATAAATCTGTAGTTCTCATCAATTTGTTTATAAGATGTTACATCCTGGGCTCTTATTGTATACCTACGCGTTCCGAGTCATGAAAGAACGTTCTCTGCAATACGTTGAATAAATACACGTGTTGTAAGATCGACAACGCACCAAAATCAATTTAGAAAACTATTTATAATTGTTATTGAAAGAAATTCGTCTGTTTTAGAAACTGAACAGACATGAAATAAACGTTAAGCCGTAGCCTGTTTGTAATGTAACTCCTTAACCAGTTTTATTATTTTGTATAGGATATTAAACCTTTTAAATACACATATATGTAAGAGACAGCAAAAAAAAAAAATGATTTTAGTTAGTACTTGAAAATTGTAATGACAGGGACTCTAGCCGATCTAAATTTAAGTAAATTACTACGTCTATAAAAATACACGGTCTATATTTTACTAAGTTGATGTTCGGGATATTTTATTATTCAATATTCACTATTATAAGTTACCAGCACTAAATTTTAGTCTTCAAGGCGCTTTTAAGTGCTTTGTGGAATAAAGAGGACACGGTAACCGCATATAAAATTAGCGTATAAACGTTGTGAGTTGTGAGTTGTGTTGTTAGTTTTAATATTAGATCGAATTGACTTATTATTAAATTTGAAGATACGAGTATGCGAATTATATCTCGCTTAAAAATTAAAATCTCTAAAACTAAAAATTAAACGACGAAGTTGCACGTAGATAATGATGTTCTTACTCACAAGTTTCCTTTAAGATCGACAAAAATTAATAATACTCAATTGTCCAACTAGCTGTTGAACGCAATTTCCCTACATGGCGCTTTTGTAAGACGGAGACAGCACATGCGTAAGTATCAGGCTCTCTTAACATACGCGAAAATATGATGAAACACAATAATACTCCTGAACAACTAAAGCAATACTGATAAGTGACAGTTTTATCGTCCGTGATGCCGGTGATGCCGACCGTTAAACTATCACAAAATTAGATATTTAAAACAAATACAGTTTTCAGAAAATTTAAATGAAAAAAATGTTTTTTTTTTTCCATACTTATATATACATTCCTAGTCATGCGTGGCTCGCGTTCGGAAGACCGACGCGCACAAATTTCACTTCTTCCCGTCCGACGTACAAGGAGATGGAAACTTATCTACTACAGCAGCTATATGCAGCAGTCATGCTCAGTTATTTACGCGTGGGCTCCCTCTTCTTATTAGAATATATTCACGATCGTAGTAGGTACAAATCATATACGATCTCGAGAAAACAAAGTTCGATACTCAATAATACGAAAATAATATTAAATTTGGTTATACAAAAATGTTTTTTTTTTTTTTTTCTTAAATTAACCGCAGACGATTTTATTGATAATCCACAGTGATCACCAATGCTCGGAATTTAATGCGTTACAAATCATTTAAGTATGTGCGTTGTGCGGTATGCAAAAAAACATCAATGTATTTATGTTTTTTTTAAAAACGTAAATTATTTTATAGTTAAAAATTAATAAAATATTTTCAATTTAAATATGTAGGTGCTGGAAAATCCGAAAGAAGTGAAATTTCACTCAGAATCGAATTTCGTTTACAACGATTTAGATTCTGAGGCTAAGTGTATTGGAATATATAGATTAGGTTTGTCTTATTATGCTGTTTTTTTTTTTTTATTTTTGACTTGTGCCTGTGAACACCAGTGTGATACCAGAAATCTTATTGTAATCAAAAATTTAGTAGGAACATTCTTGTAGCATTTTGATCTAGTTGGCGCATCGAAGATATAATTTTTCGATTTTCCTTGCAGTTTTATTAATAAATGGTTAAACCTAGCAATTCGTTGTGTAATATTTGTTGATTTATTGGTTACCTTGGCAACGAATTAATTTTCTTTTGGTTCCATGTATTACTGTTAGTGAGTATATTTACTTCGACAATTTTAATAATCACAATGCTATGTATAGGTGCACCTAGCAGTATAGTACAGCGGGTTAAAATGTGTGCAGGGTGGTGAAATATCAAACACCTAATGAAAATGCGTATGTTGTAACTGATTAAAGTACATTATAAGAAAATAAAACGTTCGTAATTGATTGATAAGTTCTCGAGAAGCGCTCTTCCGGTGTCCCCTCTCGTCTGCGCGGAGTCGACATTTGCAAGGTGATATTCTCGTGTATAGATGATTGGTTCCCGAAAAATGTAAATTACTCCCCGGTAAAATACTGCCACTTAAAACTGTTCTTGACGGTATCATAATACTCGTAAACATGATGATGATGATGATGATATACATGCGTATTTCCTTGGACCGTGGAAAAAAACGTTGCACGTCACAAAACGTTCGTCGTCACTGCTGCAGGTCCTGTCACAGATGGTGGCGCACAAAACGATTATTCCACCGAAATGTAAAACACTTTAGGTAAATTATCGTTGTGACGGAGATGATGTTAGACGCGAATAATAGCGATGACTGTTGAATGTCGTCGGTGTTGTAACGACAGCCGTGCTATGACACCTATGAACCGATGTTCACGGATCGAACGTTTCGGTAAATGTTTCCGTTTTGAAAATAGAACCGTCGGAATATAAAAAAAATAACTAAATTATATATTTTAATCAGAAGAGTTCTAATTCAGCGTTTCTATATAAATGGTTTTAGAGACAATTATCATAGATTAAAAACAATCCATTGTATAAGTTATCGAGCCAATAAAATTAATCAATTATTAATGATATTTTAAGGGGTTTTATGCATTTTTAAACCAAATTTATTGTAAATACATACAAATAAAAATTTAAAAAAAAAATTGTATGCCAATTAATATTCAATTTGATGGTTTTTTTTTTTTTTTTGATTAATTAATTGCATTTTGAATTTAGATTATTGTTTGTCTGACTTTTTCCTTAAACCTTTTGGGTTTATAGGATTATCGCCATGACGTAAGACTATAATGTGAATTTATCGTATTGTCAATTTATACAATTTCGTTTTATTCGCAGTATATTATTATATTCTAACAATGACACTATAATATACCAGTCGTAGTTTGAGCAATAAATAATTGAATAAAAAAGGCTCTGTCGTTGCGTTCGTGGATTGTGTTTAATTACAGCTGCAGAAGCACCGCCAAACTGGGATCGTCAGTTATAATATTTTTATCAGTTGTTTAGTTGTTGAAAATTGTCATGTGATGCTCGCAAATTACGTTATTGCAGTGGCTGCATCCATTTTGTGCAATCCGACCGGTATCACGGACGATTTCCTTATCTAACCAGTACGATAAAATGCAGTTGCAAATAGAATTTTTAAACGACAAAGCGTTACTATTATATATGTGTAATAATAATATAGTCGTTCGAAAGAGGTCAGTTTTGAGATAACATTATATGAATGTATAAAAGTAAATTCATTCATTCGTTATATTAAATTGTGAATGAAGCGAGGAACGTATTAGTTTTACAATAATGTGTGCTTTGATTTTGTTTTTTTTTTGCGTTTTTGAATAATTTTTCGACCATAAAACTTCATCTAACTTGCAGAAATATCACATGAGCTTTCTTGTAACATTATGGATTTATAGTTGGAGTGCTGGGATTAGAAAGGACATTTTTTGAATTTTTTTAAATTCCTTGTAGTAATTTTTAACGAATATTAGCACTTTCTATACGTGGTTTAGTTTCCAAATTATTATTTAGTTTTTAGTATTGTTTGAACATGTTGAGTAACATTAATTTTTCTCAATTTATGTAAAATGAGTACAATTTTATTATTTTTACTTATTTTTAGTAAACGTTTGAAGTTGTAATGTTCACTAAAATTCATAATAACCATAAACAATATTTTGAAATATATTGTTTTCCGTAGTTAAAAATAAATACAAATTTGTAATAATTTAAACTGTCCACAAAATATGTTGACCTAAAACTCATTCAGAATAGTTTTTTTTTTCAAATTAAAAATCGTATTATCTTTTTTTACTTTTTTTGCTTTACATACTCGTATATGTATACATATACGATTACATTATTAGAAATTTTTTTTTCATATGACTCAAACGGCACATTCATCATAATAATTTCACCTTAAGAAATTCATAAATAAATATTCAATTATCTATAGTACATTGTGCACTATAAATATTATTATCATTCATTTAAAAAAGTAGACATTTATGTTAGCTCAATAATTTTTAAATGATTAATCAATTGTAATAACAATATGAAGACATCATATTATTATTATTACTATATTTTTTTATAGGTATTCGGCATGACGGTTTTTATCAAACATATTATAGCAGTGGGCATATTTTCTTTTATGGAAATTGGCCGTTAATTTCTCTATGGAATATTTGTGCAGCTAAACAATGTATAGGTATACGCACTATGACAGCAATTTAGCTGTATACGATGTGACTCACGTGACCAACTTTTCTACGAACATACTGATTTATGGATGAGTACAATAAACTGGTTATTTTCTTACAGTAATTTTATATACTGCGCTGAACCATTGGCATGATGCTGTAGGTATTTTTTTTTTATATATATATATATTACGAATTCCGATTGTTATTGAAAAATATACATTTTGTATACTATATAATAAAAGAAATGGGTTAACTTGATTTCGTATAGAAAAAAAAAAAAAAAAAACCGGGCGATAAAGACGATTTTTATTTTGTACCCCGGTATCATTATAATATTTTAATATTAATAATATAATAAATATAAATATATTGTTTTTAATGGCATATTTAAAGGAGCCTGAAGAGGACCCTTGTCTTATTGTTCATAATAATACCTATTATCATATTATATATTATAATGTATGGATTTGTACTTTACAAACGGAAATAAAAATAGTAAATACGTTGTTTTGCAATGGCGAATTATAAATAACGAGGGATTTTTCTATTTATTTCACTATGTAATGGCAAACGATTAATTTGACAAACAAAAACTCACATAATTTCATATTGTCATATCATCAAATAGGTAATATGGTTAGATTGATAACGTGTATGGCCGTCGAACAATCGTTTCTACCAAAATATTTTCTTCAAATTTATCTATAAAAAATGATTCTGATGAAATTTAATTTAAATTTTCAAAATTTTAAGGTAATCAAAGAACGTATTGGTTTTACTATGATGTATATGTATTGTACATATTTTATTTTTTTTAGAGTGGGCGCCTGTAAAGAACTTCCAGAAATTATTCAATCAAAAACTTTGTAGAAACTTTATCATAACATTGTTGATCTAGTTAGTGCATTGGTTAATCATTTTTTGATTTTCGCTGTAAGTTTCTTAACAAATCGGAAAAATGAGCAATTGATTGTACATTTTTTGTTGATTTCTAAGCATACCATGGCAACAAGGAAAAAATACGTTTAACAATACTCTACTCAGAATCGTTTTTTGTTAATAATGGCTTATCGTTGAATACAAATATGAATTAAATTTCTATATTTTTATTACTTTTTTAAAAAAATTTTTCTCATTTTTTCCACTATCAAAGCTATGTCTACGCTACGCCTTATGTATTCGTCACTCCACTCACCAATTTCTTCATTTTCATTTTCTGTTCTATTTTTATAGTCTTCTTTCTCCAAACCCATAGTCTATATACTTTGTTTTACTTCAACCTTTCCTTAGTCCATTTTCTTTGAGTTTGACTATTTATTCCTCAATTATATTATTAACTTTTTTTTATAAAATAATATATTAAATATTTAAATTTAAATATATATGCATTTGGTGTTTTCTACTATTTTACTATTTTAGGAGATTTCCGGCTACTCCACTGATTTTTTCCATTGTGAAGGTGTATACTCATGTTTTAATCAATTCGTATTTTTTTTTTAAATATGGTATTGAAAAACTTACGGACATACTTTGCACGATGAATGGACTACTGTTGTAGGTGAGAAATTGGGAAGGTAGGGCAAGAAAGGAAATTTAATGTATACCTTTACGGAACGATTAAGTTTTGATAACTAAAACTATTCTATACGCAGTTCGGTTGAGTGTGTTTTGAAAGGCTACAGCCTTGTAATATTTACGATTTGAATATAATATACATCGTAAATTTTCCGGTTTTCACTACGGTTTTTCTTATTTATTATGAAAACCCATGGAAAAATCAAAAAAATGACTTCCTCAGTCAAATTTCGTTTCAGAAAAGCGCTACGCTTGAAAATCGGAGCAAAGTTTCTGGTATAATTGATCATAGAAAAAAAATAAAGTAAATAAATCGTACGGTCATTGTATAACCAAAACATTCCTCGCTCCGCTCAGAATCTAAAATATATTCGTTTCCATATTATGTTTTATTTAAATATTTTTGAATATATTTTATTAGTATTTTGTTGACGCTTCAGATGTGATTGTATACTAACTATAGGTAAGTATTTGAAAGGTAATTTTGTTAAATTTTTTTTTTCAATGTTTTATAGAGTTATGCAACAATATTTGAACTCTAATAAATTAAAATCATCAAGTGATGTTTGTCTTGCATCTACCACGTACCTTTGTGTTCTATGATCCCAAGGTTAATGTTATCTGGTATTTTATTTTAATTTGTAACGTCTCTGGAGAATATCGAGAGAAAGTGAATGACAGTTTCTTAGTCGGGTAATTATATTAATTTGATCGACGTCCAGTGAAATGTGAAGGTCGATGGCCCGCGCCACGTGATTCATTACCTACCGTCGGACTGGTCATAATGCGGTTAAATATCGGATATACCTATACGTCTGCAACAGGAAGATAGTGAAAGGGGTGGTGAGTGTTTGTATAATAATTTCACTGACTGTGTCCCCTCCGGGGTAGTGGGTATAGCTGGTACTGGGCAAGGCATATTAAAATGTGTAGACTTCGGAAGTCGAAACCTATGTGTATATGTATGAGTGTGCGTGTGCGTTAGTGAATATGTAATACGTTATACATGTGCCGGAGGTAATGACGACGACGAAAGCCAAAACAAATGGAAATCGAGATCGCCTCGGGGAAGTAGCGAGTAGTTACTTCACCCGGTGATGAAGAGAAACCCATACGCCTCGAGCATTTATTATTCTAATATAGTCTGCTGGCCCTCCTCCGTATATATGCAATAACTGTAAAAACAAAAGTGAAAACTTGCACTCATCGCATATTATTGCTGCAGACGTATCGATACCTATATCGTAATATTATTATCAACCCCTTTCTCCTTTGAACCGCACCTAATAACGGCACCTTGCCGGTGCTGCACCGCACAGCACCGGCGTCTTTGATAATACCTATTATAATATGGTCCGTTATAGTAATAATAATGATATGCACGTTTTCAGGATAATATTATTATTATCACGACTGGTTGTATGTCTTTCTGCCGGATTGGACTGGAAAACTAGTGTAAGACTATACCACTTCAAATTTTGGGGAAATTATATAATAATAACTGTGCAAATAAAATATCTGTTTTTGCAGCTGGTTTTATGTACAGTGTTGGTAGAGTTAGACAGTATCACAGATACAAATTGTATCTCTTTTCTCTTATAGTTTATGTTAACTACGGTATCGAGTATCTTTTTCTTTTAAAATATATAAGATACTGAAATAAAATGTATATTTGATAGATTTTATTTTAAATGGCAAGGAAGAATTTATCAGTATAAATACCTTTTCATAAACATTAAAATAGACGTTCTTTATATTAATTAATAATACAAAACGTTTACCTTTAATTATTAATTTTTATTATATTATATTTTATATTATTCATCTTAAAAATCGTAGGTTGTTATAATTATAATTGTTAAATTTATTATTTAAATTAGAATAAGCCTGATAAGTTATAACAAAATATTTTCTAAATTGATATTGAATTATGCAAATTAAAAGTATCTTGTATCTTGTATGTACAAATTTATATATTTGGAATCAAGATATTTTTTTTGAGTATATTGCCCAATACCGAGTGTTGGGCAAAATGTTTTCGAATGAAGTTAAGATGAAGCTCGGTAGTGAATAACTGGTGATTTATTTAAGTGGGTACACTCACTATCTCGGAAAATTTTAATTTTTTCCGGAATTTGTTTTTAAATATTTAAGAAATAAGCTTTTCTACAATTTTATATTTATGTTATTTTTTGTCACCCTTATTTTGGGGGTAAAACTACTATTTACTTTTGATTTTCAAATGACAACCTTTATTAAAAATTCCATAAATATATGGAGTATTAATTAAAATAAATTTTAGTGTTGACATTTTTACATCAATTGACATGTTGACATCAATTCTATTGACCAGATATTCCACTTTTAATGTTGGGTTGGAGAAGAGTAGTGGAGTGTTATTTGTGTGGCGGTACAGAGCGTGGCGTGTTAAAATAATAAATATGCAGAAAGTAGTAATGAGTTTAAAAATTATGTTTTTAGTTAGTTGTTAAGTTAATATTAACTTAGCTGTTAACATTTTAGTGTTTTAATAACTAAACTTTAAAAACTCCATTTATTTTGTTTCTATTAACTCAATAAATGACGAGCTAAATTTGAATTAAATCACGTGAAGTTAACCTCAATTATTTTTAATTAACACAAAATTGAATTACCTATCCAACCTACTATCGTATTAATCATAATTATTTTTATTAAATGTGAACGAGTTCGGAATTTAATATTCCGATAATAATATTTAAAAATAAATTATTTTATACTGCCAAAATCATTTTTTCGTGTTTAAGGATTATCCTTATTTAAAAAAAAATGTCCAAATTTCAAGAATAAATCATTTATCATAATCAAATTTACTCCTCAAAGATTGGGTATACAATTTAATAATAATTAAAAGATTATTTTTTTCTCCTTTCTTAATTTAATTCTCTCTTTTTTTCGGTAAATATAATTTTAATTGTTGAGCTTATATTAACTTTTTTTCTAACGATACTTATTCGAAAACGTTTTTATTTTACCCTAACACTGCAGTATACTATTAATCTATTATAATATTATATACCTATTATGTGTTGATACTCCGGACAGATGTATACAAATTTGAATTATACGGTAGGCGTGCTATTTATGTACAAAATACAATAAAAGGTTTTAACAGTTAGAATATTGTAGCGCGTAATTCAAAACGCTGACATAGAAATATGTATTATATTAAGTTAAGAATACAGAAGGAAAAATCGCAATTACCAGTCGTTATTTTTTGATATATGGAAACTTAATACGCCCGTCGGTTTTCAATATACCTGTGCATACGCATTATCATATTCTTACAAACAATCGCGTTTCATAGAATTAAGGAGAAAAATATACCGCAAATAACAAAAAATAACATATACATACATGTGTATTTTACGTTGTATTACGAAAAGGAGTCGGATTATAAAAGTTATTTATGTCTATTTATTATTATTATTGTAGACGGTATACTATAGAAATTCAGACGCGTGTTCATAACAACAATATAAAAATTGGCCACCGATTTGGATCACAGAACTCTACATCCAAGAGGGATTTAGAGGAACTTCCTTATACACTCTTTCCGAAATTACTCAACATTTTCAATTTTATGATCATTTTATTTAAATTTTTTCTATAATATATTGGTATGTTAGTTGTGTTCACCTAGGTTCACCATAGGTGAAAACATAAGACCAAAAAATGTCTGTGAAAATACAGAGAAATGTTTTCCTTCTACTTTAGTGTGTAACCATCTTGATTTCGTTTTTTAAATTCAATTTATAGAAGATAAGAAATTTAATTTTGATATGTATACAATTTTATAGAGGTAAATACGAGAAAATAACTCGTATGTTTTTTTTTTTTTATAAGAAATCAATTTCAGATTCATTTATTATTAAGATTTGTCTACGAAAAATTCAAACCATTAAGTTATATGCAATATAATACTCACTATATAATCACCAATTTAAGTACGAAAACGTGTAAGACCAGTTATAGTAGTAATATACTAATTAATATATTCTCTAAACATATTATTTTATACGATTCCACTCTTATTTTGTATATATTTTTAATTATTTGAGGTAAAAGTTTTTTTTTTTTAATTTGGTTCTCACGTCTAGAGAAAAATATAATTACTACTACAAATTACATTATAGAATACGTAATACATGATTTTATGTGGTAATGTGACCATTACTTATTTATGAACCTATGTTATGTATTTTCTCAATTTTTCAAAAATAAAAAAAAAATGAATTGATAAAAACTGTGGATGGGTATACTACTATTTTAGGAAAGTAGTTAGGCTTAAGGATACATAGAGTAATTTAATTTATTTTATATCTGCAGTACTCAACGATAAATCATTTCTAACAAAAGCCGATTCTGAGTAGAGTATTATAAATCGTATACATTTTTTTCTTGTTGCCAAAATAACCCTAAGTTTAACAAAAATTGCTAGTTCTTCTAATTTTTTAAAAAATTTAAAATTAAAAAAAAATTTATCTCTTCAATACACGAACTAGATAAAAATGCTATAAGAAAGTTTCTAAAAAGTTTTCGATTGAATCAATATTCTTGGTAAAGAAGTTGTTTTTTAGATTAAAAAAATAAACATACATTGTAGTTAAACTAATACATTCCTCACTTCACCTAGAATCTAATAAATTAAATTTACGTAATTATAAATATAATTTCTAATTGCATATACACGTCGAATAATTCCGTTTCATATGCCGATTCCCATTACAGTACTATAATATAATGTTTTGACAACAAAACCAAATCTGTCAAGGACGAATGTGGAATTCGATTCTTATATTATTTTGGTTTTCACCTTTTGCCCTCACCGGGAGTCATATATATGTATAAATACGAGAGTATTATAATACTACGGCCGCAGGTCATAATCCGTAAATCATAAATATTGCAAAAACCGAAAACGATTTATAAAAAAAGAAAAAAAACGATAGAGAAAATCGTGACCTAATGTTATTATACAATTAATATTGTGACGTGCTATATTGTGTTTTCACGAGCCTGGGGATCGAGTATCAACTGTATAAGGCCGGTCAATATAATATAGAATGTTCCCACAGTTCTTGACTCCTATTTACAATGTTTTGTTGTTGTTTTTTTTTTTATATCGATTTTTCCATAAATCGTGAAAACGGTAACGCAATATAATAACGTTATATATAGTATAGGCGTATTACGAGTTTACAATGGTTTGTTTTAGAAAAATATTATTTAAAGATATAAATTGTTAAATTATATATCATAGCTGCTGTAGATTAATAACAGCAACGGGAAAAAAACGAAAGGTTTGATATCGATGTTATGAAAAGTCAATAAACCATTAAAGTTATACCGACGACGTTTAAAAAAAAATGTATTTACTAGAAATCTTTCTTTAAATTCAGTTATTATAATCAATATAAAATAGAAATTGTTTTACATTTGATTTAGTACTTTTAATTTAATAAATCGTAAGTTTCCATAATTATAATTATTTAATAGATATATTGTATAACAAAATATTCACCAACTGTCGAATTAAAAAAATTAAAAAATTAAAGTATCCATTTTTAGTTTTGAAATGTTTGTTCTATCATACTTGTTATACCAAACTATTTATTTTTAGCATTTTGCTGAACTCTGAATACAAATATATTTATTTTTATTCGTATAAGTGTAAAAATATTATCAATGTTAATTTATACCCAGTAATAATATGGTCTGGGCCGAATACAAAGGGGAGAGGGTAGAAGCTCCCTTTAGCATGTAGGTATTTTATAAATAGAACTTGTACTAAATTACATTAAAAATACCCTTTTAACGCATATAAAAAGTGAATTTTTTTAGTAGCACTAATCTAATTGTTTAATCCGCCCTTAAATACCATACATCAATATAATTATTTAGTTTGAGAATTATAATATAGAAAGATATTTTATAAGTAAAACGGTTAAACCATTTAAATTCATTTCGACATATCGCCAAAAGTCGTTTACTGTTGTAATATTTCGGTCCCTAACGAGAAATACTTTAATTTCGTATCTATTAATTTATTGGGATTAGCCAACAGCATTATCACGAACAATCAAAGTTAAACTTTTTTGTTTTGTTTTTTTTTTACCGACCCGCACAAATCGGTTCTCGTGAAGTCCCGGTGAGTATATAATATTTGTTAAAAGTTCACGTATAACATATTTGGTATATAGTTTTAAAAAGACATTAATTTGATAGGTATGCCATAGGCTATGTAATTATTAAATTTGTATTTAATTTTACACTCAATTTTACTTATTTATCATGGTATGTTTTCTAATATTTTGTAAATTAAATACCTTAATTTAAAGTAGGAGAGTGCATTGTGAATATTTATAAAAAAAAAAAAATATAATTTCAAATTCAGCTAATAGACGTATTGCAATAAGTTAAATATAATTATAATTGTATCCATATTTAGTTATACTAACCTTGTGTATATTTATACTCTTATGAATTCGTATCGTATGTGTTCTGAAACAAATAAAAAAAAAAATAACATAAATTAATTGTTCGATTAATTATATATACTAAATATAAATATTAAACTAAATTAAATTACTATTAAATTATTAATTTTATTGTTAGTTAAACAATATATTAATAAATATAATGTATTATATATGTGTAGTGGAAAAAAAAGAATCATTTTCAGTCAAAAACGATTAAGTATAGTAGTGATTATAAGTAAAAACAATGAGTTTCTGTTAAATAAAACATTTTTATCCACTTTCTCTCGATTCCTTATCGAGTGACACGAGATAATCTTAAATATGCTGTACGGATGATACAGTATGAACAAAAATCCTGTTGTAGGTAAACGACCCCGCGTTCAGTCTACATTTAAAGTTCGGCAAAAAAAAACCTATGTAATATATATAGGTACCTAATCAAATTATACATCATAAATAATGATAACGCGTAGGACGTTAAACGGCATACATTTTAAAGTATTTATCGTCTTCATATTTGAAGGGAACATATTTAATTATTTATATTACTAAAACTCAATAAAATAATTATTATGATAATTAAAATTAATAAAAAAAAAAATCGTAGTACGTAAAATGTAATGAACGAAAATCTTTTTTTCAATACGCATAGGTTTGACACTTTCAAACCATTTGTTTAATCGTTTTCGTAGATCAAGTCGAATTCAATCCGTATTAATACCTATATGGAAGGGGAGGGGTGGTTAATAATATAATTTATTAGTGCTCAATATTATCAATTGTCTAAAACTACTATCGTTTATCAATTGACTTTTGACGAAGCTTATTAATAAATTGATTTTAAAAGATTAAATTAATTTATGATTTCTGTAACGTTTATATCCCAAAAATTTTCATAATAATATGTAGAATTATAGAAAGATTTCATTTTTTTCTCTGTGCCTATGCACTCTCTCTCCTCTACAGTAAACCTCGTGGAATTATTGCTTATTTCTCACGCGGATTTAAATTATTATTATTATTATACATCGAAAACCACACGCCGGTGTTGTGGCAATCTAAACCGTTATTATGTATAATACACGTAGGTATATATCTGATGAGTGATGACTATACTATGAAGTAATATCGACTGCAACGGGAAAAAGTGAATCTTTCCAGTGATGTTTCTATTATGCATATATGTATAATATGCGTTCAGTTCTGCAATTGAACTAAAACTATTGCCAAATGTAGTTCTACTGGTATTTTTTTAAATTTATAAATAATCCGTTTACTTTCACTACTGATATACTCGAGTATAATATAATACTACTTCGAAAATATTATAGTGAATAGTATTATATCCAGGTATATTATCATCATGTTGTTAGATTTTGTTATACAGATACAATTATCATTTTGTCGATTACAAAAATTAAAACTACAAATATGCGAAAATCTTTTGATCTGTTATAGATTGCAGCTATATATTAAATAGCAAACTGTTTTTTTATCGATCTTTCTCTTAAGTGTATTATACATGCCATTCGGTTTAATTCTCTTCGATATTTTTGTATTTTATTTACAGTTCTCGTGGATCAGTCGAACATTTATTGTATAAATATTTTGCACTTGTTATACAACACTGCAGCAGTGTAGTTGACCGATAAAAAACCAACAGTATATTGTTGAAAATACGTTTTATTTTTCTCATCAGCACTCGTAGGCCGACACGGATCGCCGGGTATTATAGTTGTTCTCCTCCAGTCGACAAGAAAAAAAACACTAGCAATGATTATCGGTTTTCTATTGCTTGCTACTAGAGCTGTCTTTATGCACTAGAAGAGTAAATTAACAAGGTCAATGGTTCGAATAAAACTAAAAATTTGTGTTTTATAGCTTTACACAGATAGTTCCGAAGTAGTAGTTTACAATAGGTACTTGCAGTAATATTGATGCGGTTTAAAATCATTTAGCCAACACAATAAAATAACTATATATTTTTTAAGTAAAATAATTTTTTTAAATCACTAAAAACAATTATGTAGGTGGTAATATTATATAAAGATTTATCAATTTACAATACAGTGGGTATCACAGTAAAAAAAAAAAAAACTTTTTTCTTTATACAATTATTTTGAAGTCTTGTCCCATAAACGCCCAATTAATTTTCAACGAATTATATTATAACGTCATTATAATTTATACATAACAAAAACAAAATTAAATATTTCATTTAAAAATAACTGGAAGTTTAATTATTAAGTTCTACATTAAAATTTTATTCATTCGGTATCACCAACATTGACTTTTTTTTTATGGTTTAAGGCACTGTAAAAATGTATATTCAGTTTCTACATAATATATTATATTAAGTAATTTAGTATGTGCAATCATGAAAACATATATTTAAAACGTGTAAAAGTTCATTTGAGAACAATGTCAATATATTATAACCGGTACCCGTGTATATAATTATTATTTTCGTTTGACGAACATTTTTACGCGTACCTAAATAAAACGTGAGCGAAAATTAACTTTTCTTATTAACGACCGTCCTTGGAAGGTTAAAAGTATCATTACAGTATTATTTATTATAATATGTACTTTATGCTTTTAAAAATCACAAATTAAAATATTTCAAGTTGCCAATAATATATCATATCTATTTAAAATATGGTTTTGATTAATTTGAAGAAAAAAAAAACGCACGAGATGATCGTTTATAATATAAAAATATAAAATAATATGATGCCCGAGAGTATAATTCGGGGAGGGGGGCACCATTGTTCGCGCGTATAGTTCACGACGACGGTCAATTAAACAACGGCGTCAATTTCGCAACACCCGAAACAATACCCGGTGTAATATTTCAAATACCGAAATAATACTGGGTCGGTTTCTATTGTTTTCCCGCAGGACCACGATTAGTATCGTGTACCACGACCCGCCCGACGACGACGGTGACGGCGACGACGTTGAGAAACGTTTTAATTGTTACACTATGAACTGCGCGGCGTGGACGGCGACGTGTGTGTGTTGCGGGCGAAATATAGAATCAATTGTTTTAGGAAATAATTTTGTAAAAATAAAAAAAAATAAAAATAGAATTGAACTTAAACACGTTGAGCGCCCATAGTTTTTCGACATAATAGTTAATTATTATTTTAACCGACGAAACTCTGCAATATTGAACCCCGTGAAATGCGTAGCAGTGTGAACCGTGTACAGTTTTTGTGTCTGTCAATGTCTGATGATTAAAAATGTTAAAAGGCGATGTTTTACTATACCAGGGACCCGTTTATCGCGCTATTTTTTCATTGGAATAATAGACTATTATTGCTATGTTTTGAAAAATCCAAATAATTTAAACGGTTTGTTTTAAGAAAAAAAAAAAGAAGATTTACAAGTTACTCATAATGAAAATACGACACCAACGTTGTGATCTTGCAATACGATGTGAAACGTGAAAAAATTTATAGTGAAAGCTCGATGTTTTAAAAAACCTTATTTTACCAGCAATATAACAAGACGTACTTATAATACGATGATCTTTTGTAGGCGCCAAAAGTACCGACAAAATACTACAATTGATTTTTATAAAAAATCAGTGTTGCGCTTAACTGATATGATGTTTTTTTTTTTTTTAGTTTTTCGTAAGTTTTTTATAAGTACGATAAAAATAACCTCCCCCTAATAGACATTATTGGTCCAAAATGTCCAAATGATATCAATATTAAATTATATTTTACATAATATACTCTTGTGTAGTTTTGAAAATATAAATATATTTAATAGAAATAAAAACCAGTATCGTATAGTAGGGTACCTACTTAAAAAATAATTTACATATTATTTAATTTATTCTTAACAACTTGTTTATTAAAATTAGAAAACAAATTTTGAAAGAATCTCATCTTTACAGATAGCATGCTATTTTCATCAAAGAAGTAATAAAATGTACACACTAAATTTAGGTATACATAAAAAAGAAATCAAAAATTATATTAAGATAATATTATTCATAATAATTCTAAATGTCGAATCAAGTACAAAAATATATTGAAAGATTTTAACTGACAACACATTTATAGAAAAAAAATTGTTGAATATTCCAAGTACAAAAATTTGAAATGGTCCAAATGTACATTATAATAAATCGAATAATCTTAATAAAATGACTAGAAATTATTACATTTTTATACAAATAATATCGCGCTGCTTCCAAAAATAAAAAAGTGCGAATAATGATTTTTGATAGTTTAAAATTCATATTTTAAATGTTCTCATAAAAAATTTCATTCACGATTTTCGAGATTTATTCAAATTATATAGTTATAGACAAAAATATAAGAATATCTTTTTTTATCGAATAATAACCTAATAATTTTTATTAATACTTAAGTAAGGAATCGAAAAAATAATAAAATATTATATTTGGAATATTATTACAAATCAGCTTATTAACAATATGGTTGTAACAATGTATTTACTTGTTTTTTTTGTTTTTGCATTATTTAATCATTTTTTTTTTTTAACTAGTTAGTTCCTACAAAAACTATAGATCGAATTTTTTTACCCCAAAATGGGCTCATACTCGTATAAATATAACTGTGCACACTTTCTGTTCAAATAATTTATTCGAATATGTATAAAAAATAATAATAATAATATTAACCAGAAACACACATCATTGTAAGCCCATATAAGTTCTACCTCGCAACGATCGATGTTAAAATATCCACCGCGAATAAACGCTGTTAGATTTTAAAAATGTTCTAATTTTACAAATTATACGATTCGGTAGTATAAAGCATCTCGAACACCATACAATCAATCGTACAGCAATACGACTGGCTTGTAGTTGCAGTTAACCTAACCTAACCTTACCTCACACACTCGAGCATTACAATAGTTGTAGTACTTCCAGTTTTGATATGTGCGTTATCCTGTGTTCTATTATTCATTGCATTATAACTTGTCGACATAATGATAATAATATAATTTTAATTTTAAAACCTTAAACATGACTCCCGTATCGAGAAAAACTGAAACTATATAATATTATAATGTTGTCTAGATACTCCGAGAAAAGAAAAATGAAACCTAATAGAAAATAGTGTAAAATAGGCAAAAAATACAAATATATCAAACCTGACGTCATGGAGCTTACACAAGTTACGAGTTGTCATTCGGGGAACCCCGTTGTACGATAGATTTACATGCTTGTTCGATCTCGTCGTACTACAAGTTGTACAACAATACCATATACACGTTACGATAATCGTTTGAAAAATCGTAACCATCTGAGTTGCACAATCTGTAATACGATTGATTGTATCGCATACGGGACGATTAAGTGTAATAATACATTATAACCAAAGCATAAGAACAAATATATACTATTGCAGTGCCCCATATCCAGAGGAGGTTTCCGAGTTCAAGCCCCCCCCCCCTCTAAATACAATTGCCTCGGTATGATGCCGTGATAGCCCGAAACCCGATGTCCCGGATACAAAGAAAATTTGATGATTTGGTAAAATAATAACCAATAAAATAAAAATAATAAAAAACGATTAACTATGCTATAATAATAAATATACTGTTCGAAGTAACTACTATAGTGGTATTACTACGTTAATAGATAGTCACGATAAGTGATAATATGCCGCGATAAGAACAAACAACGATTCCTCTTAGCAAATGATTCTTGAGTTGAATTTCGTTCATTCATATTTTTCTTTTGTTTATCTATGGGTTGTGGTTCTTCTTTTTATAGCTGCGAGACGCGAACGTGTTCCATTTTTTTTAATCATATCGAGTATACTTAATCAATGTTTTACCTAACCTAACCCGACCTATGTTTTTATTGCTTCGCTATCAAAACCTGAAGCACCCTCCCTGAAAATAAATCCTGGCTAGAGTACTGTATTCAATATACTCTCTGTATATTAAGGTGCGTCTAAAAGGGATTTTTTCGCGTTTAAATTATTATCGTTTTTTTTTTTATAGCTACTTTGGTACAGGTACAACCGCGATTAGGAAATTTATGTATATCATATATAGATATGTAAAGATATACAGGTACACTGTACGTAAACGGCTGCTGTTATGAAATGTTTTTATTTTATTTAAATATATAGATAAAATGTATATGCAAATTAAAATATTAATTAAAACGTTTTATAATGTTTTACTTGACACATAATAATATACGTAATAATAACTTCCAGTGTATAGAAAGTTTTTTTATTAAATTTTTATTTATCAGAAAAGCGAAACGAAAGTTTTTGAAATGGATTATATTATACATAGTATAGGCGGGTACTATCGTATACGCGTAATATTCGCGCGTATTAAATGAAATTTGAGAACGTTTGGTTTTTTTTTTCCTGCTCACAAGGACATTACATAAAGCGCGTATAGTATACGTAAAGGTACCTCTATGTAAGCTGTTATTTTTCATTTATAAAACGTATATACATATATATATATATATATATATATGTGTATAGTATATAATAATAATAATAATAATAATATTATTATATATTATACAGTGCGTAAAACAAAATGTTTCCCACGGTCTTCTGGTTATATAGTATTTTGCAACTACTAACACTACCACTGTTCTATGCGAACGCAGTGCGTGTGTATTTGTATGAAATCTTGCAGAACAAGGTTCGCTTCTGATGCAGTAGACTGAGTAGAGGTATATTTGCAGGCGTTTGCCTCGTAATACATCAATATAGGCTGTATGTGTGTGTTTGTGTGTGTTTGTGATGGGTTACATTACATATACATATACGATCCTGAGACGATTAATCATTCGACACGAGGTCCCACACGTATAATAATATTATTACGGTAGATCCGTATGTATGTTTATACGAATATATATATATATATATACGCGTGCCTATATAGATCTCTGTAAATCGGCAACGGCAAAAGCTTACACGATTCTTTAAAATAATATAATACGCGAATATTTCTGCTCGACAACTAGACCGTGACCGCGTAAGGCGTCTTTACAATAATAATACGCACGTATGTTGTTCTTGATTCGTCTTTTTTTTTTCTGTGTTTTTTTTTTTCGACGTACCTACATGAAAATAAAATAATATAACCGTCGATTAATAATTAATATATATATATATATAGTAGGGAGGAAAAAAAACGATGGTTATTAAATTAAATTACTGTCGCTGTCAACGAGATACTCTGCGGTCACGTCAAAATATAAAATAAAATGGCGTACATACAAGATAGCATATCGTATATAATACGAATAACAATATTATTGTCACGCCTATGCGACTGCAGCGAACGTTGCGGGGTACACAAAATCACGATATTATTCTATAGTTCTCACGTAAAACGTTTTTTCTTCTTCTTATATTTATCCCATATTATATACTATTACTTATTTTTCTCTAAAAAAAAAAAAAAAAAACTTTCACAATATAAATACCCACATAGTCAAGTATTATACTCGTAAGGTTTAAAGGTTATTAGATATTACCTATTACAAGTCCAAAAAATTGAAATACCTACAGGAATTAATATTGAAAAAAAAAAGTTACTATCCGCGTATACAAAATACGAATATTGTATGCGTGCGTTGAGTACAAATACGGCTATATAAATCGCATTTAATCAATTGATTACATTATATTTCCTTAATCATTATGGTCAATATATTATACACTATATTTTATTACTGATAATTACAAAAATTTTATGTTAACACAAAAAAAAAAAAAAACAACCTAGCAATACTATCAGTTTATATACGTATTATTTGTTTATATTTGACTGGTATTCAAACGCATACAAATGTATATAGTCGGTTAAACAATAAAAGCTCATAAACAATTTTCGCTAAATTTTCGATTAGATTCGCGATTTTTATACGCTTGTCGACGATATAATATAAATATAATAAGACTTAAATAAACACGTAAAGCGCAGTGGTTTCCAAACTGTTATAGGGTTTCTTATTTTATTTTTTTTTTATCGCTCATTTTATCTCGTTTATTACCATTATCATAACACAATTCGTGCGATCGCAGCGCGGTTAACGCTAAAAACTCCCGTCATCGCGAATTGCCTTTATTTTTCAGAAACTCTTTTTTTGTCGCCCTTCGCTCTATATACTACAGTTACCTACGTCCGCACGAAGAATTTAAAAATGCCATTTCGTAAAAATCAATTTTAATTCGATAAATCGAGCTTTTCTTCGTATATGTCTGTAACACTATTAATCATTATAGTTGACTTAATATACGTATACATCTCAAGATTCATAAATTTCAATAAATAAACACTTGCATATTTATATGTAATTGTTAAGTTGTTGTTTGTTTAAGTCGACGAGGGGGGGGGATGCGATTTTAGTCTCAAACCTCCCCTCCTCTTGCGCACGTCACTGCAGTATACGTCCGTGGCGACCTCGAACGGAATAATATACTTCAATGGCCCCTCCGAAGAGTGACGACGACGACGATGATATTATACTAAAATGTGATATCAGTAACAAACGATAAAATGGGGGTTCGCAGCAGCTGCAACTCATACTATATAATATAATATTATACAGGGTGAACGACGTAAAGAGTGTCTTACATTATGTCGAAAAGTGTTAACGTTTTTCGCGAAAAAATGTAACGAACAAATGCAGCTCTAAAATGTAACGCGTTCGAATTACTCGTTAAAATATCTTGTCATCTGTTTAACGGAAATTAAAAAAGGTCGACAACATAATCTAATCTATTTAAAGTAATCAAATTTTCGATGTATATATAAGTCGGTATTTATGGACATTGAAAATGAGAGGCGGTTTCATCTCCGAAAATAAAAGCGCCAAAAAAGAACGGTTCTATAGAACTGATCGTTTCTTACGATTTCTATACTTTAAATTTTCGCGAAAAATAATACTTTCCGAGATAACAACAGTGTTCTACCACGTTTATCACCCTGTATGTATTATAAACTTGCACACAAATGCTCGCGCACGCGCAAAACCGTTTACGACCCGCGAAATACGACGGAATGTTTCAAGGCAAACGGGTTAATCCTCGGCTATGTGCACGTATAATACACAAATACGATACCGCGACTCCGTGATTTACCACCTCGCGCCCGCCACCGTTCGCAGCCCCGTTCGTGATATTATTATTATTATTATTATTATTATTATTATTATTATTGTTGTTGTTGTTGTTTATCTTGTGTGTGTACGTTTGCATAAAAGTATATTATACGTTTATCGCGTCGCAATATAATAATAATTATACTAATGCCCGAAGGTAAACCGAAGAGTTAAATACTTTACTGCTGAGTCGAGTCTCGGCGATATTATCATAATCTTAAAAATACCCCTCTCCCCCCTCATAGCTCGGTAATTCGAAATAAAAAAAACGCGACGCTCATCGCGGTTTATCGAAATATTCCGAGTAAAACATGTTCGAATACAAAGTGAAATCCCGAACGAACCTACGGCCAACACGCCGCGTCAATAATTCCAAAATTCTTTTTATGCGCAGTCTGCAATTCGAAGTTCTCATTTCACCGCGTGAATGACAGAACCTTTAGCACACTCCACTATGGCTTTAGTATACATTTGAAAATAAATTAGCTCTTCTTCGAAATATTCATGGTTTTTTGAAATTTTCGAAGTTTTCTGTTGATATAATATGTTAAGTGAATATTGTGAATACTAATTTCTTGGTTCGGTGAAAAAGCTCGAAATTTTTTTCAAAATCATTCTAATAACTGCAACTGGTAAAAAATGGTCATAATATTTTGGGTTAAATGTGTACATTTTGACGAAACTCATGAGAATAATCACAAAGAATTCTAAATTATAATTTTACAGTTGATGAAAATTAATATGAAATGTTCGGTTTAAATTTAGCAAACAAAAATATTGAACTTCACGCGGAATCATTTGTTTTTCCTTAACAATTTATCGTTGCATTCGGTATTAAAATTAAATCTTAACCCTACGCGTTTCCGGCTTCCCAACACCTACAATAGTGGCCTGACCCATGTGTTGCTAAGTATGTCCTCTAGCTATATTTTTTTTTTTCATACACTGCTCTTTTATCGAAATCGAAGACTATTGGAAGCCGCGCTTATGGGTAGGGCGGTATTATGTATATATTATTATTGTCATGTAAATGCGTTCGCTTTTACGCAGTTTTTATTATTATTTTTTATTGTCAATGGAATATTACAGCCGGACAACACTGACGGCAGACGCGAATTCCTACGCACAAACACGTTTTATTATTTTTTTTTTTTTATTACGACAATACCCCGAAAACGTAGGTAAACGCCGCGAACGACAATGTTTTCATGGCAACACTGCAGCAGCAGCGGCTGTTCCCTCAGTCGCTTCATTAGCGATAGGTACCTATTGAATGCTGTTTCATTAACTGTTACTACTATATAACTACTACTACTACTACTACTATAGCTATTACTCTCTTCCCAGTGCTATTCAATAGGCATCGTTCGAATAAAAGCGAAGTAATAGTAAATTGCATTGCAACTATATAGAATGGCAAAAAAAAAAAATATATATATCTATAATGACCTTATACAAAGTGACTTTTGAAGGTTTATTGAGATCACGGTGAGAAAACTATAGGTATTGGGACATAGGTATGCGCTAAAAATCGTCGTTCAGCTACGCTATTTCTATGTATGATCATCAATAACATACATTTACATAAATAATAATTCGTATTTATAATACAACTGCACTGTAACCAGTTATTTAATATCCGCAGCTGATGTGTATTTATAAAACGCCTTACTGAAAAATATAATGAGTAAGTACTCGCCAACAGTGTGCGGTCCATTATAATAATAACATATTCCGAGATTCATTGTACTTAAAACATTTTGTATGTACAAATTTGGCTGTTTTTTTTTTTTTATCGGAGAAACTTAAATCAAATATTGTTTATCTATAAAAATAAATATTACACTATACATGATAAGTTTTCGGATAACGAAATAACAAAGTGCAAAATGCACTCAAATAAAATAACGATTAGACGCTGCGGGAAAAACTGTATGTATACGCCATGACGGCGTGATTTTATTGATAATCAAAACGGATTCCGAATAAATAATCTAAAATCGTTTTGAAATTCTAGATTTGTGTTTTTAAAATTCCAAACGCATCACCGGTCAGGATGCGATGTGTTGTCGACTGTGGACTATTGGATTGATGGAATGTAAATAATCGTTGGCACGTATATTGTTACACTCGCGGCGCGTCACGAACGTCGCAGTGCGATCAGAATTTCCTTCTTTTGTGCGGCGTATAGAGATGTGGAAAAAAAAAGTAAATCCTACGAGCACGTTTGCAGAGTTTAACTTTTGCATATTCGATATAAATTAACGACGGCGACGACCTGTTGTTATAATGTTGTATGGTGTCGTGGGCGTTCGAGGAGGATGAATATGACGATTTACGAAATCGCCGTCTTCGTCGACCCATTGTCTCTCAAGTACGCGAATTTATTATTTAAATTTATTCGTCGTCGGTGTTATAATATATAAATTAATTCATCGAGTATACCCATGCGAGTAAAATGACAATCGTGGTTTTTTTTTTTGTTAAATATGAGTACGTGATGCGCGCACACAATGATTTAGCCGTATACAACTGCGAACTGATTCGTTGAATTTACAATCGGCTTGAAACCGCGTTAAAACGATATTATAATATGTATTTCAAAACCTTCTAAACAACAAAAATTACGAAATTTATTTTAATTGTTAGTATTATTTAACTGAAGTACTTACAATAATATTTCGTCAGGTATTTTTTTTTTTAATAGTTTATGTTTGTTTTAATCGGAGAAACGTACTATATAGGAATAACGCTCGGAAATAAGATCTGATAAGACTATCTCTGGTGTTGCCTTATGTTACTCAGTTATTGAGGGGAACACGCGTGCCCAGTGTGGTGACAGTTACCCCATGTGAAGAAAGTAGACACAACCTTGGATGACACCAATAGATTAATTACAGGGAGTTTAAGATCAACGCCTATAGTCAAACTACAAATTCTGAGCGGGATAACATGGCCGCCTGAAAGAAGACGAGAAATAGCAGCTAAAATAAAAAGGAAGAAACAAATTAAGCAATAAAGATAAACGTCTTATGCACAGAACAGTGACGACTCCAAGTATGTTGAAATCAAGGAAATACTTTATGAAAATAACAATTCCACTAAAAGAAAGCTCTAAGACAAGCAAAACTAAAATACGGAAGAAGCAAACAAGAGGGGACAAACAAACAATATGAGGCATACCCACAGAATCCTTTACTATCGGGACATACCTTGGAGAATGTGGAAAACGTTTAATCGTCTGCAAACAAATGTAGGCAGAACTAAGGACCAACTGCTAACTGCCACTATTTAGAGAAATAGACATCAAGTAGTCTGTTGTTTGAATGTGCATTGTAACCTAGTAAATGTGAGATGAACTATTTTATTGGATTAACAGAAATCACGAGTAAAATATCATATGAGTTGCTGAATATTTAGAAAAAAAATATTTATAATTTTTAAGGAAACACTTACTAACACGAATAAGAAAAAAAAAAAACGCAATGAAATGCATAAAAATATAAATATGCAATTTACCAATACCTTAAAATATATATTGAGTGATCCATTTAAGTGGGTAACTACATTAATTATTATTTTGATAAGTTTTAACTTTTTTCTAATTTTTTTTTTAAATTTAAAAAACAAGTAACTCTAAAATTGTATAGTTCTATTATTTATTGTTATCTTTATTTTTGGGGTTTAAATGACTACCACTTTTAATTTTTAAATGGCAACCTATATCAATAGAGGGATAAATTAGTTAGAATTTATTTTGATGCTGACTTTTTTGATTGTCGTCCACCCGTTGACGAGATATTCCACTTTTAAGTTAGGGTAGAGGGAGAGTAATGGAGCATAATTTTTGTGGCAGAACGGCGCACGGTGTTTTAACAATACTCCAGTACTTTCTTCCTACCCAAACTTAAAAGCTCCTTGTTTCTATAATTGTTAAAAAAAAAAAATGTTTGAAAAAGTTAATATTTTTTGAGATAATGAATGCACTCATTTAAATGGATCACCCTGTATAAATTGTGTACGTGAAATACGTGATATTCTATTGAACATATATTTTTGTTATGAGTATATGGATTTAATACGACTATTATGTACTAACACGCGTTTAATGTCTTACCTCAAAGATGATTTTTATCGATAAATTTAACATGTTTTATTATTACTTCGCATTATGTTATGTTAAAATATTAAATAAATACGGATACATACATATTATGGATTTATAACTAACTAATAAAATTATAATACTTACAATAGGCTATACCGTATATAAAGTGAAAGGATCGCGAACGAAAAACTCTATACATATTATTATATACCTATATAAGTATAATAATGAGTAGCTGAGTAGGTATAATGTTATTTTAGATATCGCATGATGCGATTACACCATTTTATATTAGTAGATCGTATTGCATATTATTATTATTACAGTTTCGAAACAAAATCTAGAAAACTGCAGATGATAATAATATTATAATTCCGAGTAATATAAAAGAGAGATTTTGGTTTTAAAAATTATACAAGTACGTTCGGAATCGGCAGTGCAATTTAAACGGGATTGAAACCGAATTTTCAGACGATTCGCCTCGAACGGTATATACGTGAATGGGATTTTTTTTTAAGTATACGTTTTCACCTCGCTACAAGCAAAACGATAGATCATAAAAAAGAAAATCCCTAACAAGGTGTACCTTGTATATTATTATGACGCACCGACCGACGTGGAATTTTTTTTATCCGCGAATAGCGATAACGCCATTACGATATCAAATATTTTAATTATATATTTATATATTATTATTATTGTAAAATATTCTTCGGTGGATATGCATGTGTGAGCTTCACGTGTACGGCTTCGGCTTCAGTCCTGCACGGTGTCAGCTGTGAATTATACTTTATTGTACAGACACTGTATATGTATGCACTGTACTCTGTACATACAGAGTGATTATTTTATCATAAACCAGTGATTATTTATTCGCAAATGTCGAGTATTTTCAATTATTAAATGGAATCGTTAAACCTTAATTCTCTTATTTACAAAATAAACGAAATTTAAAACAAAGTTAAATTTTTAGAATAATGTTTTCTTTTGAATTCAGATGTTTAAAGCATAAAAACACACGCGTAAATATTTAAAAACGAAAATTCGCGTGCGGTTACAATAGTGACAAAATTCTGAAAGTATGGTAAATCGTGTGATCGATTAAAACGATTGGAAATTACCGAAATCAAATTTACTCAAAAATCATCACTAGTTCATCGTGATAAAACACGAAAATCACCCTGTATATGGTCGCTTATACAATACAAAACACCGGAGAGAATTATTGGGAAAAAAGAGCGGGGTATTAGCGCAACAGCATCAGCTGGGGTGAGTAGCGGTCGGTGCAGTGGGGAAACGTACCGAATCATTCCGCTCGAGTTAGCCGTCGTCGTTGACGTCCCCGGTGAACCTTATCGTGAGTGCGAGCAGGTGTCCACAGAGAATTTATCAAATTCCACCGAGGCGGTGCAGACGGTAGCGACCGTTTTCGGTGTTTACATTTTTTAATAACGTATAGTTTCGTCAACCCTCTTCGCAACCACATATACACATACAAATAGTTTAAAAAAATATGTCTGGCATGTTTTTTTCCTCCAACACACGTCATATAGTACCAATGTATCAATTACCATCGTATAATAGTGCATCAAATAAAATATAATACGTACAAAAACCTATTTATAACTATTGATGAATATTGGAAAAATAAAAATAAAAATATGGATTTTAGAGAATTTGTTTTTATTGAAAGTATTATATTAGATTCTGAGTATATATAGAGAAATAAGCTAGGTATTATAGTTTTTAAATTAATAAATGTATTTTTCTCTCGGAAAACACTTTTTCGGTTAGTAAAAATGGTTCAAAACTTTCACACCTTACCGTAAAAAAAAGCAGATTTTCAGATCAGTGGTACATTATTCAAGCCATTTTCTAGATTCCCAACAGTCGTTCTAAGCAAATTTAAAAATACCTGACAACAAATAACGATATATTGCCAGTTTTAGACGAAATTTATGCCACATAAAAATCTGGTATGTTGATCCATCATATTATAATGTATGTTATAATAAACGGTATATAGATAAACTCTACACGAGTCTACACGAGTAATAAGTAAACCGGAAGTAGTCAAAATTAAATAATTTGTCTTCTTTGATCTTATCTGAAATAGTAAATAATATTCATCATGTGAAATTATACCAATGTTTTTGGAATATTCAAAATATATGTATCTATTTGTAATAAATTATTAAAAATACTGCATAATAATATTCTGTAGGTACTTACTTAAAATAATATAAAACTATTACTTTAAATGCGACGATCAACCTATTGGAACGAGGGTACATCGAAACACTTCCGAATTATTAGAAAATTACAATACATATTTCTATTATTATTGTTATACTACACGCGCGATAGTGAAAGTAGATGTTTACAATTATTAATAATAGTAATGAATAATAGTTAATATTCTCGCGTCGTCGGAGAATGTTCATTAAAACGTTTTAATGAGCCCGGAAGAAGAGCGCATCACGACGTTACTCATCAAAACCGAATGTATACTCTGTATGTATAGTGTATACGTTTGATATATATATATATATATATATATATATTTAGAGAGAGAAACAATGGTAATATGCGAAAATAGTATACACACAGACTTATTCTATGTACTATGACATTTATAAGAAACCATATTATTCGTGTGTAATAATTAGTATATTTATTTTTTTAACTACTAATTACTTTTTAAGGTACTATTATACTATATATATATACTGTATACCTAAACTAACATCAAGGGTTGGGGACAAAAGATAAAAAAAAAAAGTTTTTTACCATAATAATGGTCATTTTTGTTTATAGATTAAATCAGTTTATGTATATAAGAGCGGTATATATAAACTTACATTATATACTGTACCCTTATTTCGTATACCGTAAAACATATCAACATTTAGTTTATATCACCTTGTATAATTTGTATGTATACAGCTCGTCTCATGTAAATTTTTTATAGTACCTCCTGCAATGTTTAGAAATTGTATTTATTTATCAAACTACTTGCTGAATTACCCGATATTTCCTCGGCTCACCTTTATCCTTATTGCAGTAAGTCGCTGTTGTCCGGTAAATTATTTTTTAAAAGGGGTACTTCCTTGTCCTTGAAAACTAAATTAAATACTAATAACTGTTTTTTTTTTATTCGTGACATCGAAGTAACCCACAAATTAACAAAAAAGTTTAATTTTCTTTCCAAAAATACCAACACTGTGTCAGGTACTCTTTATGGGTTGAATTTCGAGATAAAAATCGGACAGCGAATTTCTTCATGTTATGAATATCAAGTGTGCAAAGTTTTATCAAGATCGGAAAAAAAATATAGATGAGTATAAAAAGTTTACATAAATCGAACTTGATGTTACATACAATATTAAAAAAAACAATAAGATAATATTATGCATTTTTCAGATTTTAAAAATACCATTTATTTAGATTATAGATACATAATTTTAAGATACACAATATGACGAGTATGTTTTATTGAATCTTTCACGGCGATATGTCTTTTGAAAATCTAATTATTTTAACAAAAATGCATAAACTATTGGTGACTTATATGCGATAAGTAAAAAATTTCAAAGGTTAAAAGTTAAAATGATTTAGGTACTGTTGAGAAACATGCTTAGAGATCATCAGATAATACACCGTAACTATATAGCATATAACATGTATAATCGCCGCGGGCGTTCAACTCTCCGCAAATTACAAAAAAAAAAAACTTGTGTCAATAATACAACAGATCGCTACGTTTTGTTTTCTAAGAAGAACAAAGCGAATTAAATCATCACATTTTACGAGTAAGTGCCAACAAGCCAACAAGCCTACAAAACGATTTGTACTCATATAATATTTTGTTATATATAGTCATTATAGTCTAAAGTCGTTTGATTTTAACAAGAACATTATTTATATTAGAAAAACGTTTTGGATGCGCGTTTGTTTTAAATTTATACTAATTTAATATTATCAGATATACTATCGCGTACACGTACAGCATAAATTACATACTTTCCGCGCATATACCACGATACTCATGAAAGTAGCTTTTCTATTTACAACAGTTCCTATTTTTCAGTCGGATTATATGAAAAATAAATAGAATATCACATTTCCAGAAAAAAATTGTCCATACCAATCAAAAATAATATTTCATTTATATGTTTATAGAGACACAATAATATACTAAGTTCGTTTTTATGAATTTTTTATATAAAATATGTTATATGGTCAAAATGTGAAGATAAGTAAAAAGAAAAAATGTATGAAAATATCACAATATTACCTCGACTATTTTAATAAAAATAGAATCGATCCCATATTTTATTTCTCGAATACCAA
Organism: Cinara cedri; assembly: GCA_902439185.1. Taxonomy (NCBI): domain Eukaryota; kingdom Metazoa; phylum Arthropoda; class Insecta; order Hemiptera; family Aphididae; genus Cinara; species Cinara cedri. The sequence continues at coordinate 826,941 of CABPRJ010001896.1, forward strand.
CTGCCTGTCTTGTGTTTTACATATGAATATATGTTATGTAGGCATAAAATAGGTAGGTATATCGTATAATTTTGTGATAACATAAACATAATGTATAATATTAGATAGCAGGTCAGTCGTCCAGCGCAAGTATATTTTTATCGGTACCAAATCGCGGACGACACATTCCAACACGTGGTGTTCCGGGAGAGGGGAGGTACTCGTCCTATTGTGATGGGCGTGAACGCATAATAATAATAATAGCAATAACAATAACGAAATAACAATAATAATAATAATAGTGTTAAACACACGAGGACGTCGTCGGTCGCACATTTTGGTCGTACGACCCAATTACGAAGGAGACTGTCTCTCATCGTATTATTATAAATTATACAGTTGCACGTCGCGTTATGTGTTTTTTTGGTCTGCTGAAACGATGACAGTGACCACCGCGCGGACATAGATATTATGCTCAAGCGAGTCGCCCCCGTTGTGGTGGTGGTGGTTGACTAAAAAAATTTACAGTCACCTTATTATTATATTGTTCTTTTTTTTTTTTTTTTTTTTATCATTTTTGCATATAGAATCACATACGTACATGTGTACATGTGTGAACTAAAAACCCGGTAGAAAGCGGAAGAATTGTTCAATAATATATACCTTTAGTATATATAGGTATGCATATTATATAGTGACCACAACGCATTATAATATATTGTATTGTACTGAACCGTGGTACAAATCGGTACTTATGTATGTATATATATATTTTTTTAAATAATATTTTCGAGTATCCATCGAAAACCCTGACCTAGTACCGGATTTAATAGCCGTTTTTCTTTCGTTTAATCGCGCCCGGGGAAAATAATAAAATAATATAGTATTGATCGGTACCTATACGAGCATATAACATCGAAATGCGTCAAATATGCGTCAATATAATATTATTTACCTAGCCGCCTATAGGTAATAATAATTATCGAGTTGGTAAAACGTATACGAGACAGTTATGATATTTTTACTAATTTAATTTTTTTGACTTTATCTATATAGCACTGAATACGCGGTACAGACACTAATTATTTCAAACATATATATATATATATATATATATTATCTGTATACGGTTGTACGCAATAAAAATCGCATGTTGGCGTGTGTGTAAATCATTTGGATAAACACTACATATGTACTTACTACTTACTTTTCAATGACATATACTCGCGTACACATTATTATCATAATATAACGACGCCCGTTGCAATAACATAAAATTATATTAGATACCTACTGAACATGCGTCTATTTATTATTTATGGACTCTTGTTGTGTACGATTTAAACGAGAATAATACGTTTGTAAACGTTAAATATGTCTACGTAAAATAATATAATTTTACTATAACTCTTACTGTTATATGCAGTAGTTAAAAACACCCATGAGCATCATCGCTAGAGTCGAATTTTACCATAGCTGTTTTGATTAATAGAAAGAATATTCTTTGGCAAACAATTAATAACTCTATAAATTAAAATAACTATACTACTTCCAAAAAAAAAGAAGACATATTTCGCACGATGAGTGGACCACTGTTGTAAGTGAAAAATTGAAAAGGTAGAAAAGTTGTTCACAGATAAAAAAAAAAAATAAACATCATCCATGCTCGACTCAGAATCTAAAAAAAATGATAAAATGCGACAATAAAAATGGTGGAAATGTAGGTAGGGTGAAAGTTAAAGTCATCCATTGCTATACTAATTCCACGGATGCTATACAAAATTTAATCCCACAGAATTAATTTGGGAAGCCTGTAGGAGTGTACACAGATAAAAAAAAACCCTCTACCCGATTACAACATGGTTAAATTCAAAACAACTTTAATTCCCGAGTTTGAGATTATTTGGTCTAGAGAAATCCGCTAGAAATGACCAAAATTAGCGGGAAAAAGACACAATACAATAGTCTAAATTTTCGGACGAGAATTCTACGAAAATAGCCGGACCTTGTAGTTATATAGTGTTTTAGACAAAACAGAAACACGCCTAAACACTTTACTCGAATTAATAATATATATACGGTATAAGTAAAACAACTGTTTAGTATAGGTGTGTTACTGTATTATTATTTTGTATACATTTGTATTCATCGTATACATATTTTAGCAAACGGTGCGAGTACACTGAGTAGTCCTACCTGTGACGTGTAGTCTATCATATATTAATCGTCACGAAATAATACATATTATTTAATATTTTGTTATACAATCCTTACTTCCTGTATATCATTATGTGTTTTCGTCTTTCGTATGCGCATACTTAACTCTCGATATAATTAACTAAAATCGACAACGCGGTTTAACGAGTGACGATGGGTACGCGAACAACATCACTCGTCAAAACATGATTTCGTAACGTTTTTTCTTTATTTTTTTTTTCCCCATCCGTTGTCGATCGAACCGTTCATCGTATTAATATAATATTATTATAAATTTACATCCATACGAATATGCATTATCACGCGGTATGCGTTTCATACTCGTTTCGCTAACGCGTATACTCGTAGATATTTTAAAATCCCATCGGTAAAAACGAGAATGTAAACGTCACACAATAGACACATGCGCTACGCCTTAGTGCCGCCGCAGGTGTAGCGGTCGTACAGAATGTGATTCGTTCGGAGTTCACGGATATGATGGTATTTTTACAAAGAGAAAATTTCAAGAAGACGAAAAAAAGCACTCATCAGCGTACGCCAGAGTCTGAGAAATAATTTTTATTCAGCTAATTATTCTCGTATAAATGTGTAATTCGGATAAAAAAAAAAAAAAATCGAAACTGTGTTAACAGGCAAATATATAGAAACCATTCCGAAGGCTGTACGCGTTTTCGATTCGTTTTACAGTGTTTTTTTTTTCCTTATTTGTTCAATGACATTCTTATTTTTTTTTCATCTGTTTTTTCCATGAAGTATAAACAATCATTTTCTATTTCAATAAAAAAAACTACTTTTATATGACTAGAGTTAAAATGTATTATCAGTTTCAATAACGATTTATAATCTCTAATATTTCACAATATTATTATAGCGGATTACAACTAGACCGGTATCCGGAATTGTGTAGGTATATATACTATATAGTTATTAATTCCGATCAGTCCAAAATACTGTATACGAGTAGGTGTACGAGTAGGACTCATACATCGTCCAAGTTTTACAAATTAGCTATAGCCGGAAATTGATTTTGAATATACCGGCGCGATATCGGTGACTTACTTGCCTATTTTTATAATTAAAAAAAAAAAATTGAAATTAAAAACAAGGCCAACGTGTCGATTATTAACGTTCTCATTCGAATTTTGACATGTTATCGTTGTGCATTTTAAAAGCATCACGTGTCGATATGTTTGAGACGAAATTGTAATGTATAATTGTCATTACCTAATGAAAATTGGGTATTATCTGCAAATATGATATAGAGAAAATAATGGCCAGAAGAATCGATGGAATGTCAATAGTTTTACACAATATCAGTTATCAACAACCACCCTGTACATTCGTTATTGAGTTTATCGCGGACATTGATGGTTAATAATAAATTATGTCGACAAATATCTATTTCATCAAATCATATTCAAGGGTACATTTAATTGCGTGGTAAAGTCGTAGTATTAGTTTTCGTAATCAACAAGAGCTAAAAAGTATCTCTATATTATTATTATTATTATTTAATTGATTTCAAATAATTGTGAGTACTTAAAAACACATCATACACCTTGATATTTTGTAAAATATTAAATATTATTGTGTTTTAATAAAAAATAAAAATGATTTCCATAGCGGTAGGTATTACATACCTATGTAAACCGTCAACACAATATCATTAAGTACGTTATTATTATAGCACAGAGAACAAATTTTGAAAAGCTTAAAATCTGTATAATTATACCATAGAAAAAACGTTTTAAATAGAGCACAATATACATTATATTAAAAAAAATAAAATAAAAAACCCTACAAATAAAAAAGTAAAAGGAGTTTTTAAGGCCGTCTAAGCCGGTTTACCAAATCTTTTCCAATTTTGTAAAATTTTAAAATTTATTTTAACATTTTAATGACTACCTTAAAAATAAGACTTGTCCACTAATCTACTGCCCGGTATCCATTTATGCGGAAGGGATACGGCCGGTTTTTAAAAACGAAAATGACTTCACGGGAAAAACTTTCACGCCTCGTAAAACGCTCCAATTTCAATATATTTTTTCTTTCTTTATTTAAAAGAATACAACTTTTTACTAGTCATACTGAATTCCAACTATTGATTAATTTATATATAATGTTAAAAAAAAATGATAAAAATTAAAATTTTTAAGTAGCTTATTAATACAGTTTTAGGAATTTAATTTTTGAAAATTAGAGTTTAACGTGATCTTCAAAAAGTCTTCCTCTTTCAAGTAAAACAAAATTTTTTTAAAAAAACCCATCAAGTATAATAATTTTACGGCTCGTAAGAGTGTTCCTCGCGAGGCACATTTTCGTGCAAAATATAAGGAAACTCTGACAGTCTTATTCTTTTTTTAATTACCAAAATAAAAACATCCACACGTTTATTTATCCATCAGAACTTTTATAATATATCGGTAGAAAAAACCCTTTATACGCGATGTTACGGACTCTGATATGTTATGATACTACACATCTGTAACATTTTGTCGTAAGAATTTGTTGATTTCTCAAACATTTCACCCAGCTCGAAACTCGCCGATATAATATTAATCTTCGAAGCGTAACAATATTGTATCGTTACGTATATTATTAATATCACCGGTTGTATTATACAATATTCATATCCGCAGCTGCAGTAGCGGGCAATAATAATATAGCGATACGGAATTTGCATTAATCGATCTCGTATACATTTGCGTACGAGTATAATATTATTATCATTCAAATATTATTATGTGTATCGAAGCGGCCGCGCGTTTTCCAGTTTTCACTTTCTCACGAATTCGTATACACAACCGCCGCTACCCTCGGGGCGAACCCCGTGTGTGCCGTGATTGCCGCGAACCACTTTCGCGCGCGTTCGGTCATCGAATTATGTTATCATTACGGTATTATCGCGTTATAATAATAATAATAATAATATGTATCGTGTATATAATATGGCGGGTACAACAGTGTTACGCGTGCGGGCGACTCGACATGATAATAATATTATAATATTCTAAACGAGCCGGTTATCGTCGTGTATACGCTGCTCTTACCATATAGGTATGCGCGCGCGCGATAACGGTAGTTGACCGACGGGTTCAAAAAATTACACGGTAGTCGCATACCGACATATAGGTATGTACCAACGGCGGCGGCGGCGGCGGCGGCAGAAACAAATTGGTGAAAAGAATTCGGTTCGGCGCGCGTTCGTCACAATACCTACTTAAATAATCGGTCTCCCCCCTTCCCACCTACCCCTTTCGTCCGTCTGACATCGGGTTTTGAGAGAAGACTGCGAAATCGCAGTTCGAATGCAGCAGTTGACGTACATCATCGTATTAATATTATACCATACGAACATTGTAACGCCGACGCGTATATTTTAATATATGAGTAAAACCGCTGCAGATTAGCGTATCGGTAGTTTTACGAGATATGTGACGTGTAAAACGTGAAACGCGTGCCGTTTTTCAAAACGTACGTGTGCGTATTGAAATCTAAACCAAACACCAAAAACTTCGGGGGGGGGGGGGGGAAAGTATGTTTTAACACGTTGAGGTTTACGAGCCCCGGATGTCGGTCTCACTTGTATCTTTGACCGAAACGTACAAATAATTTTGGTGAAAAAAATCGTCCGAGAGACTATGGAATTAAAACAAAAAAAAACGTAAATTATTCCGTGGCTATAAGAACCGAAATAAAATGGCAAGCGACCCTGCAGAATTTGAATCCGATGAAAAACTACCGGACTCATTATTGACGAGTGTCGCGTTCTTGAAATCTTGGATTAGAAACATCGTGAAATCCAAACGAAGTTCTCACTGCGTATTACTTCAAATTTCGATAAGGTTTAAATATTGTACAAATATAATATTGGGTCTCGTGCATGCAAAATAAAATAGAACTATGTCGAAAAATCTTCGGTGCTCAACGCGCTAATTACAATCGAATATCATCATTATAATATAGTATAGTATATATTGTTCTTGTCAGTTTGTTTTTTTTTTTTATTTATTATTATTATTATTTAGAAAATTCATTAACCAAAGAATTCGCGAGGCAGAACAACAAAAAAATATATCACAAGAACGCGGAGAAACCGCTGCCGATGCGACGCCTCCGTCGTATAGACAGCGGCGTCAGGACACGGATCTGTAACGTTTTTGTTTCGAATTTTTATTGTTGTTATTTTATTAATTAAAAAGAAAATCAAAACGATGTTTTACCGAAAGACGATTCAACGTTTAATATATTATTATTAATTTACAGCCGGCGACGCACGACTGTATAGTCGAACGATACTGGCAAAAACTATGTACCCGAGAATACTCGTTTCAGAAAAAAACGCGTAATTCAAACATGATAATATAATATGATATTTAGCTGTACACATTATACAAATCACAATATGTCCCAATATGAGGTATAACATTATTATACGCGCGCGAACGTGTGCATTCCATCGTCGTCGTTGTCGTTGTCGTTGTCGTCGTAAACAGTGAAAGTCCATTGCAGGATTTACCGATTGTTTCGTGTCTTCGACCGGTAATGAACTCGAAGCGGGGCTGTGTACCTATATAGGTTTCGAATGCCCTTGTTTAGAACGGCAACGTATTATATTAATCGAGAAAGCTATACATATATATATATATATATATATAAACGACCGGCGTTTGATTGTCCCGCCAAAATCGCGGGATATGGGTACCATCAGCTAAACATACATACGTATGTAATACGCCGAAATCAAATTCGCACAGGCGAATTAAAACGGTAAATCCTGCACTCGGCGCGATTTATTGCTAAAATGACAACCGCACACGATTATTATTATATTATACGCGATTCGAACGTAATACCGAAATTCCAGACAAAACCGGGCGAGTTATTCGATTTTGGTAACTGCAAGTGTATAATATCATTACAGCGACTCTCTCTTTACATCGATAACTGTTCAACAAGTCTGAATGTAATAAAAATTATTTCAGACGAAACGTTTAATTGTATTTCGGTTAAGCTTACACGTTACAAGTTAAAATTACGAGTTACTATAAATGGGAGGGAGTAGAAATGACTTAAAAGTTACCGATAACTACACGGTTTAAAACATTTGAGAACTGACTATACTATATTAGAGTCGACGCTCGGTTTTTGCACTCGTCAAATTCAACGACATATTTTCTCAGTCGTGTTTATCGTATATAAAATCGTATGTACCTAGTCAAGAATATAATCGTCGAGATACGATGGAAACGTATACAGATGGTATACCGCAGTATTGAACTTATTTAAAAAAAAAAATAATATTTATACATGTATATAAATACCATACACAGAAAATTAATCGGAACGATTAAGACGACGACGTGTGTGTGTAAAGAAACATAAAGAAATTATTACTGCGACTGCATTGAGAGATCTGTACATAGAGATTTCTATTTTTCGCTCCCGCAGTGTTCGTATATAATATATATTGTCTGGTAAGTGTCGTCTGCGCGAGTTTAACATACATTATAGGTAAGACATAATTATTATTCCGAAGCGACAATATTAAAAAAATATTTCATCAAAGAGCTGATACTATTAACGGGTGTGCCGCTGTTTTAAAGGAAAAATTGGATGGGAGGATATTATATGGACTATAATTTCATTTATAATTGCGCGTAACAACAAACCATCGAATCTTTTTTCCCCTCGTTGCCTAAATAACCCGGAAATCAAAAAAAAGTATACAAACTATTGCTATAGTTTTAGGTTTCAGAACATAATATAACTTCATACCCCGTTGTGTCCGTCCGTCTGTAGGTACCAGTAAGTTTATATAGTAACAGTTGTTGATTTGATTGACAAGGATATGATTATTATTCGTACTATTATAATTATTTTCTCAATTTAAATATACATTCATAATAGCTAATATAAAAACATAATATATAAGCAGTGTGCTTAAAATTTTTAATTTATTTAGGTTCCAACACATAAGTATGATACACTAAAGTTTACCGAATTCTATCAAAATTGAAAACAGAACTATAGTTTATTGTTGAAAATACATTTAGAAACCGGGAACTGGGCTCGATCGTAAGAGCATTCCTTATTTGTTTTCTATTTATTAAGAAAACTACAAGAAAAATAATAAAACGACCTCCCCAATGCACCAGTTAGATCGAAAATCCAACAAGAAAGTCCGTATAAAGTTTTTGATTGGAGCAAGGTTTCTGGTAGAAAAGTGATTTCCAGATACACACACACAAAAAAAAAAAAAACCATAATAATAAAACCAATACGATTCTCGATTCGCTTAGAATTTAATATCCGTCCGAATAGGGGCAGCCTGTGCGTTTAAATGAAAATAATATTATTAAATCGTACGCGTAATACGGACGTATTCAATTTTTTTTACGATCGAAATGTCACGGCACGAGCTCGGGTGAACGTGCACACATTGTAGGTAAACATAATTGATAATATTCGAGAACAAGGTGTAGGTACGCGGACTTATATTAAATGTGGCACGTTATGTCGCCGCTGCGTGTCTAAGCAAGGCCGGATGAGTCGATTTTTTTTTTGAAAACTAGTAAAAGATCGGTATTTTTTTTAAAAAAAAAAACAGTTATAGGTAAGAGTGATTTTAAAATTTTTTTTTTATTATTTTATATTGACCTCCCGCAGTCGTTCAACGCGATCGATATTATATATATATATATATATAGATGATATACTTGCGGAATAAGGTTTTTTTTTTAAAAAAAGTTTCATTCGGATTTGATTTATGTTATATTTTTAGTCCCAGAACTTAATTGATTTTTTTTTTGTGATTACGTCATACGCAATTTTGTTCACTTTATAATATGTTCGTCTAAACACAGTGTATTCTATAACAACGGTGTGATTTATGTTTGATAAAAAACGAAATTTTGACTATAAATATTCACTTTTCACTAACCAATTCACTCGAGCCCTTTGTCCTCGGGCCAAAAATATAGCTGCAGATCAAACGATAAGATGCAGGAGTGCGTGAGATAATTTCGAAAAATAATTTTTAATTTGTTTATAGGAATGGGTATTTAAGTTTCGATGACGAGGGGAAATAACAAAATGACTTGATCGTTTCGAAAATGTAACCTCGTAAACCCGCGTGGTTTTTAACCGCCGATAAACTACTATCGTCGTAATAATATTAATATTATACATAAGTACTACTGCCCCAGGCTTCTTGCAGGCCTCATGTTGCAGTTTCGGTCCGCCCGCGGAGAAATAACATAAATAATATAATAATACGATACGATTCTCGGCGGATTTTTTTTTTTTGATTTTTTTTTATCGAAACTATACGTTAGCGCGATTTCTATCGGGAAGAAACTATTACGGCGCTCGCGCGCGCGCGCGTTTTCTAAAATAATTTAATGAACGGTTCGCGGACACACTCGTGCAACATGTAATATAAGTGTATGAAACACAATATTATAAACAATAATAATAATACAAATTGAATATTAACCGAATAGGTATGATATCACGGCGGCAGCGGTAGGTATCGGACGAAACGGCGACTTAACGATGTGAACTCCGGGGGTATTGTGCGGCGCGAGTGAAAATCAATTTGCGCGCCTATAAACGTCGTTGTTTTCTCCGGTTTCGCGTGCGGTACCTATACGTCGGGTTTTTTTTATTATTATTATTATTACTATTTTATCGGCATACTCGGTAGTCGGTTCGTTTCCGACGGTATAATATTACAGGTACCTATTTAATTTTAGATTTTCTACTCGTTCGGAAATCGTTCCGGACCGGCCTTGATGGCCGACAAAATATCGTAAACAAACGAAAAACCGGTCTAGTGTACGAGTCGGGCTCGCGCACCGAGGGTTTACGGTATTATATGGGAGGGGGAGAGAGGAGGGAACTCGTGTATTAAGCGCGATTTACATAGTATTGTAATAATTAAGACTTTCGAGTCGATATATCTCGCTTCTTTTAAAAGTTTGAGAATAAGTCTATTATGATGATGACGGACTATAATATGCTATATACTAAAGGCGTAATGCCGTGGATCACCCTCCCTCCAAAAAAAATTATTCAGAGTGAAGTTACAGCGATTATAGGTGGTATAGAGGAGCGAGAGAACCCCCCGGAAAAATCGAAAAAAAGGGTACAAGTCAACAGTTCAATAGAAGTCGCGGAGTACGCGTCTCCGGAATTTCGGAGCATTTCTGCTCATCGACCGAAAATACGTTTTTTTTTTCTCTAGACGGGAAAACACATACAGATTCATAAAAAACTGAATAACGGCTTCCTCGCTCCCTACTCGAGCATCGAAAAAAAAAAAAATCACAAACACACCTCTGTGCAGTAATACTCATAACGGTTGTCACCGTACACTGGCCGCGAATAATACAATAATATTATTATCAGTGTGTCGTAATTGCGTATAAAAGGTGCTCTACTCGACGGCGTTCGCAATTCGTTAAATATTACATTACAGTCTCATAATAATAATAATAATGATGGTCCGTAAACATCGTCACCACCGGTGCAACATTTCACGATAATAATAATGACGACAATTTGTAAAAACGACTGTTAAGACGTAGATTTCCATGTATATTCTTCGCGACCGCAGACCGAAAAAACTATAATAATATTATGTATCGGGACGAATCGCTGAGATTTCAGCACTTTGTTGGGCGAAAAACTTTGTTTTCAGGCATGTCTATTAATTTTTACTGTCACTAGGAATTGTTCGGCATTTTTATTCAAACTCACGCAGCGACGAATGCATTGATTTTACTAAGGTATGCGTGTTATTTAGGGGATCTGTAAACCAATCTGACCGATTTTTAAGTATAGCATCCTTTTTCAAAACTAATTTCAATAAGTCGGTGACACCGACTCGGTTTACTCGGTCGGTTTGATTTTCCTAGTGGTTTTTCTAATAATCGGGAAAAACCAGGGGAAAAACGGGAAAATGAACGACAATAACGGTTTCGTTATTTTTTTTTTCCGATTCGCGGTTAAAAACGATCACAGAGACCTGCCATTTTAACAGAACACATTGGCCGTTTCTAGATGCGGTAAAATTTTTTTTAAAACAAACATACTGGCGATTTTCGAACTATTTATAGGCATGTGACATTGTCGAGTTTTTTGCTTGCGCGTTTCATCGCGATGATCTCTTGGCGGCCGCCGATCATCGGAAAGATACACGCGCTCGTGAAACCCGTTAACTCCACCGGTCCGTAAAATTACACGTACCCGCAGAGTGCACTAGGTATGTATATAAAAAAAAATATGTAATATTATAACAATATGACGTGTTGTCGTGTTTATACATACATATATATATATATATAACAAATATAATAAATAATAATATTCGCGGGGGTTTTTTGTTTGCGCACAAACGATATAATCGCCACGGAGGAAATTTGTGTTCGGGGGTTCAGAGATTGATGCGAAAGTACATTGCGCACACGCGAAGAGATTATGGGTTACCGGATTAACCAGTTCGAATAACCGGCGCGGTTACCGCTATTTCTCGTAAAAATCGCGCACGCGCGTTTACCGTAAGTTCGTACGCCATGTGCGTTTTCTGCAGCGGTATAGATGTGCACTCGGATATTATTTGTTTTCTGTCTGGATAGCGGTAAGTAAAGAGGTAGTAAAAATTCAATAAATCCATACACCTGCAATGTATACACATATATAAAAATATAATAATTGTGCGCCGAACGCATTTTTCAGATTTCCGAATGGCTTTCACGTTTCCATCCCGACAATTATCGGAAATTCGGACACGAAACAGCAGCTTATATATAGGTATATTACCGCGATTATCGCTGTTTTTCTCCCGGCCCACTTCTGATTCACGTATTATACCGACGCGCTTTTAAAAACTAGCCCGTGCCGGTTATGGTGGTTTTATCGTTTTAGAAACACAGCAGTAGCTGCAGTAATAATAATATAGTTATTTTATTTTACACTCATTAACTTGAAATATTACATTTTATTACGTCGTCGTCAAACGAAAGTGGGTGATGCGAGGAGGTCGTTTTCGGCGAAAACGAGAACAAAAAATCTAACAAATTGTATATTATTTGACATCATGAAAGTGATAATCTAATTATTAACGACTTCTGCAACGAAAAAAAAAAAAACAATAAATCCGTATAAACTTAGTGTGCAGTACGATAAATAACGACGTTTGCTCTCGCGGTTTTCATGATATCGTAATCTACTTACGAGATAACATTCGGCAGATAAATAAAACAAACAAAACTCGCAAAACCGGATCATCATCTCACGACACGTGTAAGAGTGTAATGATAATAATCTCGTCACAAAATGCTCGTATAAACGCCGACACTGGAACACGCCCAGTGTTTACTTAAGGGCAATCCCTGCTTGTAACTTATTGACAGAAGCGTAGTCGACACATTTAGAAGGGGGATTGTTTAAGTACAACTTGCTAGGTGGATTTCACTTTCACGTATATCTTTTACGGAGTCATAAAATCGCATTAATAAATGATATTACATGTTTTTAATAAATAATTTGTATACATAATATGATGTAGAAGACATTGGTGTGGCGATTACAGAAAGACTATATGTATACTATTTTTAATCTTCGTGGTAAATAATTATATCAAATATGAAATAAAATCTCTAACTACACATTTTGTTAGAACCAGAAGCATTTAGAGTATAACATATATTTGGCTTGCATACGGCCGAAGAGGATGTTTTTAACATCCAAAACACCCCTTTTTAGCTACACACCCGTTAGTTGTAACTTTACAAAAGGATATGTGTGTCGTGTAGTGGTCTCAGTGTAATTAAGGCACCGCGAAATTAAGATTTTAATTTTACTGATCCATTCGAAACAAATTTTTCATGTTTGTATCCGTGATGAGTAATATTTTTCGAATATAATAATTATGAGCTATACGTATCAACACGAGAATTCCAATCGGTCACGACCGTGGCTGAGAAACATAGTAAACGAGTCTAAAATATGCGTAATGCTCGGCCGGATAAAAAAAGACGGTTCTTCTTCCCGCGAGAGAGGGGCAATCGACTGCAGTTTCGCCGATCAGACACATTCTTTTAAGAATTTTGACCCGGAAAACAAATAATTCACGATTTTATGTATAATATTATCAGTATATATTATGTCACTATTGTATTGTACTATTATCGTCTTGTAGTGCATAGTGTATACGGTACCATAAAAGAAAATATTAACACGTCCGTCGCATTATTTCACGCTGCAGATTAATCCGTTATAGGTCGCACAAAAAGCAATGAAATTCAGTAAAAAAAACTATCAAAAATTGATGAACAATAAATGTACTGAAAAAAGAGAAATTTACCAAAAAATCGAATAATTTCAAACCAGATTTATTAAACGTAATTCGAACTAAGTATACCAAGACAATTTAGTAAAGGTGTACTACTATAGAGGTTTCAGGATAAGCTACAAAAACAATTATAATAATATGATTTTAGTAAAAAACAAATGCTGCTGCTAATCTGCATTAAATCAATAAACAATATATTTAATATATTTTTTTTAGTTTTTGGATAAAATTTACTGTTATATTATACTTACGGACCACTGAATGATATTCAAATAATATACAAGGAAATGTTTTCTATGTTATAGTCTATTAATTTCGCGTTGTTCTTCAGATTACTTTTCGGGCGCTAAACGAGATTTCACGTTTTTTTTTACATTTTTTTCCTTCTTTCTCTTGCGATTTTTCGCATTATATATATTTTATTACTCCAAACACCAAAATCCCACGTGTGTTTTTCATAGTACTCAAGTATGCCTAGATAAAGAAATAAAAAAAAATACAATGTGCGACCGTTAGCACTTTACAGAACACCGGAAACCACACTTAAAAAAAAAAAAAATTCGCGTTTTCAGTGAAAGCCCATCGCCGTCGTCCATTGGATTTATTTAAAACGTTTTTTTTTTTTCACAAGTTGGTTCACACACAATAATTATAAAATAATATTGGGTATAATATTCGTCTCGGCGGTGTTTATTACGTTTCCTGCTAGAAAAATTGCATTATTTTATTGTTGTATAATCATGATTATTATATTATTGTTACGCGTTATAATAATTAAAACCGCGAACTGTGTATTTTTTTTAAACATTTTTTTTTTTTTAATTTTTTTTTTGATAGTAATTAATTTAAATTATTTACTTAATGTAAATCACTGCACTTTCACCTGCAGCGATCACGTAATGTAGTCGTTCTGAATATGGCGATCATCTCCACCGCACCTGCAGCAAGGCGTTTAGTCCTTATGTTATAAAGAAAATTATAATAATTATTGTTATGCTTTACGTTACTTAATGCGTAAGTACGTTTAATTTTTAAATATTACAGCACACGACTGCACGAAATTTGTTCCAATTTAGGTTGGCGATGCCGGTTTATCAAATGTTCTCCAATTTTGTAAAATTTGAAAATTATGTTTAATGTTTTAATGAGTACCTTAATGTCGATAGTACTTTTCCACTAATTTACTGTCAGATACTCATTTAAGAGGAAAAAGTACCGCTTTATTAATCGACGAATATAGATCCATTTATAGAGATAATTGACATTGCCAATTTAATTTTTGTATAATAATTGTATATTGCATTTTTTTTTTTTATTTTATAAAAAACAAAATTCTATAGCTCACATTTAACACCGACTTTTTATTTGATTTCAAATAACGGTATAAAGTTTAGTAAATTGGTAAAAAGTAGTTTAAAATTGACTTTTTTTAAAACATTTATTATAAAATTTGAGATGAAAATATTGAAATGAATATTTTTAGCTTAAAATTGCCTTTTAAGTACCTAACCGATATAACGATTATTTTCAAGTTATTTTGGGAATTTGAAACTTAATTGGGTATTTAGAAAAATATCCAAATCTCTCGGGGCCGCGTACGAAACTTTCGGAGCATTTTTATTTACTAATCGAAAAAGTGTTTTCACGAGAGAACCCCCCTTTCCCCCTACCTACTTCGAAGAAATCTGCCGGGAGTGGTTGAATGAAGCAGCGGAATCTCCGCAGAGAGTTGTAAGACCGGTAGAAGATAAATAAACACTTATTTACCTATATTTAAATGTCGAGATTTTTCATGTAAAACAGATCCGTGAAATATGATGTTATCAATGGAGACGTTCTCATCATATTATGCCGCACCGATTACACGGTCGGGTAGGCTAAAAAATTCGACCTTTCCGCCGTAGTATACATAAATTGAAACACTACTGTCCAAACAACAATAATTTGTGATAATTATAATAATAATAATAATAATAATAATGATTTATATAAGTACCGTTTTCATAGTCCGAGAACATCATCACGATTTTCCATCAAAAAAACATGACCAAAATGGTAATGATTCGTGTTTGAAGTGATTTTACAACAAAAACGCCTGTTTGTTATAAAACCGTAAGAAAACAATATTTTGTGGGAAACAACATATTATAGTCGTTTTTTCTTATCAAAACATAGTGCTTCAGATATTATGTCATTATAAAACCGTTAGAAGACAATATTTTGGGGACAGCAATACATTTGTTCGTCTTATGTTTGAGATAAGTCACTGTCTTAAAAATATCGTATTTTTCTCTTTGAAGGGAATTATTTTTTGTTTTGCGTGAACAAGCGATAACGAAACATGTTTACCTGCAATGGACGATATATACAATAATTGTACATTTATTCCAAAGTAAATTCGATCGTTTTAGAAAATTTCGTTATGTTGTGTTTGTCTTACGAACGTATGGCATAGCATATTTGCGTTAAGCAATAATAACATTGTTTGTTTTATAATATTAGAGAGAATCGACGACCTATTATCAAACTTCGAAGTATAAACGTTATCTGTGTAAACACGTAGGTAAGTTTTAGTTTAATTTTTAACCCGTGATAATATAGAATATATTATGTAGGCATTTTTCAATCGTGACGATTCGCATTGGCTTATACCGCTTATAAATTAAAATATCGGTGAAAAAAAGGGTCGCACGGATAGTGTTCTTCTTATACCCGTATGAAATTTGATTATAGGTCGATATTCGTTTTGGCCAGAAAACTCCGAGCACAAAGTTGCCCCGGCCGAACGCCGTGGAGTGTCGCAAGACGGACACAGCGCATGCGGGTACGTAGTGGCGTAAATATCGTTCGGGTAAGGTGCGCAAACACCACGAGTCAACAGCTGATAAGAACCCTAGCAGAAGCCTAGACCAGGACTCAAGGCATTATTGGACAGACGAGGATCTTTTTGAATGGCCATTTTTTTTTTTGTGCTTATTGGTTCAGCCTTTAGGACCTTAATACAATATTTTACCACGGCCGTCAGAAATTCTAGTCTCGGCACTGCGGATACGCCTCCGCGTGTCGCAGTCCGGCGCTCTTATATCACCGCTCGGAACGTACCAGAACATTTTGCCAAACGAAACACGCGTACCGGCGTACGTGTTCGCCTCGCCGTTTTGGACGCAATGTTTATGGTAATGATAAGACTATTCGTGTGTCGCGCTGTTACGCGTGTTCACAACATTGCGCAAAGCAAGACCGCTATCGTTATCTATATTATGTTATATTTATATAGGTACCTTGGATTCCCCGTGCATAGCTGGTAGTCGTTCGCAATAATACGTCATATCTCCGGGTTCGATCGAACGGACTAAATATTATTATTATTATTATACACGTATTCGCCGCCATAGTATTGCGTGCCGTTCGATGTTATCATTTGTATGCAATAAAAGATCGTAGCCCGCGATGAGAGTCGTCCGAGTTCGCGATTATTATTTCCATAACGCGCGCGCGCGCGTTACGAAACAAAACCGTTTTCACGGTAAACGCCGCCGCCGCCGCGAAATAATAACGGAGTAAAAAAAAAAAAAACAAGTAATAATAATAATAATAATAAATAACGGCCGATATAGTCGATCAAAATAATAATACGCTAATGCACCGAGTATAGAAAAATTCTATATAGTTTCAAACTGCAGATATTACAATTTGATGGTATATATATTATATATTTATAGGTATAATCGATTTTGCGCAAGTTTATACGACTCTGCAACGGTTATATTATATTATAATAAATCCATTTTTTATTATTGATATTGGCCGCCGACGGCCAAGTATTACTATTATTGTCTTTCCGGTCTTCCATTACGAAACGGCCGGATAATTACGTCCGGATAACACGATCACGAGAGGAAAAAAAAACCGTTACGTTTTTTATTGAGCCAAAAAAAAATTGTACTCACATAAATCACTAATACACCCGTAAGTACAAGAGCTCTGTCAGTAGAGCTAAATTTCCCGCCACCTATTTTTGTATTATAGAAATAATTAATTCTTTGTAAAATGATAAACAACCGAATATTATACATTTAATACTATACTATAATTATACTTCTACAACAACAATACCACGTCACTGTGCTCGTATGTAAAATATCATCAAAGATGTGTTAAATTTGTATTTAATTTTTATTATTAATATCCACTAGTTGTTGTTTATCTTAATGCAAACATTCGTCCAGGCCAAGAGATTTGTGTCATTTCTTTTCGTATTTTGTATTTCGAGACCGTCCTCGGTAATCTTTACTATATCGATGTGCTTTAACATTCAATACTATACTATTAATACTATTGTTATTTCTATTTAATCAGGTCCCACAGAATATTCAGATTTCGAGAAATTCGCTTTGAAAGTAAATATTATCTAAGATTTGTTAAGATTTGCTTCCGAAATTCTTAGGTTTTACAGGAAACGCATGTTATTTCGGGGTCTAACAATTCATGATTATTAAACTTTAGATGTGAGTTTGAGCTCATTTGGCCTAGAGAGAGCTACTAAAAGTATATAAAAGTAGCGGGAAATAGATAAAATATGATGGCCACAACAATGAACCAGAATGATTTAAAATGATATATACGAGAAAGCTCCCACGAAGTTTTTGATTAGAAGACAATATGTCTTTTGTGTAAAAATCTTGGCAACAGACGGGGAGAAAAAAGGCGATACTGTTGAAAAATGTGTTACTGTTTTAGGAGACAAATTGGAAGGAAACATATATAGAGTAATTTAATTTATGTCTATATGCAACGATAATCAATTGCTCACGGAAAACGATTCTGAATAGATAGGAATTACTAATACTAGTATTAGTCGTATTTTTCCCTTGTTGATAGTTTTTCCAATTCATCAAGAAAACCACAAGAAAAATCAAAAAATGACACTACCAATGCACCAACTAGATAAAAAATATTATAAGAAAGTTCCTATAACGTTTTTGATTGGAGCATAATTTATAGAGGGCAATTTATTTGTTTACAGACACAACAAAAACAACACACGACAGTACATAGTTCGCTTCACTCAGAATCTAATAAAAAAAAAAAAATAATAAAAAAAAAAACGATTTCTACGGAAGTTTTGACGTATTCGCACACGATTCGTGGGATCCGACGAACGGAGTGTTGCACAAGGCAATCGAATTTGCGACGCGTCCAAAATCACCGCGTGACACACATGCAGATTGCAGAATAATAATATTACATGCACGCAACGCATCACTCCGTTTTGGTTAAAAGTATATTTAATAGGTAGGTACATTTGTTTACATTTCTGTATTATACTATACAAGTAATATAGGTACTTTGGCCAAAGTTGAAATCGATTCGTTTGTATAAAGTAATGTATACGTGGAAACAAATTTTTCTCACGGGCGTTCCATTATTAAAAACGAATGCACACACACACACACACACACTCACCAACAAAACGTATCTCTCGTTTGAATGATGAGGTACCTACTACCTACATTCGTACAAAATACATTGTGTACGCTACCTACCGTAACCCCGTCGTCGGTGTCGTACACTCGTACCACATCATATTGGTACTGGCAGAAAAAAATAATTTGTTCAATGTAATTTCATTTGATACAACGAAATAGTGATAAATTACATACACGATTATCTGTCTGGCGAGGGTACATTATTAGGTATACTTATACTTGGCAGAGTTATCGCCAAAAAACAACTGACAATTTATAACCTTTAGAGGTATTGGATTTGGAAAATTGCTTCCTCAGTGCGGATGTTATAAATAAATTTGGCGAACTTATGTAAAAAATTGTTGGTCTCTAAATCTCACGGTTCGCAAGGTTCGGGTCGATGACAAATTTGCAGTTGATTGTATTACATTATTAGTTATACTGGACTTACGTCTACATCGTATAACGAATTTTCAATCGATACATTGGTTAATTTCAATGTCAACAAAATAGTAGATTTTAAATATCAGATTGGGTATTGGTTTTATATCGGTGTAGGTATCAAATATTGGAAAAAAATGTAATATCGGCTCACCATTATAATTACTAATTAGTTATACATAGTTGGTTATTTTATATTTTTTAGTTGGTAAAAATTCTCCGATATTTTTACTGATTACCTTAAATTTTTGATTTTAGCAGTACTTAATTTCTATATTTGAAACGTTTTTCAACATTTCCCACAATTCACCACATTTGACCAGCAAAATCGAGGTTTTTTTTCCAATTATTCACGTTGTTTACATTAGTATACGTCATATATATTTGTTCTTTTCGTCTTTCTACCTTTAAATAAGTTCAGCCTAACCATGGTGCAAACTGCGAAGTATATCGGTTTTTTGTATGAGTATTTATAAATATTATACTACCACCTTTCGAAGTATACTTTTAGCCACCGACCTAATACAGGGTCGAAAACCTCACCTATAATGGGCGTATGCAAGGCAAAGAAGTACCACAATGACCTCGAAACAACCCGCCACGGACGCGAACAAAAGACAAGCACGGGGAGCAAAACGAAAATACGTAATAATATAAAACGTACCGTCGTCGGCGAAGACTTTTTGATCGACGTGACCGGTTGATTGATGACTTCCCCCAGCTCCTCTCTTATCCGAAGCGGATTCAAACTTCGCCGCCGGAAACGGGTTAATATTATCGTGATGTATAGTCGTAGGTATATACGGGTCCAGAAAACGGCCATTAATAATTAGTGATGACGTTAAGGTTTTCGAAAATTGTTTTTCGGAATTGCCGTCGAAGGTCGGCGGGCCGACTAGTTTTTTTAGGGAACGGTCCAGCGCGGCGGCGGTAAAAGGTCACGTGACGAGAACAACGAACGACATCAACGACTACGGAAAATGTACGCGATTACGATTTAAAAAAAATAAATAGTAATAATAATAATTTTGTCTAAATTCCCCGTATTTAAAAAATAATAAATAAGTTTTATTTATCTGCTCACGAATTCCTGGTACAATATTTCAATTTTCAGCCGTGAAATCGTGGGTTCGGTCGACTGTTTCGGCGATCCTGCAGGACGGCAGGCATACAATATTTTATTTTCTAGTGCAAAATAAATCTACATTTTTGCCATTTTATTTTTATGACATCTTATACTCGTGTATGTACCTACGATAACGATTTACCTCACAATATTAAGGCGTTAATACAAACTCCTTTAAAAAAAAATTAATTCAACTGATGGATGTGCCACCGTTTCAGGAAGGAAGTTCAAAGAGAGGCTATCTGAATTCTGAATAGAGTTTTATTAGTCGTATTTTTTCCTCTTGTAGCTAAAGTAACCCAGAAATCAACAAACATCGTACAAAAAATTATTATTTTCCTTATTTAAAAAGAAACTACTAGGAAAATCAAAAAATAATATCAAGATCTAAAGTTCTACAAACAAATTTTCTATAAAGTATTTGATTGAAACAAGATTGCTAGTAGAAAAGTTGTTTACAGACACACAAAAAAGAAGCAACATAGTAAAGTAAAACCAGAGCTTCTCTCTGAATTTAAAAATCGATTTTATAATGTATTTGTTTACGTTTCCGACTCGAACAGAAAAATGAACTTGAAATATTAAATAGGTAAAGAGTAAAAACCGTGTTGTTCAAATAAGTCACTATCTATTATTGCCATATTAGGTATACGTTTCTGATAAATAACACCCAAGGTAAACAGACCGGTTATCCGATATCAATATCACATATGTATCAGACACCAGTGTTGTGTTTTATTTAGGTAGGTACATTTTTTATCTTTTATCTTATCAAGATAAATGAGAAATATTATGTCATCTGAAATAAATAATTGAACTACCTAGATACATTTTTTTAAACCGTAATATTTATACGAAATTATAGGTAAAATATTTAATTGAAATTATTATATTTTAATAAATTAGTTACATCAATCACACAATAACCTTTATGAAATATAGATGTGTACCAAATCTGAAACACTATTATTACTTTTAGTCAAACATTTAGTTGTATAATAGGTATAATGAACAAAATTATTTCTAGATAATTATTCCAGCAATGACCTAGATATTTTACAATTTATCTTTATAAAACACTGATCGACAGTAATCGATATATAAAATTAAAAATTAAAATACGACGAAGGAAATGTTATATGTATTAGTGATTTTAAGTCAAAAAGCAGTATTATATTATCAACTACATTATTATTATTATCCACGCAAAATACACTTTTCGGGGTAGACTTTACCAGTAGCCCCCAAACTACATATTATATCGTTAAATCGTAGCAATTTGTTGCTACACGTTGCATATAGCTGATGGGGGTTTAAAAGGATCATAGGGTTGTATTGTAACGGTTAAGTGCTCATATAATATGTAGAGAGTTGATACTGTGATAGGTTAGTGATAGGGTACTCTTAATATGGTTTTTTATTTAGATTGCCCACATTAACAACATGTATGTTTTCTACAAAACAATTTGCTCACGTGCCGTTTTTAAAAATGAACATAATTTCCGAATTTTTATATCACGAGTTTCAAATAGGTGAGTGTCGGATGATTTTTATAATCGGCCGCAATTTTCGTTTTTTATAATAGGTAATATAATCAACGAAAATCGTCTGCCAAAAGTCGATCGACCGGTTCATCGATTGTAGGTAAACATAATAAATATTTCGTGATGTTTTATTAAACTGGCGTTTTTTATTTCGGAAAAATCCAGTTTTCACTGTTCATATATATCTTTCTGTAAAAAGTACCACACACGTATATCGTGAACTACAAATATTTCATAAAATGTTGAATTTGTACGACTTTAATAGGTACTTAAAAATGTATACGTTTTATTTTGACCGATAGTGACCGATCAAAAGTATATACAGAGTGATTATTTTGTTACGTTTCAACGATTTTCCTCGAAGGTTCACGTAAATTTGATTTATGTTTTTTTTTTCAATCCTTATCGAATTGTTTAAGCTTTATTTAAAAATGTTTACCCTTACCCCTAAGTGTACTTTAAATGAATATTAACGTTTGATTTTAAAATTAATACCCCTTCTGTTTTTCGATGTGAAAAAAAGAATACTTTACAAAAAATGTTGATTTGCATATGTATACCCTAAAATTGGATTTTTACCGTTTATTTTATAGGTAATATAAGAAAATTATGTAGTTTTTCAACACGTTGGAACTCGCTATCTAAGAAATACACCTAACCTCAAAAAATAAGTACTATTTATATAGTATAATTTCATTTAAATAATTATATGAGATACAAGTTCGATTTTCGGAGAAATTAAAATCGAAAAAAGCGGAAAAGATGTTTAAACGGACAATACATCCGCCACAATGTTCGAATCGAATTCGACGAACAATTGAAATAATTATTTATAAATCACTTTGTCGGACGTTCAATATTGGTAAGTCGAAAGATCATACTACTTTCAATGATTAGAACTTTATCAGATTATAAAACTTTAAAATTAAAAAACACTTATTTACTTTTAAAAATTGGCAAAACAACCGAGGAATTACGTTTCGATATTTATGAAAGAAGGCATTTTTTTCACAAAAATTAAAAAAAAAAAAAAAACGGTTTTTGACAGCTGAAAATAATAATGTAGTAAAAATACGAAGGATCGGCTTGTGTTTATTAACGATACGCTCCGTTATATTATTTTTTTTCTTCCCGGGGGCGCCTATAATAATAATATGTGAACGTGCACACATATTTTATTATTATAATAAAAGTATTTTCAACGGCTAACTACCGCAAACACAATGCATGTGGGTCGTCGTTTTCAATCAGCTTCATTCATGCGTTCAACTGCCCGCAACAGTTTCAACAAATACAATACCTACGTGTATAGTCTTTGGTTTTACACGCATTACACACACAAAACAATAAACAAACAAAATAGGTACTGATACGCCTAACGTACACAACAAAACAAACGATGTTAAAAAATATATGTAAATTATTTATATACTATAAAGGTAATACGAAAAAAATAAACGACTATAAACACAGCCGTTGAAAACCACAACGACCGAGTGACCCGCAAGGGAATCACCTATCACACGTGCGCCTAAATATTTAATTCCTACGGACCAAGTTTTAATACAATATTATAGATACCCCGAGAACATTGGCGGAAATTGTGGGGTCTAAGCCCACTCAAAACCTATAAACAGAGAAATCAGTCCCCTTCAAATTATTAATTACTTATTACTATAATTACTAACTACTAATTTAAAAGGCGCTATTTTTTTTGTTTATACGTTTTAAGCAGGCTTTGACCACTTAAGCCCTCTCACAATTTCCGCCAATGCTCGAGAATGTTGTTTTTGATTGCGCTGTTTTACGAGTACGGTATAATGTGCGAAAAAATCGCTTAGGTATGTACTTACATTATAATATAGTAACACTCTGTACACTGTATAGGACGTTTCGTCGACGATTTATTCGGTAAAATCGCTTAGAAGGGTACATTTTCGCACGTATATTTTTGAATATGTACACTTTCGCTGTTTATCGACCACTGAAATTCCGTTAAAATTACCTATACGCTACCCCTTAAAAATACTGGGCGTGCGACTATACTCTCTTAATGGACTTTGTACCTATTCATTTAGCCGCGAGTACTACGACGATTTTTCGTTATTATGCCCGGGCGATTACGCACTTTTTTTTCTCAACACTAATTTTCTTACTTTTTTTCGAAACGAAATTACCGACACTCGTGTTTCGGCCGTGCGGGTCCAAACGCGCGAGAGGGCGAGTCGAGTCACGCGTTCGAGATGAACTTGTATTAACTATTTTTTTTTCTATAAGTACATGTATTACGTTTTTATATGCGGAAAACACTCGGGCGGAAATTATTATTAATTCGTTTTTATAGGTACCTACCTACCCGTGATTCTCAAATTATACGCTTGTCGTTATATAATCATAGTAATTCGAAAAAAGGAAGACAAAAAAAACAGTTAAGTTCTCTAGAAATTTGCGGCCGAAAATATTATAACTTGGAAGCTATTTTAATGAAAAACGAAAAAGGTGCTCGAC
This sequence comes from Cinara cedri, assembly GCA_902439185.1. Classification (NCBI taxonomy): domain Eukaryota; kingdom Metazoa; phylum Arthropoda; class Insecta; order Hemiptera; family Aphididae; genus Cinara; species Cinara cedri. The sequence goes on from CABPRJ010001896.1 coordinate 851,583, forward strand.
GAAAAGATTTTATTTGTTCATTTCACGGTTACCACAGTAAAAACTAGTATTGTGCCTAAGTATTGTATTCGGTTTCACATTCGAAACGTTAGAACAAAATTCGATATTTTATAATAGCTAGTGCCCTTACAAAGTATAGGTACTTGTGTTTTCTTTTTGCTTTTTTTCAACAATCGTATCGAGATATCCAATATCCAATAAAAATTATTTCATATCTCAGAAAAATGAATTTATGATAATTCTGATTGTACCACAGTTCGGAATAGGTATAGGTTACCTATATAGGTTTTTCTATCGATTATTGAGTATTATTTCTATTACTAACTTTTCCCGTCACATGTTCGTGAAGCGTTTGTAAGTTATCTTCTAATTACCGCGTGTTTACATAATATATTTTTTAATAGCTACGCATTACGCACACGAAATATAAAACGGCCAGGGAGTTGCAATGGTAATGGAACACGAAAACGACCGATAATTTGAAAATGAATCAATAAAGTATTATTAAAAGTTCTTGTCACTAGCATTTTGTTTTCCCTGCCAGTCTCGTATGTAGGTAATATAGTAAGAAAGTCAATCTAAATTTCCACGACCGTGACTCTCTGGTCGCATTTAGAGCAAAAGGACTTTTTATACAATTCATAAAAAAGAGTATTTACTGCAGATCCTACGAATAATTTGTTTAATATTTGGATTTTTTAATATGTATTATTCGTGGCGTAAATTAAAACACGTATATATTGATGAAAAAATGAAAATATTAATAAAATAATTCATAGGATCCATTGTCAATATACTCTTCTTTATAAAATATATAATAGGTTTATTAGCCCTAAATTTAACCAGAGAGTCGAAAACGGGAAAACGCGGATTGCCTTTGTTATATTACGCATTTACGCGCGAGGCACTAGGCAGACACAAAAAAAAACAAATGTTGGTGACGACTGACGAGGCCCCTTGAAAGGAAAGCTAATTTTTAATAAAATATTGATCTACTTTGTATTGGTTTTTTTAAAACGGGCAGAGCCAGTCCGGCTCGTGCGTTAAGTCATACGGATGTAATATTATTATCACACCCGTCATCACAATTATAAAAATAATATTTATAAGTACGATGGAATAATTTTTTTTTTCTCTTACGTAATAATAATATTGTTGAAAATAGACGAAATTACGTTCTTCAGGTATCTTTACGTTCATCGTCGTTTAACGCGTATATTAGATATATTATCAAAACAAATCAATTTTTACACGAAGCCGTATGTTATAGATGTCGGTATTTATCGAGTATTATCAGCTAATACGAACCGTAACGACGAATTCTGATTATAATTTATATCAGTATATTCCAAGTTCCGTTGCAAAATTGCAGCGAACACGTCAATAAAGCCATAAAACGATAGGGATAACCGCTTTTCTCGCGAGTATACAGGGTGAAAAAATATCATTTTTCGGTAGGGTTTCAATACGCTTTGGGGGCGAAACACCCGACATGTCCAATCGTCGAGGCGATAATACTGTTCTTAATCAAGTTTATGTTTTTCCAACTATAATGATAATATTCTCCTTCGCCTAAAGAATCGGAACTTGTGCGGTTACATATTATTCAACACACGGTTTGAATATTGTATTTTTATTTTTTTTAATTATTGCAACGCATGTTGTCTCGGAGATGAAACGCAGGTACTATAACCGCGACGAAATTTCCGATGATTTCATTTTTGTTTTAAGATGACGTCGCACTCGCATTTACTGTCTCCGGACGACTTACCAAATTTACGTTCAGCAGGACGAATGTTGTGTCTTACAATTTAAATGTAAGAAGACCTATCCGTGCACCAGCGTTGATGTTTTTTTCGATAATATTTTGATTTTCAAACAAGATATGAATAATTGTGTTAATAATTATGTGAAATATCACTGTTTAGATTATATCACGCTTAAAAATTAATTCTATAAGACGCGGACAGTAGAAGCCGGTGTGACGTCCTCTCGAGACCGATCAGGGACCGTTACAATCAACATTAACAATCGATTTCATCGATGATTCCCAGGCAAACCATTTTTGTTTTCGTTCGCCGAAAAAAAAGACGAATTATATTATTATTTTTACGCCCCGGAATTTCGTACGGTCGGCCGAAATCGTTTACGCGGGAACATCGCGTCTACGACGCAGCTAGGTAATACAGGTAATACAGGTAATTATTGTCGTATTAGAACTCGCCGGGAGAGCCCCGTGGCGTTACAGACACGTTACAAAATATCCAATCTTAAATTATTGTAATTATATAGTATGATAAAAATATAATAATATTATAAAAACGAGTGTAGTGTATATGTGTGTGTGTGTGTGTGTGTGTGTGTGTGTGTATGCCGCTTACCTGCGTAATGTGTGCGGTCCCTTTGAGGGTTACGGTTCCCGTCGGCTGCAATTATATTATATTGTCCGCGGAACCCGATCTTCGGGTCGGCGAGGGGACGGTGACGGGGGGGGGAGGAGACGGGGGGAGTAAAAATATGTCGACGAAACCCGAAAAAAAAAAAAAATTAAATTAAATAAAAAATATACTACCGCCGCGCGACGTAGAAAAACGAAACGACGGATGTATTAACGATTAAAATAATTGCCGATGTTAACGCGCAGTCGATACCGCCGGTACCCAAATGCCGTGCGTAGTATTATCAATTACTTATTGTTTTTGTTTTTTTTTTTGTGAATTGCGTATATGATGACGGGCGAGTATTACTATAAACGGACGTAGAATTTCGCGCGCGCGCGCGCACTGTAACCAAACGACGACGACACCGACGCGGAGGCAGCGGACGAACGCGACGGAATCAGTTTCACCGGTGTGCCGCGAGACGAGACTGAACGCAACGCCGAGTGCCGATCGTCGTCGTCGCCGCCGCCGATACGTGCCACGAGGTTTTCGGCGGAGACGTGACTCGTGGTGGGAATCCGGGCTAACAGGTGTTTGTGTTGTCTTCTCGTCGTCGTAACCGTAAAAACCTTCTCGTGTCCCCTCCTCGCGGACCGCCATTCTACAACGCAGCCGTCTTCGTCGTCGTCGACGTCGCGGATTCTCGTCGTACCTATAAAATAAAAATTAAAAAACAATTTTATTATTTTTATGTACGTACCTACGTCGTTTCACGTTCACGAATAACGTCGTTATCAATTTTCTTTTGAAATTATCATCACAATCGGTCGATATTGCGTAGGTACGATAGGTATTGTTCGAAACCCGAAAACGAACACGGTAGACCCCCTACCAGTGGTGGATCCAAAGGGGACGACGATAAGGGTTTTTTGCTACACCTCTTCAAACGGGCGGTTTTCATTTTGGCGAATCAACCCAAAATCATGTATCGTTTGGGCGAATTTATACAATATATTATTTGGGCGAAATTTACACTGCCTTTTAATATGTCAAAAACTTCATTTGGGCGACCTTATATTATATGTTTATAGTGTTTGAAGTTCAAAATATTGGATTTTAAATATTTATACCCACTGTCTCACAAATATAAGCTTACCGCCAGTTTAGGCATTTAACTATAAGTGTATTATGTTCTTTTTCAAATCAAAATTTATAAAATACATATAATACATTTAAATACATATAATAATACAATATACAATTTTAAAAGACACAAAAAATACAAATTGGTTTATTTCCATTCTCTCAAAATATTCTTTCTTTTTTTTAAAAATTATACAGGTATTGCCCCGACAGAAATGACATGAGGACTAAATAATAGATATTGTCACTATTCAATATTTTTACGTATATCGATTACCCTTAGTGAATTTATCATACAAATAGGTAAATGCTGAAAATTATAATTTTTTATCTGATTAGATTAGATATAGTCAGAACGTAAAAACCACTGACCTATGAGTCTAGACGATAAAATAATATACAGTAAATACTATAAAAGTTGTTGTACACTAAATAATATTTACTTACAAATTACAACTAATCTAAATCGTACAGCATACAAAGATAAATTCGCTCAAATGGTGTATGATTTTCACAGGTAAATTTTGTGTCATTCGTCCAAATAAATGACGCCTTTTCAAACACCGTGGCGTTGATCGTTTGGGTGAATCTACCTAAAATGCGGTCCTTTATGCACAGTTTGGACAAATGAGTATGAATAGTACTGCAAAAATAGTAAATAAAATTACACAATATAAGATAATTATGAATTTTAAATGTAACCTATTGACCTGGTATTTTAAACCTAGGCATTTGATATATTGTAGTTGGTCAACATCACCACCACTTCTGTATTTATCTTGAGTTTCTTGCAAAAACTGTCTTTATACTGTGATTTCTTTTCGAAGATCATTAGGGATTATTTTTGAAATGGAATTTATCTCGTCCAAACGGTGTTAATGATAGTCACCCAAACAAACTATATTAACTATAACTAGACGCTATTAGCTATAACTATATAATAAACTGTATTTAGTTTTGGTCAAAATGATTACCTCGGTCTAAAACGACCACCGCCAAAACACCGTAATGTAGTATTTTTTTTTTCTTGTATTGTAGTAAATTATATATGTATCAAGTTTCAATGTGGTAAATGTTTTGCCTCTCCCAAAATGAAGATCTGGATCCGTTTCTTAAGCATACAATGTCTTATTAGTAAGTTATAGAAGAAAATAGAACGATTTAAGGTTTAAATATTAGAATACAATGACAAATTTCACATTAGTTCAAATTTCGCACGTGGAAAAAAACGATTCCAAGTAGAGCTCATTTAAATTGTCCATTAACTAATTAAACATCCGCTCGAAATCTAAAATTGCGTAATTACCACATAATTACGTACAAAATTCAGTTTTATTTTTATTTTTTTGTTTGGTAGACTTTAGTGGTTTATTATTTTTCCTGTGTTTGAAGTTTTATGTTTCGGACACGCCTACTATATAGTGCAAAACAATATTTAATTTTTCAGTTCGACAAATACGTGCACTTAATTAATATTAGTAACACTCGTTAGTGTACCAACTGATAGACAGAAAATCATCAACGATACGGAATATCATTTAAATACTTGACTGCTTCAATGATCTTTGGGTAGTTTCAGGGAAAACAACTAATTGAAATTAATGATTAAATTTCCAATCGAGCCAACAAGTATGTGTTTTTCTTCTTCTTAAAATATATTTATTTGTATTAATTGAATAAATAATAAAAACTAATTAATATTGACAAATCGATACCTTTAGAAAAAAAATGCGTACATTATGCACATGTACCTATGATTTGGAACTAAATTTAATAATATAAATTTGAAATTCTCGTGGTAGTTCGAAGAGAATTAAAATTTGTTCTTTGAAAATCGGGTGGATATCGTTTGTGCATCACTAGTTATTAGATTCTGAGAGGAGCGGTTTTACTAAAGTAAAATAAAATAGTATTCGGATTAACCAAAAACAATTGTTTCCTAACTCAGTACTTAAAAACTTGAAACCACGACCTATATGTTTCAACCAGACTCGGCTTTAGGTATATGTGAGCTAGGCACCCGCTTGTAGAGCTGCACTTTAGTAGGGGCTGCATATTCAAAACATTGAGTCACATTCATTTTATTCATATCAATATTATATAAATAAAATATTTTTAAAAATTCACCAATTTTAGAGGGAAGGGTCCACGAGGTCTGAACCCTCCTCCAGACTCCGATATAATTTTAATAAAATGTCATTTAAAATAGAGGATACCTTTGAAATACATATGACTTTTCACGACCCCTCTGAGAAATATGTCTGAAATCCGCCGTTGCATCTAACCACTTATCTAAATAATAAAATAATAGCGTCTACAAGTATTAGGTACGTTATACTACGGCCTCGTTGATCGTTCCAATTATTCGAAAAATATAATATACATGTTTGTCCACGCGTGATAGCCAATAGTATCGGTGGTAGGTTTCGAACAGATTTAGAAACTATTTTTACTCATCTTTATCTTGTATCGTTTTGTATTTCGTACGATTTTTATCTATTCTTAAATTCATCGTGATTTGTGCTAGACATTCGTTGAAAATTTAAATTCATACGAATTCTTCAGTAAGTAAAATACTACTTGTACAATATCATTAACAGTCGAAAAAAAACCGATAAACGCACATAATTATTATAATACATTCGTATACTCAATTACGCATAGTGAATTTATAATCAAATTATATAATTATAAAAACTCGAATTTTAAGTAAAAACATTGAGCGTATAGTCGACACTCGTCGATGCGAAGTTTATAATCTCCGACAATATTATTGAAAATAGAAGACTGTATACGGAGGATTTGCGCGATGTAAAATTGTATACGAACGCGTAATATTTTATAATACCTTTATAATATTGTAATATATTACGCTGTTTGCCCGTTTACGAGTTTTTTCGACTAAATTTGTACAATAATAACATAATAATATTCCGAAATGTTATCATTTTTTTTTCTGCCCATTACCATTTCGACACATTACCAAACTCGCGTGGTTATGTGATTTTTTTTTTCCATAAATATCTTACAGCATTTAACATATATAATAACAACGGCACAACACACCCATCTGGTAAGACTGGGTTTACAGCGATCACGATCGCGGTTCGCCCGTGTAATATTATTTTCCGCATATTTGTATTTTTTAGGCGTCTCCGTAATACGCGCGGTGGCCGAGCTACAGTAACACCGTATAATTTATATCGTCGTTAACATTTTAACAATTATCCGTTTTATTATATCACACACGCCCGGTACACAATAATCATAACGATACAGGTGTGTGTGTTTTTAAATATTTTTTTTTAATATTATATTATATTATTATGCACTCGCGGCGGCGTTCCGCGCGCGTGTTGTCGTCCCGGTTCTGCGGCCGTTTTGTCAACGTTGTCCAATTTCGTCCGATGACAACGACGATATTTTTTGTTTATTTCGAAACACTCATTATCACTTACACACCGGTGCGTTTTACGAAATTTGTTTTAACAAATAAGAATAATAATAATAATAATAACGCAAAAAAAAAAAAAAAATACACTCACATCATAATTTAAATGGCGACCATTGGATCGGCTCCCAATACAATTTTGAACAAATGGTTCTCAAAATGTAAAGTGATTGTATAAAATATATAAAAGTAGAAAAAGTACGTGACTTTAATATTTTTAGCGATACAGTGTCGAACAACTACTGGAAATTAGCTATATTCTTTAATTTAATAACGCATTATACAGTCATAACCATCGTAATTATACAATTTAACTACTGATTTCACTGATATCGTTAAACGTAGTATTGTTCATACTGTACGTAGTGCAGTTCATCGTAATTCGTCGCAGTTTGTCGCAATTCGTACCTCTATAGTTATGTATAAAATAAATTCGGTGGAAAAAATTAATAGTAAAAATGGGAGAATTAATTTTAATAGTAAATAAATTTAAATTTATCTATCATAAACCTCTCCAAAATGCATTTCAACGGTTCAAATGTACTAAGTTTTAACAATTTTGATGTACTATAAAATATAATATTTAGAATTTAAAATATTTTAACACATAGTTAAATTATTATTTTGAACAATTTTTATAACCAATGAATTTATAAAATAAACGCTGAGGAAGCCAACTCAACATATAAATCTTGAAAGCCAATTTGATGCGTAAAAACGTCAATTATCTGAATTCAGTAGCAAATTCAATAGTTCTGAATAAAGTTATCCTCCTAATAAGTAATATGTACGTAATTCCTCGTTTTCCTCGGAATTTAATCTATAATACTTTTATTTACATACTTAACCTACTACTAATCGGATGGTGACCGCGGGGGTGTTTTAGGAATTTGAGCCATCTCCGAAATATAAATAACCATTTAGTTTATGTTCGAACAATAAATTAAACTACAGCAAAGTCAAATGTAATAAATATATTTTGAATGCTAAAAAAAAAAACATTAAAAACTCTCGTTTCTATATATTATATCCACCGATCGTGTTAGCACAAAACTGCGTGAGCACAAATACAGGTGACGATATAATAATTATTGTTATTGTTTATAATAGTCGATATTAGTATACTTTTCGTTTCGACCGGTGACGTAAAACTTTACTTTTCAATATTTTTTTTACCATCGCAAACGCTCTCATACGTTTATCGGACGTCATTTTCGAAATAATATATAGGTACCTATATTAATCTACTTCCGAAGCATCTATATTGGCTATTATTCTAGGTCAGATATCACTGCTATTATTTACTGAATTTCACTTATCGAATAAAAACGCGTTTGATTGAAAATAATAGTGGTTTGTACACTATTATATATATAGGTTTTCAACCTATTAGGACGGTTGTAATTAAATTTTGAAAAAAAACTCGTTTTTTATTGACTTATTATTACTTCGACTTAGGAATAGTTTTCACCGCTGCGATGTCAGAATCGTTGTCTATGTGCGCAGGATAATCTATCAGTTTTTTTTTTTTATTATTACCATTATTATTTCCTTATATCTCATCTAAACAATTGATAATAGCATTAAAAAAAAAAAAAAAACCACAAGGAGAATCATCAATTAGATAATTTCCTGTATTCATCGCAATTGTTCCAAAATAAATATTTTTAGATTCGGAGAATATATTGAGGGATCTTTTTTTTTTTTTCATTTTTTTTGCTGTCTGTAAACAACTTTTCGAAAAGTAAGACAGAGACAGCGTGGATCACACCGTCTTAAGTTGATGACAATTTTTTCGTGGTGATCAATAATTTTCGTTCAAATATAGGAAAATATGCAAAATGAAATTTTGTAAAATGTTTTCTATAATAATCAATAGTTTGTAAAAGTTATTTACGAAAATCTAAAAATAAAAAAAGGAAAAAATATTCGAATTTTACCGAATACCTGAATACGAACATGTGCAATTTTCCACACCACCTTAGCTATCGGCAAACACCGATATGAAATATTATCACGAGCATTTGCCGTTTTTCGAAAAGCTTTTGAGGTATTGCACGAGGCGCGTTTTTTTATAGTGGTGTCCCCGAGTAGGCCTAATCCACTATGTCGACTATTTTACTGTAAAGTTATTATAAACTAGTACTATATGAATATCCCGCATCTACTGTGTATGTCTAACTAACGAGCAACAAAAAAACAAAAATTATAGTGTTTATATTGAAATTGGTGTAGAAGAGAAAAATACTTCCGGGCACTGTACGTAAGTTTTTTCTCAAAAATTGTTATAAAAAAAAAAGTAATTGGTGGTAATCATTGGGCGAAAAAAAATATGTTATTCTTTTCGTGGGCCTACATTTATATTTTATTTGTACACGTGTAACATACCATTGAATCTTTTTTTTTTTCAATTTCTTCCAGTTCGCGAGCAGTGATTTTAGGTAAATAACGCAATTTGTATGGTTTTTGTTTTTCACAATTTAATTCATCACAAAAAACAAAATTATAAAAATGTTAAATCATCAGAATGTTAAGAAAAGATAAGAAAGGAAGATAAGATAAGAAGATAAGAAGGAAATTTGACAAAGTAATTAGCCGCGAAACGCAGAAGATTGCATACAAAATGTTTTTCAAGGATAATAATTAGCTTAAGAAAAATGTGATTTAGATTGATACTTCAGTTGAATGATTTACCAACATTTTGTAAATGTTTACATTTTTTAGTTAATAACTTTGTCAATATTGGTTTCCTCTATATCGGCTATAGAAATTTATTTGCTCCTTATTACATATATTAACGCCTTTTTTTGTTCAGTTATAATTTTAACCGTACAAAACAATAAAATACATTAATAAAAATACGTTATCCACCTAAAATTACTGCTCGTGTACGTAATTTTATTTTGTGAAATAGAATTTTGATGTATTATTACACTTGTAAAAATAAAATATAAAGATATGCTCGCGAAAAGAACAAACATTGTTTTTTTTTGTTTTTTGACCCTAGTAACCATTACTTAGAAAACATTTGTTTTTAAACTGTAATTTTAACCTAAACGTTACAATTTACTATTTAATTAAAGTGGTTTTGTTAAGTTGCCCATTAATAAATTGAGACCCGTGGCACAAACAGGATCTTTTGAAATGAAGTAGCATGTAAAGTAGAAAAATTAATGCAAGTTTTAATACATTTATATTACTGAAACACTGATAGAATGGGTTCACATAGATACTCAAAACACCCTCCTGATTGTACCATTGATTGAGACAGTAGGTGTGGCATCTTCTTAATATAGACTTAATGTAAACCTGATATAACTTAAAGTATAATTTAAGTATTACTTAATAAAATGACTTAATACCTATATACCTATACATAAATATAGGTACTAATGTATACTTATATGTTAATAAACTACGCTAAACTTATTATATTTTGGTAACCTATACACTAATATTAAATCATCCATAATATACATTAAGAATACAATCACCGAATCCCGGTCATCGATCCGTGAAGTCGTTCGCAGCAATCAGCAGTCTTGACTTGAAGGATTCGCGTACAAGTAAATTGAGAAAAAACGGTAAAAGAAAAAAAAGATTTAGAAAAAAATGAAACGCTATTGTTATACCGACAAGAACTATTGAAAGCGTTTAAATAAATGGTTTATAATAAATTCTGAAAAATAGAAATAGAAATTTAAAAACGACAATCAATTAAAAATATTATAGTGAAAAATATTTAAAAAACTAACACGATTTACTGCGTATTTGATTAAATATACGCGTATCGTTATGTATCTTGCTTGGAAACAACAATAATAAATAAAATACTTAAGATATTGTCAATATTATTATAACTAACGCGCGATTTTATGATGTTTTCTTCTTCTTTCATTAAGATCCATCGTTGCAATAAAAACGTCCCTCCACTTCTCCCTGTCCCTTGACATTTCCTCCGCGTTTTCCACACCAATCAACATGAAGACTTCTTTGATTCTATCAAAGAACAAATGTGACCGCTAATACCGCGACCGTTGCGTTTTCCAAATATTTAGTTCGAAACATATTTGAATTATTTGATTTCTTATCTGTGTTTTATAGGAAACATTGTTTCGTATTTTCTTTTTTGTAATCTATTTAGTTAAAGTACACCATGTGTTAACCATTTTTTCTTAAAATAAATTCGTAAGTAATTATATACTCAAAAAAAATGAAAATATTTTTCAGAGATAAGAAATGTACGAAGTAAAATCATTTTTCATTATAGAAATTGGACTATTGGCAATACAATACCTAAGCGCCTCAATTTAAAAAAAAAAAAAACAATTTTACTAAACCTCATTATATATGTGCCTGTTTTTTAGTTGATAAAACATATAGTAGAAATGTATTGATAAAAAAAATCACTGACAACTGTTGTAACATTATAGAAATAAGTAAAATATCTAAAAAAAAATTGACAGCTATATACACACTATACAATAATTAATATTGGTTACCGCTTAACCATATTTTATGACGTGTAATATTATTATATTTGACTGGTAAAACAAACCGGTAAGGCCACACCCAGTCGAGAGTTAAGAGTATATTTCGATTTTGCTTTTTATTTTAGTTGGCACGTTTTTTGTCGTTTGAATTTTCGCCGAAAACAGTTTTCACTTCGGAGGTCGCGCGCGCAGCAAATAAGAGATTTTTTTTTTTTTTTATTTTCATGTTTTTTTTTCCTCATATTTATTATATACTCGTGACATTCGTTCGTTGTGCTATGATCATTGGGTGCGGCTAAACTGCTGCAGTTGTAGTTATACGCACCACTCGAGCTCGGAGCAGTTTCTACAGTTTTTTTGCATGGAAGGTACCTATCTAGAACGATAGAAAATAATTTTTTTTCGTAACCAAAATGGCAAAACCGAACTCTTTCGTCATAATTTCGCTATGTCACAAGTTTACATTATAACTCCTCCATTTTTCCTCCGATTTTGATGAAATTTTACAAGAAAGGGGTGGTATGAACTATTTTATACCATCACATAATCAAAAAATTAATCTAAGGGTAAATTTAAGCAAAACTGGTGAAGAAAACTGTATTATTAGTGGATATCGTTTAAAAGATCTTTTAAAATACAATAGAGGTTCTTGTGTAATATTTTTTATGAAGATTAAAGTTTCACGATATATAAGTTAATAACATTATAATATTTTTCCTCAAATATTCTAACTATATGTGATTAAAAATGCTAAACGAATCTAAAAAAGTAGCTCATTATAAAAATATACGTTGATTAGTTATACTCATACTAAACAAAATATATTAACCCAATAAAAATATGTAACCCATAAAAAAAATTTTAATTTTAACGTCCGGATAAGTATATACTTCATGGCATGGATAGTTCACCATTTTAGGTAAAAAGTTATAGCAGGTATATAATATAGCTAGTTATTTAATTTATACATAGAAACCAATAGTACACCTTGCAATACAAAATTCACCCAGAATAAAAAAAGAAGTTAAGAAGATATACCTGTATATAGGATACATGAAGTTAATTTATTTATACCTGTAAACAACAATAAACTATTGCTAATGAAAAACGATTCGGAGGGAAATTCGGTTATACATGTTTTAAGAGGCCGCAATATTTATGAATTTCGACAGAATATATTATAACTCTTATAAAAAAAAAATTACATTACACAATTTTTTTTGTTTTAAGAATTTTTTTTGCGCCTTACATAACTGCTTTGTTATATGTTTTTTTATACAGTTGGAAATGAAAACAATTATAATTTTGAACATTTTTCTTACCAGCAAATTAGCAATATATAGCTATTATAATTAGCAATAAATAAATGAATATACTCGCTGGATATAAAAATAGGATTTTTTTTTTTTTAAAAGGGACGGTTAAACGATTTGTTTGTTATCCCGTTATGCCTTAAAAATTGGCTGAAATAATAAAGACATTTCTTTTCGAAACGTGAGTCTTTCAACTTGCACATTACACAATTACTACTGTTATAATATTTGAACTGTGGAATTGAAGTGATCAACGCAGTGGACATGAATATCATCAACAATATTATTGTTACGAAGCATAATTTCAAAGCGGTAAAGTTCCATTATGAAAACCATTTGAAATTTCGAAAAAATGCATCATATGCAGTCACGGTCACTGCAACATTCCGTGGTAGTGGATGAAAAAATGCAGCAGTGAGTATATAATAACACTCAGCACACGATTGTCGTCGGAAAGTCAATCGAAAGTCTCTCTGGAGCACGTTTTGCCGGAACCATGTCGTTCTATATAATATATAATAATTAAAGAGCGGACGAGACGTTTTATTTTGGCCAAAACATCATACGAAATAAACATTATAATATATAAATAACATTTTAGATTCTGAGTATATTGGTACTACAGAGATGTTTTTTTTTTTTTATTATTTTTTTTTTTACCAGAAAGCATACTCCGATTATCAAGTATAGCACTTATTCTGGAAGTAAAAGTTCTATGAGTGGTACTTAAAAAAGGTTATTTTTTAATTCTCATTAATATTAGAGATAATGAGGAAAATATGGTTCTTTAGGTTAAAATAGATTGAACGATTAAAAATAAGGTTTTCATTGGCAACCGTTTTTATTTATTTTTTGTTGTTATTAAGTTTTTATTATTTTAAATATTCTTTAAACAATCATTGTTGTAATAATTTTACCATTATATGATATAATATATATTGTTGTCAAAGCAACACTACCAATTGAACTCCGCTCAGAATAGTTTTTTCGTTTTCAATGGTTTATCGTTGTTTACAAGTTTTACAGATATACATTAAATTTCCGTCTGTATCCTACCTTCCCAACTTCGCACCCAAGTGCGAAGTATGTTCGTCTTTTTTTTTTTTTTTAACTATTTGCGAACGTATAATATAACAATTAAATTACATAGTAAAACCGCGTAATTGATTTATTTTTTTTTTTGTATGTATTTTTTTTAAAACATTACGCGTGTTTGTATAGTATATTAACTGTAAACTGAATTGATACTTAAATTTCTAAGCAATTTCAACTAATATACGAGTGCGATTCAATTACAATAATATATATATATATATTATATAGAACTATTGGCTCTTATATATAATACGTTAAAAGAAAGATACATCATCATGCGGCAATAGCAATTTACGAATAAATAATAAAGCGGAAAATAATGGAATAACGCGTTGCCAGAATAAACGGTGTCGCCTGAACGGTGTAAAAATATAATAATAAAACTAACCGAATAGAAAGAGTTAAAAAAAAAAAAAAACAATTTAAAAATAATAATATTAAAAAAATATCTACGACAAACGTATGCTATCAAAATTATTATTGTATAAACGCAAACGAGAACGATAATCGATGTCCATTGTTTGCGGGCGACGACGATAAAAATATATATTATATACTCATCGCCTCGTTGAGAAATTAATTTTCAAATTATTCGGAATGCAATTGTAAAATGTGACATTTTTTTCGCTAGAAAAACACTTTGTCGGTTGTATAAAAATACTGCGATAATTTCACGCCGTACCTTGAAATACGCGGATTTTTCACCCGGCGATATTGTATTCGAACAATTTTTAAAATTCTCAATAATTGTTTCGAAAAAGTATTTTTTTTTTTTCTTTTAATTCTGTTAACACAGAAACGCGCAAATTTTTCCACGCAATAGCTTAAAAGACGAGAACTTCAAACTCTCTTGGACATTGTTGCAGTAACACTTCCTGAATTTGTTGGACTTTTTTATAAGCCGGTAGAGATTTTTGAAATTTGTGCTGCTAACAGTACTGCAGCTTTATTTTAGCGAATTATTTTTACCTCGAATAAAAAATGTCGAGAATTCGAAAATTTGCTAATCATTTACTATGTTGTTCATAATTTATAAAATTTCAGGGAAAAAAATCGCCCACATCAAATGGTAGCAGTGCAAAACTCGTAAAAAAACTCTGCCCGTTATAATGAAGTAACAATTTCGAGGAGTGATCCAACAATTTCCAGCAAATGTGTTGGATATATCACATATTATGTCATAAGAGTTTATTATGGATGTGCTGCTGACTTTATGAGAGTTTGATTTTGCATTATGTCGAGAATATAAATAGTGGCGTATTTAAGAGGGGGGGGGGCAACGAGAGTCAATCGCTAGTGATTATCGTAAATATAGTAAATATTGAATATAGTTAATTAACTATTAAGTAAAATTAAATATTACGTAAATTAAAAACAAGTTATTTTAAGTTATATTTGATCAGGTACTATTGAAATGAAACCAATAGTAGTCAATTAAAAACTATTATAAACTATAATGTAAAACTTTGGTATCGATAACCAGTCCCCGCAGAAAAAAAATTAAATACATTACCGTTCATTTTAAATTTAAATTGAGCAAATAGGCATTAATATTATATTACATGCAGTTATTTTTTTGGATAACTTTAGTGTTGGAATATTAGTCATGGAAATAAATTCACAATTACGTTTATCAAACTATAGATACCTTAAAGGTTAGTCAATCAAAAGTTTCTCTTAAAATAAGTTAATTTACAAATTGTTCACAAATTGCACGCTTGTGAACATGCAACGGCAACGTTACACTAAATTTGGGTAGAAAGTACGCAATCGTAACGCCATTCATTATTATGAAAAAAGCCCGTACGCAATCGTAACGCCCCGGGCGCCAAATTCTGAGTCTCCAAAAGGGGGGTCGTCGCTAGAGATTAAATTGTTTTCTAAGTGAAGTGATACTTAAATAAAATAATTCATTTTTTAATATTTCATTTTATTAGATTTATATTATTATATTATAAAAAAATATAGTGAAAACTAATAAATCAAAATAATTTATTTTTCTACCCATTCTTGATCCTAACCACGTACTTTATTGATATTTATTACAATTTATAAATCAGTTATTTGTTACTCTGTTGTTAATTAGTATATTCACCGTTAATAAAAAGGAATTTAAGGTTTGTATTTAATTAATTTTTAGACTCTGAGTAGAGTGAAGAAGTTTATGGTTTTTTTAAAGATGTTCATTTTTTTCTTATCTGTGCACAACTTTTCTACCAGAAATCTTGCTCCGATTTTTAAGTGTAGCACATTTTCTAAAAGGAAATTGACGTAAAGAGGTACATTAAGGAGATCATTTTTTGATTTTCCCTGGAGTTTTCTCAATAAATGTGAAAAACCAAAAAAACGGAGGAAAAACGGGAAAATGTAGGAAATGTAGATATTAGTTAAAAATAGTACGGCCTTCTTTTTTCCTGTCAACAACTTTTCTATCAGTAATTTTGCTCTGATTTACAATGATACTTGTTTTTAAAGGAAATCTGACTAGGAAGGTATTTTAAGTAGGTCATATTTTGTTTTTTTCCAAAATTGTTATCAACATGGGAACAACGTAATGAACATGTATTCAACAATGGGAAAAACAGGGAAAAGTGGGAAAATATATGAAATGTAGGTATTTGTTAATATTTAATTAATTATTGGGGGGTACTGTGAGAGACCACGTCACCTAGCGTTTTGTAATTATGCCCATATTGTTAAATGGAAATAAAAATCGGGCGTCAAGATTTGAGTACCTAGGGTGCTAAAATCGTAAATACGCCTCTGAATATAAATTGATTTTTGACCCAATCAACGAAAATAAAGCTTTCCTTGGTGAGAACGTAAATTAAGAAGGCGCCGCACCGACATCTACTGTCTCCGTCTTACAAATGCACGAAATATAGCAAATTTGTGTTGAGTAGGACACATTTTGTGCCGTTCGTTTTAATATTAAAGCAAATTGACCTACATATGCTCTAGCATTGATGATTTTTCGATATTTTTATTTTTAAATGTGACATGAGTATGTTAAATATCACAATTTAAAAATGATTATATCTTGCCACATAATATATACTACATGATATATAATCTCCATACTTTTAAGTTTGGTTATAAGTTAATTTGCTTTAATATTAAAACTAATGCCACAAAATGTGTCCTACTGAACGCAAATTTGCTATGTCTCGCGTTTGTAAGACGGAGACGGTAAATTTCAGTGTGACGTCGTCTTAACAAAAAACAAATCTCTTTGTCGTAGTGTACCTATAACGAAACATTACAAAATAGATAGGTATGATTACAGTTTTATGATAAGCACAATCCACTCGAATATTTCTTCACTTAATATATTACCATAGTTTTGCACATTTTGTTGACTGATATTAGTATTACCGATAGTATAGTGTCTTAGTAGAAGTAGCAAGACATAGGCCGGGCGTAGAGGAGATGCGCGTCTGGAACGTAACCGTAACACCCTATGGTCATACATTTATATCTATTTTGTCATGTCAATAAACACCCTTCTGTATATTTATATATTATAACAGTTAATTTGCAGTCTCCGAGTGCAGTATCTTATCAAGATTCAAGGGTTCAAGGATATTTTCAACTTTTCTTTCGTGTTTTCTGTGCTATTTTTTTTTTTTAGGATTTTGAGTGGTTTTTTTTTTAATATTATAGACCTCTATCATGAGAACTCTAATAATTATTAAACATGTTTGTCCGCCGCGTTTGCCGATACAGAATTAAGATATAATATAACGTTGGCGACAAAACGATCATTACTTTTAGTACCTATACGGCTATACCTACCGTATGATAATCTAATTTCTAGTTTTTATCACGCTCTTTTACACCGTCAGTCTTGGTCGTCGTCGTTTATTGACGAGAGTTTTTTTTTAAAACATTTTTTTTATTATTATTACCGTCGACACACAACAACGTGTCATCAGTATATGTTTACACCGCGAAAAAACGGCCGTAAAAGTCGTATTTCTATTCCGCGTTCAATAACCGCAATAAAAATCGCAAAAATATTCGACCCGGCAGTATAAAAACCGACGTTATTATATAAGAGCGATAAGTGTATAATGTAATAATATTTTTTTAACTAGATGCGTTTGTATTATTATTTTTTATTCTCTATAATATTATATTTTACGCTAATCGGGCGCACCGTGTAGTAAACCTGTCGGCAAAAACGTTTTGAACCGTTCGATTTCGTAACCGCAATAAAATAATGTTGTGTAGGTATTATGTTTTGTTTTTATATTTGTATTTTTTTTTTTTTTTAAATTCATTATGATAATAATATTATTACTATACATATTGTGAAATACGAATAATACTGAAAATCTTAAGAAGAATATTATTCAATTATCTAATGACTAATAAGTAATAATACAACAGACGATGTGTTTCAAACGTTTACGTGAATTTGTCAATAAAAAACAAAAAACGCTGATACTGGAAATGGGTGCAGCATTGTTGTAAACGAGAAGTTGGGGGGAAGATAGGATACATAAAGTTATTTAATATATATATCTGTGAACGCAAAGATAAATCATGGCCAACAAAAAACGATTCGGAACGAAATTTGATAAGACGTAATATTTTGAAACTCCGTAATTTTTACGATTTTGGTCAAAATTTGATCGTAAATCATACATGAAAAAAAAATGTACATATTAAATTTGAATTTGTTTTTTAGACCATTAAGTACAATTTATAATTTACATTATGTTAAATTTTCAAGCATTTCTCTTAAGTCGTATAATTTTAATAACAGATGCCTACCAAAAAAAAAAAAAAAAGTATATTTAAAAGCATGAAAGTATCTAATACCTATAAATAACCTGAAAATAACTATAATGTTTTGAAAATTTTATCACGTCTACGAAAGACCTGTGAAACCTACAAGTCTACATTAATTCTTAACCGAATACCAATAAAAAACCAAAATGTCGTATACATTGTTGTATTTCCTACGTTTTTTCTCAGTTTTTCGTAACTATTAAAAAAAACTATGCAGAAAACAAACAATGATTTTCTTATTTCAAACTAAACAACATTTTGTTACAGAATACATGCTGTTCTTGAAATGTGGGCAAAGATTTCTGGTAGAAAAATATAATTTGAAAAAATTTTAAATAATGAGATCAATGCGCCGTAATTTGAAAAAATCATATTTTTCGTCTTTTTTTGGTTTTTCAATTATTATGAAAACTACTTTAGATATTAAAAATGATTTTTATTGATAAAGGTGATCTAAATTCCAAATACCCTTGTTAAGTCAACTGTTTTGGCAATACCAGAGGCAGTATACTTAAAAAAATCTTAATTTCTTGTAACTATCATTAATGTCTTCAAATATTCCTACTTATCGGGCTTCGCACAGCAATAAAATCTCTGAAATTCTATTTATATATATTCTTTACTAAAATATAAAATTATCTCCGCACAAATATATCTAATTTAAACGACCTATCTTCTTGTCACAGTACAGTCTGTCTTGTAGTTGGTATCTGTGCTACTAAATTATCTAGATTATCCCTCACTCCAGGCAGAGTAGATTGGCCTAAATTTAGAAAATTACTAACGTAAAAAATTAACCACTAAGTACGACTTATAATGAAAATCCTATTAAATCCTGTTCAAGTATTTCTGTTCAGTCTAACAAATTTATCCACAGAGTACCTACTAAATAAAAATTACGTACGAAATTCATAAAATTAAAATATCTATATAAATAGCTCAAAAAAATCTCAAATGTTTTCAAAATTTTACCACGTCTGTAAAAGGTAAATAAGAGTTTTCTGTCTAAATTTCTATACGAATATTTTTAACAGAATTATAATAAAAAAACTAAATTGAAAATAATAAATGCATTATTTTCGCATATTTCCCCGTTTTTTTCTACGTTTTCCCTATTTATTATGAAAGCTGTTTGGAAAATCAAAAAATGACCTACTTAAAGTACCAAGTAGATAAAATTTACTTTCAGAAAAGATGCTGCATTTGATAAATCAGAGCATTATTTCTGGTTGAAAAGTTGTTCCCAGTATAAAAAAAAAATAATAAACATCATTGAAAAACTAATATACTTCTCGCTACTTTCCGAATTAAAAAAATGATTTTATAAAATGTATTTTTATTAATGCCAATGAAAGTCCGAATTTTATTTGCTTAACGAAACAAAACGTGAAAATCATTCCATATTATATCTACACTATTATATTTTCACGAAAATACTCGTATATATAGAATTTCACACGAGATCGTTATTAAAATATATTTAAAAGTCATGTCGTTTGTTTATAAATATATTTATTTGATTTTCGAAAAAAAAAAAAAAACAAATACACAAACAACTCAATTGACAGAGTTGCAAAGCCTGTTGTTACAATATCCCACGGATTCGCCGGAAACGAATGTAGGTACACTAGGTAGCTAAAAAAAAAAACCAGCCAATCGATTTGCTGCACTAAAAAAAAAAAAAGCAAAACAAAATAAAACACGTCAGTCCGCAAACACTTCGGTTTTGTCTATATGCTACACATACATCATATCGAAATAATTTGAAAAGTCTTATTTTCTTCGTTTAAATTAGTTCGGAGTCGAATCAGACCGTGTACCTTAGACACGTTTTTTTGCAGACCTTCCATATTATATTATTTCGGTTGAACTGCCCGTTACCGATAATGTAACCGAGGGAAAGTATACACTTGCCTATATAAAAACAGACGTGTATTTATCCGATTTTCTTCTGAAAAAAGAAGTCGATGACCAGGAAAAAATCCACTCCGCAGATAGGAGATTAAATGTGGCCACCCCTTATTGTTACTACATTATTGACGCATAATACGCGAAGTCATCCGAATTTTGATCGGATCACGGATTAATACACGATAAATCTTTGCTTACGGATATAAATTTAATAATTTAATGTATCCTATCTTCTCAACTTCCCACCTACAGGAGTAAGACACCCGTTCCCAGTATGAGAATAGTATTTTAAAATGTTTATACAATTTGTTAATAGGTAATGAAGAATCAAAAACTATTTGCCTATTAGGACAACAAAGAAATGAAGAAAAACAAAATGAAACAAGAAAGCAGATTGATCAACTTGGTGCAGCTAACGGTACAGCAAACAATTATAAATATCGTTAATAAACTGAAACATTAGAAAAATTGTCTGGATTGGTAAATACTAAATAACTAAAAAATATATATATATTGTAAATTTTGAAAAATATATTTTTATTTCTTCAATTTTTTATACAATAAGTAGGTGTAGATATAATAATATTCTAGCATTTTCGATTAGGTTAGTTTAGATATATATGCGTGTGTGTGTGTGTGTGTATGTATATACACATTTTAATAAAGTGGATTGCTCTGTATATTTAACAATTTATTATATTATTTAATAACGGGTACACAAAATACAGGTACAAATAATATACATTTGTATAATGTTTCCTAGTAATATTATTCAAGTATTTTTTTTTTTTAATTTTAGTAATCAACAGTTTTTTTTCGCGTTGAGATGCTTAAACAAGGCGCAGAGTAACTAGTGAGTACTACGAACTCAATACCCGCGTCGAAGATTTATCTGTTTGTTGAAACCGCAGAAAAAACGAATTTAACAAGTTATAATTGTCTAGTGTAGAGACGATGTATTTAAACAATATAAGTAATTTCTAGTTTCAGTGAATAAGTATAATATACTTATTGCAATGATGATGGTCACGTTTCATTTCGATCGTCGTTACTATCGTATGGGTAATATAATAGTAGTACCTATATAATAGATAAACTGAAAAAAGGGGCAACTCGCGAAAGGCACTGTCATCGCGATACAAACACATGGAGTGGGTACCTATTTACTAGTCGGTGAATAATATTCTTATAAATATCGACTAAATGATGTAAAAAAAAAACGAAAACAATAACGTGCGTATGGAAATGCACTACGAATCGGACCCATTTACCATGTAGACGACAGTATAAAAAGCGACAGATCTAGGCCGATTATGTTGTGCACGTTTTCAATAACATTTTTAGCAGCAGCGCACTATTGTCTCCGCTGCGTGAAAAACCATCGATGTGATGACTATAATAGTTCTTACTGCTTTCATTTGATATACTTAGAAATGTATAACATTTTTTTTTTGGGGGGGGGGGGACAAAGAAAAAAATCAGGAAGAGAATAGACGGTTGCTGAACGGTGACAATACCGAATACAGCTGATGACTGGGCCGTGAATGTACACTGACATTTTAAGTCTGCGTTCGAATGCAGCGGGTATAAAATAATAATGTATTTAAAAAAAAAACGATCGAAATGGATTGGCAGTTATAAGCAAAATTTTAACATGTCTATAGTAATGTACGACACAATGATAACCGACAAGTAGTATAAATGAACCAGTTGAATGCATTGCCTGCTCGAAGTAAAAAACTCAAAATATATATAGCTGGTCTGAATCGCTCACAAAGTCACAAGACTCGTAATTGCGTTTTCTATGATCTGTAGTTTTGTTTAGATACGAATGATAACATTTAAAATAAATTATCTGCAGGTTCGTTGAGTTTACTGATATATTATGTATGTTTTGTCGTCACTACCGAAACTCACAAACGCTAACACGAAGATAACAAACCGGACACGAATTGGTTCATTCGCTTTTTAAAAAAAAAAAAATAATGCAATGATTCTTTAGTAATAGACAAACCAATCACAAAGGTTCGATCACAGATTCATAGATCTAAAAAGCTTCTAATACTAAAAAAGTAATGGTCAACCGCATAATGTGCGCTGATTGGTTATTCTGTTATCTGATATCCATTGCAACCTAATTATATTCTATCCTATCTAAATTGAATTACGGAACATTAAACCCATAGTTTTCGTTTCAGCTAATTTAACGCCGTATATACAAAATACATTTTACATTAAAGTAATGTATGTTGCCTATACAATCATCGGCCGTTTAACTACATAACACAATAACTGCAAATTATAATATATTAATATGAAGGTAACTACGTTTTATTTTGATAAATATTTTTAAAAAAAATTTGATAAATAACACAACTCTTCTCAGTTTTATCACTTTAGAAGTTATGCGCGGTTTGAAAATATATACTTATCGATTGATATTGAGGTTAACGTATTTCCATAACGTTTTGCTAAAATCGCTCAAGCTCAGAAAACTTACAAATAAAAACTTATGAGCGATATTTACGTCGGTTCAAAAATAAATTCAAGAATATAAAAACTCAAATTAAAATATCTGACTTCGAGATGGAGTTTATTTACATTCATAATGTTCTATCTCAACGTTCAAAACCATTGTATCGTCACATTTTTTTTCCTTCTTATTGTTTTCGAAAATATGTTGAGAATCTAGAAAAATATTTCGCATAAATTAGATATACTCTTCGTGAGGAAAGTACACATCTTTTAATGTTTTACGGTTAGAACATTTTTATGTTATCCGAAAAAATTCTCAATTGGTAAGTACCTACCTACCTATTCCACTGGGAATGTTTTTCTGGAAAAAAAATTATTTCTCACCACATAATCGTTATTACAAACGAAGGCCGCTAACTTACATGATGACTTTGGAATGAATTACGTCATTTGTGATCGTTTTTGAGTTCACTATAGTATAATAATAATAAGAACAATAATATCATTACTATTATAGTGATCAGGAAAATTCCTCGCGTGCAGTGTCAGTGTGTCATGGTAAAACAATAAATCATATTAATATTATAAACGGAATCGCCGTATGGAAAACAGCAACAATAGAGAAACGGTTCAGGATTGGAAGTCATTACAGATACATTTTCCTTTGTGTCTTTTTAACGGGCTGCAATATATCTACCTAACAAAAGTATGTTCGCATAAAATGAAAGAAATAAATGATTTGGAAATCGGTTTTAGAGAGAAAGCGTCGTTTATATATTATTTTGTAGACTATGCAATTTTGAGAATCTCTCGTTGGCGTTTTTTGAAATATTAATTATTATTGAAATTACAACTATTTAAAAAAAAATATGTATAAATTATTATTAAGTAATAGTAACGATGAAATGAACTTTTAGGCTGTTTATAGAATTATTGTAAAACGTCAAACAGTAGGTATTGTCTTTAAATTTCATAACGGGCGTTTTACCTCCAAAAACGATAAAACGGAATAAAAATTATATAAGAATAAACATTAATGGCTGAGATAATATTTACAATAATCAACATATTATAATAACATTAATTTTATAATTCAGTAGTTTACACTACATAATTTAATATATGTTATAATGTGGTTTATGGTGTACATTTTTAGTATTTTAAAATAATTAAATATTATATAAGTATTATTATACGTGTAGAGTTTAAGGGGCCAAATAAACATACATTCTGTTTCATTAAACTATTACACGATTAAGACTATATTATTTTATCATAGTAAATTAAATACCTAAACTTACTAATTATTATTGTCTTTGTAAGTGTTAAGAATATGAACTACACGAACTCCATATTTGTGAAGAAAAAATATACATATAATATATTCAAGTGAAAAATAATAATTGGAAATGATCGTAATACAAAAAAAAATTGTGTTCATAGTTTTTGTCTTGCTTTTTTTTGGTAATTTTAATAAATGCTTATTTGTGTGCTTATAATTAAGTATTTATGCCCTTTTTTCAACGCCTGTTTTGTTGATTATAAATTCTTTAATTCCCGAATCCTGCTTATAATATTGTATTCCGTTTAAGTGTTAATATCATAATAATGTTCTTTAAATAATATTGTTATTACATTTAATTAAAACAATATTGGTTTATTCATAACGCTATCTATTGTATTTAATGGCCACTTAATATATAATATTATTGTAGATAGGTATTTTGAGAGCTTTGTGATAAAAAACATATTTGAAAAACAAATATTGCGGTTAGACATTTTTTTTCCAAATTTTAACAATTTCCTAAAAATCGTTTTAAGAAAGCCCTTCAAAAATATTATGTTATTAACGAAAATTTGACCTGCATTTAATATTCATGAAAATACATGGGCACTAAATAAAATTAATATTTTGAAGTACCTATACCAAGTTATTCTAAAACCGATTTCCAAAGCTTTTTTTGTTTATTCTATGTGACGGCCTGTTATAATTGTACAGCACTACGAATTCACGATATTATTAATTTTTCTTTTTATCATTATTTTTCACTACAAGTGAAATATGCCATTATTATTTCAGCGATACTCGAAATTGCTGATATTATTAAACGACATTTCCAGGAAACCATTATTTAATGTTATGATTGCGGTTTAATGAAAAACGCAATATTGGTTTTATCGAAGCGTTATATCAACAAAAAAAAAAAAAAACTTCTTTGTAATCGTTTTTTTTTTATTTTACATATTACATACGTATTTATTAGATCGACTAGTGTTTGTCGACTTTGACTTCCAAATAAACAACCAAAAATGTATACCTAACGAGCATACTTTTATTCTTACTATTGCGAAGTATCTTCACATACCTAATTTTTTTATAATCACAGTCGTGGAAAAAGTGACCAAAACGTCAATTATTATAAAATGTACAATTATTGTATGGCCAGTGCCGGCGCATAGTTTTGCGGGGCCCGGGACAAGTAAAAAATGTGGGGCCCTCATTCCTATATTATACATTACATCCCCATTCAATATTAACTATAGACTTAATTCAAAAAGTAATTTTGTCCATCGATTTTAAAACGAACAATTATTGTATATTATGTATGCACATAAAATCAAAACAATCAATGATAAATGTGTTATCATAATATTTGCATAGAGAATAAACCTATCATTTTAATCGTTTCTATGTTGTATGAAATAAACATTATATGCACGTCGGCTGACACTCGGATACTCGGAATTCGATAAGAAACTTAGCCGTATCACTGTTTATGGAATATTTTATGTTTTTTTAAATTTATTTATATTTCTCATAGAAAGATAGTTGACTATTACTCAATGTATATTAATATATACATATGCATATTATTGGCTGCATCAAATGCGATAACGACGATAAAAACGTCGAGCATTTCAGTTTTAACAAACATTATATTTTCAACGTATCCAACGAAAATAATCTGGTAGAAATCAACTAAAATTTACCGCGATACTTGGGTATTTTGGGTAATATGTTGAGTAAGACTCATGATCAAAAATGAACTTAATTTTTATTTTTGGTTTTATTTAGGTGGGAGCACTATAAATAACGGGGCCCCAAAATTGCGGGGCCCGGGGCATGTGCGCCGCTCGCCCCGACGCTTGCTCCGGCACTGTGTATGGCCAAAATAGTCCTCAGTCTTCTTTTAAAAAAAAAAATCACCGAAAATTCCTACCTAGTGTAATGGACTTACGAGTTGTTGTATTTTGAATAAGTGTTTAGGTTTGTTTTATACTTTTTTTAAATTTTTTCGAGTTAGTAAACTTAATGTTGGATAATTCGATTAAAATGATATAGGTATGAATAATTATTCACACGTTTTATTCATATAAAATCAAATCAATTTGGATTTTTCACACTTTGTGGATTAGTGAGTATTAAATAATATAGGTTAATTAGTAGGTACTTATTAGTTTACCAACAGAGATAAAATTTCAATTGGCCACTTCGTATGGCAGCGACGATAACATATTAACTAATATGAAATTGAAAATATAATTTAGTATTTTTATCATAAAAACATAAAACGTACAACAATCATACAATATAGAACATGATAAAAACTGTAATAACAATATTTGAAAGGGAGAAGATTAATTTAAATAATGAACTAGATGAAGTTAAATTACCTAAATAAATACAAAAAAACCATCCAATTAAAATTTAAACTTAACGTTGCAATTCAACAGTTAATTTATTTGTTAACAAACAGTAATGTTAAAAATATTCAAATTGTATAACAACTTCAATAGGTACCTATTTAACCTTGTATAATATATTCAGTGGTGTTCCCTTAGGGCGGTGGTCGGGAACCTGCGGCCCTTTAACATGCATCAATATCTAAACATTTTAGATCTACAGCTAGACCCATAAAATATAAATTAAAATTCGATTAGGTACCTATGTACCTAATGTGTTAGGTCTGCATAGGCCTCTATGTTACAATAATTCGATTTTAGCTTAGTATATTATTTTTTTTTTTTTTTTTTGTACTATGGTACCTATGTTATTTTCATCTTAACTATTGTCATAGGCGTGCGCAGAATCTTTTCGCCGGGTGTGCAGAATAATTTTAGTAGGGGTTCTACTACAATCCAGTAAGATAATTGCTTCTATATTACAATAATTCGAATTCAGTTTATAATTTGTATTTGTATACGTTGTTGCATAATGATAAGAAGAATATTACAAATTTAATATCATTGTTTATGTATAGCCTGTATTTGTTTATAACTTAAAAACAATTAATTATTAATTTACATACCGATTTTACACAGGTGTGATTATTTTACAACAAAAACGTTGGTTTTGAAATGAAATACCAGCGTACATCAGAACGCAATCACGACACTACGACGCTTTAACACTTTGATGTACAGACAAACTTTTTAAAACAAACAAAGCTAATGACTGACGGGTTATCAGAAAATTTAAGAAACAAGCTGATCCATCAAATTTATATTTGTGTTATTTTTAGACACCCTTATTTTCGGGGGTAAAACCATTAAAACTATTACCCACTTTTGATTTTCAAATAACGATTTATATTAAAAAATTCCATAAATAGATGGAGTATTAGTTAAAAAAAACTTTTAGTGTTAAACTTGCCGTGCCTTACTGCCACACTAATAATACTCCACTACTCTACTTCAACCTAAAATTAAAAGTGGTATGTCTCATCAACGGCTTGACAGAAATCGAAAATGTTAACACTAAAATTACTAATACTCAATATATTTATGGACTTTTTAATATAGGTGGCTATTTGAAAATCAAAAATAGTTACTTGTTTTACCCCCCAAAAATAACACAAATATAAAATTGTGGAGCAGCTTGTTTCCTAAATGTTCTAGAAAATGAATTCCGGAAAAAGTTAATACTTTCCGAAATAATGAATTTACCCACTTAAATGAATCACCTGGTACACTCTAAAAAAATTAATGGAAACACCACTCAATATATTGTTTTTGTAATGCTATTATAATATTATTATAGTTTACCTATGACTTAATAATGCAAATAATAAACCAGGTAGTTAAATTAAAAATAAACAATTTAACTACCTACCTAACTAGTCTTTCCAGTACCTACACATTATATTTGTTAAATTAAATTTATGTTTTCCATAACAATGATAATTATTCCGCTAGCAAAATAAATTTAAAAGCAAAACGCTATTTTATTATAATCGTAATAATAATACAATGTATGAAAATTCAGATAAAATTATACTACTATACATAATCTATGAAAACAAATTTTATGTTAATAACTAATGTTAGATATTGTCATCTATAAGTTTTTACAGCCATTTTATGAATTATTATAAAGCTCTAAGGAGTTTAATGAGAGTATCGTTTTTTTTTTTTTTTCAATTTTAAAATTTGAATATATGTCAGTCGGCATTTAGTCATCCATATATATATTTATAATCAGCGTTCAGGACTTCAAGCATGTATTTATTTTTTTGGCTAATATAAAATCTAGCAGAGTTCTATGCAAATTCATGTCATCTTACAATGATCTCAAATATGAAATTTGAAAGTGCTGTTTTTTGGCTTATTTCTAATGTTTTTAAACAAATTACTTTTTTTACTTAGTTTATCTGATTATTTTTGATTTTTGCATATATCTGTTTAATTATGACATGTAAATAGTAAAACTTAAATATTTTTGTTAATTTGTTCTAAATTCTGAACCTAACACTCAAATACAGCCATGGCTTTTTCAAGTCCCAAACCCGGCTTGAAATATTGCACTCCTTTTAATTGATCGAGTGTTTTTATAATGATAATGTCCTTTAAACAATATTGCCATTTCTTTAAATTACAGATAAAAGTAGTACAGCGCTTTTAACAGCACAGACATGTAAAATAATCATTTATCAGAAGGAAGTAAAATAAATTACAATGTGCGATTCTGCATTATTTTATTATTATAAAAATCATATAAAAATAAACATTAATGACTGAAATTATAAACATATAATAACATTAATTTTTAATAGACAGTTATTTTATAATTAAGTAGTTAACAACATATAATTTAATATATGGTATAACATGGTTTATGGTATACATTTAAAGTTCTCTAAAATAATTAAATAGATAGGTATATTAGTATTATTATACGTGTATAGTTTAAGGGGGAAAATAAACATACATTTTGTTTCATTAAACTATTGCACGGTTAAGGCTATATTATATCATAATAAATTAAATACCTAAACTTACTAATAATTATTGTCTATGTAAATTTTAAGAATATGAATTACACAAACTCTGTATTTGCGAAGAAAAAATATAAATATAATATATTCAAGTGAAAAATAATTTAAAATAATTATATAATAAAAATTGCACACTTTTTGTCGTAGTCGACAATATAACACGCGGATAAAAAAGGTATTTTGATAAAATAAAATGTGATGATATATTATAATAATTCAATGAATTGTGTTAGAAAAAGAAAACGTTAACACTTTATATATTATACAATACGAAAAAAATATTTAAATTAAATATAAGTTCTTAACATTAACATATTTTACAATATTGTTTACATTATAATTCTCTACCATGTGTTTTTCAACCAAAGATTTTTATAAAATATAAATATAATGTTATAAATAATTAAATTGTATACAGCGCATGATATTAGGTATATTATCCTGTGAGGATTTACTAATTATTGCAATAACTTCATATAATACATACCACAATACTTTCAAAATACCTACTTACCTGGTTACAAGTGAAAAAAAAAAATATTTTTTTATAATATACATAACAAAATATGTTTTCTAGGTTTATTTACTACACTATACATTGCATTTAATGTTCACTTAGTATATATTATTGTGCCATGATAAAAATAGTCCAGTAAGCATGTGCAAGTACATTAAAATCAAAATCCTAATTATAATTAATACATTTTACTCTTCATATTAATACATGGACATTTTTAATAATATATTTTTTTTTTTGTATACATAACTAGAATACATATTTTATTTTGCATAAATGTCTTACAATTACTAAGGATATCTACTCTGGTAGATACTACATAAATTCATAAATATTCTGTGATTAAAAAAATAATATATTTCTTACTTGTACTATGGGTAAGTAGGTATTTTGAAAGATTTTTAGCAAAATTAATTCAACTTTGGTGAAATACTAGAGTACTGACAAATGTTGAGGGAAAAAAATACTAATGTTAATGTAAGGCGAAAGAAAAATATCGAATTTAAATTAAATACTCCCCTATATTAAAACTAAAAAAACAAATTCTAATTGATAATAAAGTTTATTTTATTTTTTTAATTCTCTTTATAAATCTTTTTTGCAAATTTTAACAGTTGTCTAAAAATAATTTTAAGAAAGAATTCAACAATATTATGTAATAAATGAAAATTTGACCTACATCTAATGCATGGATATTCATGAAAATACACCTGAGCCTAAGACAAAATGACAATTTCTTAGTACCTAGTGCAGCATAAAAACATCTCCACTCTCCAGTAAATATTAGTGAATCCTTGTAGGCCTTGTTTGACTGTAGATCTCATGGGTGCCCAAAATTACACCCTGTATATGTATGATTTATGACGGTGCACTATAAATTTGTACACATAAAATACGTACGGCTAATAAGTAGTAATGTTTACAGGTTGATATCTGCAGAGTTACGTGTTTTTGTTCTTGATGTTCCGACACAAAATCACTGGGGCACATCTGTGACTGAAGTAGTAGCAAGAGAGCCAGGTTAATCTTTCGATAAACTTGGTTACGTACGTACGTAGGTGTAAGTAGTTTTATAATTGTAAATTAAGTATTAACCAATTTGGTAAAACAAATAATAATTGTTATGCTTTTTGTATTGTATTCAGGTTTGGCGTTTTTTTCTCTTTGGTATAACTGTACAGAAATATCGACAACATTACAAGTACCGCGCCGACAACAAATTGAACACTGATCTTAAAATCGAAAAAGTACATGGAGAAAACGCACGCCACGACAATCGCTAACGACGTTGCGAATCCTTTTAATATATTGTCTGCGTATTTGACGACCATGGCCACAATAAGTCCGCCTGCGGCTTGTAAACATACCAGGTAAACTATATACGCGTCATAACCGAAGAAAAACCCATGGTTGACGATTTTACTCCAGTCAGTTATGAAAGCCATTGCGAAACCCAGTGGAATGGACACGAAACTCAATTGAATGTTTCTCATCCAAACCGATATTTCGGCTCCTTTCAGAATCTTTTCAAAGAAAACCCCGGCGAATCCGGACAAGCAACACGCGACTAGCGCAGAACCCAATCCGATAATTCGGTTTTGGTTGGGGTGGTCTTTCTGGGTTTTGTCGGTGGAATTGTTGAGCTGAACAAGAATGACGCCCAAAATCAACACAACCAACGCGATCCACTGGTGTCTCAACAGTTTACGTTTCAGTATGAGCACCGAAAACACTGCCGTCGTGAATATTTTTAGCTGATAAGTGACTTGGTAAGTGGCGGCGTCCAAGTTCGAAGTGGACACGTACAGTAAATTGTTTTGTATCAGATACACTAACGATGGTATACAAACCGTGAGCGTGTCGACCGGTTGTTTGACGATCGTGTTGTTCAGTAACGATACAAAATGTTTCCACGATATGGATTCTGTACGGTAGACCAGCACAAGACAAACGGCTAGTTTCACTACTTCGGCCATGACCACGGCGGTGGACGCCGTGAACATGTCTCCGGGTCGCGTCCTCGCATATCGCATGCTCAGGGCGACCAACGCATTTTGAAGGGTCAGAGTCACCAAAGTGATTACCTTCATCGCGGAATTACGGTTACTACTGTTTCTACGTGGAGATTTTTCTAATTCCATGATTTCTTCTACCATTAAAACGACGTTATTTCGACTGCAAATACGCCAATCGAGTTAAATTGCTCAGCGGTCGCCGATAAAGAGACGACTTTTGTTAAGTGAGAACATCGTTTGCCGTGACAATGAAAAAAACGACACGGTTTACCTAAATCACGACTGATTACCAAGACCAGTAAAATTAGAAAAAAAAAAAATTACGGCACGACAAACAACGGCGACACGGCTACAACTAATATGCATAACTAATCATTGGAGATTGGACACTGGTTGTTTGATATGATATACAACGATCGGAAACGTGGATACACGCACGGACACACGTAAAACAGCTGACTCGTTATCGCACGGCTTCAGAGAGCAGCTGGAACGTGCACCCGATAATACACGTTTACGGGCCCATGAGCCGGTATATGTCTGGACGGTAACCGCGGTTAATAAATCTAAAAACGCTAGGTTACCCGTACTAACCATACAAACGTCTGACGCTATGTATCGGCCGTTACCAGCGGGTCATTTGCGGAGCACGACAAAACAAACCGACACGCGTAAAACGACGCGATAATAATCCACGGATCAGAATCCGACAAAACGCCACATGACGAAAAACCACCGCGCACGAGCGTCCAAAGACAGTGCGTTCTGCCGCCACTTTTCTTATCAGTATCACACTATCACGGCAGTATTTTTTTTTCACAGAATCGTTCAATAACCAAATATGCAGTGCAGGGGGCATTGGACTTCGATTTTTTGATAACATTACTTACAACAAAAATACTGCAAGAATTCATCGGTTCGTTTTAAATCGACGAATTAATAACGGTTAATTTAAAATTTGATTTGTTCGAGGTAAAGATTAAACAATATAGAATTTCAAAAATCAATATGGACAAAAAAATATAATTTTCATCGGTCTGGTGTATTTAAGGAGAACGTGCGTTTAAGAGTAACCGGATCGTGTAAAATTGGTAAAGCTTATATTGTAAATAATAAAATAATAAAGTAAAAACAAAAATATTAAAATGGTTTAATACTCGTAAATAAATAAACGAATCAATGCGTCGCCCGGAGTATTATGATAACTGGATTATACGACCGGTTTCGAAATGAAAATTCATCATCAAATATATCACAGTCAAAATGTAAAACGCGACTGGATATAAAAAATTAAATGAAGGAATGCATAGAAAATAAAAAATTATTGCAAATCGGTCGTTTTACATAGAATAAAGAAATAATTTATTTTAATAGGAGAGATTATTTAAAATCAGTTATTATTAGACATAGATATGTTGAGAAATATAAATTATTTGGTTATCATTTATTATCTAAAATTTATTGATACAAGATATTTTTTTTAAAAGTCGGTTTGAACATTTAAAATATTATTAAAATTATTTTTCTTTATTTTATTGTGTATGTGTTCTTTTCTTCTAAAACTGAATTAATGTAAATGTTATTTTGGGCATTTAATAATTCTGTATTAATATCAAAACTTATGTTATGGTTATTTTCTAAAACATGTTAAGCAAAATTTGAATTAGAGGCAATCTTTTTAAATTTTATTTCCGAAATGTGTTATTTAAATTTTATTTCAAAATGTCTATTTGTCTTACCTATATAAAATGTATTACAGTTACATTACATACAAGTTTATATGTACCAGCATTTTCAAAAGAATTCTAAAATTTAATTTAAAATTTTAAACAACATAATATTGTAAAACTCACCTTGGACACCAAAATTAAATGTAAAAAGTAACATAAAGGGAATTGATACCTTTAAAAAATTATTTATTAGAAAAAATTTCTCGGTTTTCTACACTGTTTATACAGTCACTTTCTTGTTGATAAGTAACTTTTATACTTGAATCTATTGTTAAATTAATTTTTTGAAGTTGTTGATCATCAAATGTAACTGCTTGTGACACGGACATATTACACACTTGCTAGATTTTATTGGCAATGCATTCGGTGGGTGGTATAGATAGCTGTTGTACAGCATGGATTTAACAAACAGGTTTAAGCAGGGATTAAAAACTTCATAATTTTCCATTGGATTGTATAACACATCATTTTGAATGTTTACATCTTTATTTTTCATTAAATTAATTTGAATTATATTAAGGATGGGAAGAAATCTAAGTTCATTTTACTGTCCAAAGTGAGTTTTACAATATGTTACATTTATATTGTGTAGTCCAGCAACAGTTTTTATAAAAGAAGGGCAGCATTGATCTAAATCATTAAAAATTGTAAAATATTGTGTTGTAGGTGCTTATAATATTAGCGTTTTACCAATTTTACATGATCCAGTTATCTTTAACATACGTTCTCCTTGACTATTGACATAAATACTCCAGACCGATGACATTAATATTTTGTTGTAATGGTTTTGTCCATATCGGTTTTTGAACCTCTGTGTTTGACATAACGTGTAGAAGTAGCCAATTCCTCCTTCTCTTTCCAATTATTAAACTCTACAATAAATTTGAATGACATATTATCAGATATTTCATATAGTTTTTTAAATCCTTACCTTGAAGAGAATCAAATTTTAATTGCACTGTTTCTAGTTCATCATTTGATGGCATTGTAACTAAATTCACTTTTAGTTACTGTTTATAATTTTCAAATTTGTAATTTAATAATTATAAGACTATTTTGTTATGAACTGATTCTGCTATAAGAAAACTGCCGTGATAGTGTGATACTGATAAGAAAAGTGGTGATAAAGGGCGCTGTTTCCAGACCACGATTATAAATCTTTCTTTGAAAGAACCTACAAAAATTATGTATGTATGTGTACATGTAAAATTATTTATTTTTCCGGTTATAGCGATCAAAATACTCTCGGACGAATGTGATCACTATCAGCGGCGACCACTGTATTAATACATGGTTGTTATTCGTTATCACGTATTCACGGGGTTTTATGCATAGACCCGTATAAATTCTTGATTTTTTTTTTTTATTTAAATGCTTCCACAAAGTAGATATTTTACAGAAATATCATATAATACCTTGGTTCTACCACATAGACAGAATAAATTTGAGACCATGACTTTGGTTGCTGTTATCGGCTCATTGTCATGATTTATGGTATTTTTTTTTTTATGACATTTTAAACAGGGACTGGAACCTTTTCGATTTTAAGGGTTTCGGTTTGGTTTCGATTCTTAAAAAAAAAAAATATTAACGGTTCCGGTCTTGTGATTTTTAAAAAGTTGATTAGGTTAAAAACCTGATAATGAACTATTAGTTCATAGGTCTATGTTTTAAACAATATTATTATTATTGTTATTGATACCTTTAATGTTCCTCAGCCAAAGATCAGTTTATTATTATAAACATTAAATATATATTATTTATATGTGTATATTATAAGGAAATTATTGACTACAAAATAGTTTCTCTGCTCATGCGGTTTTGTTGAACAAATTTTGATTTCTTTTCAATTCAAAATTTTGTTTTTAATTTTCGAAATTATTTAAGGTCTTGTCATCACTTCTATAGTAATAGTTTCTTCAAAAATATTGAAATTCGGCATCGAAAAACATGTTTTTTCGAGAAAAATAAAATGTTTAAAATACTAAATATTTTCTCATTTTAACAAAAATATCGAAAATCATTAAAAGCTAAAAATCCCTCAACATTTCCTGTGGATCTTTAAAAAATCCCCGGAAAGAGGAAATATCCTCGAACCTGCAGGCAACCCTAACTGTAATATTGCTAGTATTGTGTATGCATGTATTTCTCAATTTTCGTTCAAATTGTATATAAGAAAACAAAAATAATAATTAATTTAAATGATGGGTATTTTAGCCAAAAAATATTTTACTCGAAAAATATATTGTTAGAAATGTAGGTATATGATCAGAAAAATATGTCATCCGAACTGTATTTTAGCCAAAAAAATTCATTATCTTATCGTACAAACACAAAGATACAGAATAACATTAGAACTAAGATAAATAGATCTGTTATGTCCGCGTATTAAGATATCCTAATCCGTGGTCACGTCCACTTATTTTATTTTCTATGATGTCCACGATGTATATTATCTAACTTCGCAACTACTAAATTATAAAAAACTACGATCAGTTTTAATATATTATTATGAATTATGCATAATATTATTTCCATATAATATATTTTGATATTATTTTAATAAAATACCATAAAAGTCGTCAGAATATCCGATGAAAGTTAAGTTGATAACACTGAATACATTTCGGAACAAAATCCGAGAGTAAAATGTTTTTAAACTTTTGAGTTTTTGAGCAGAAAGTGAAACCTGGAACCAAACCGAAAAGCACCGGTTCCGGAATCTAATTATGTTTTAGTCCCTATTGCTAACGTTATTATTATTTTGATTGGACATTACTAAATTTTTTACGATTTTTTACGATATTCTTTTTTTTTGTGTACAACTTTTCTACCAGCAATTTCGCTCGAACTTATAATGAGAGCAATGTTTCTGAAAGGAAATTTCACTAAAGAGGTACTTTAGAGAGATCATTTTTGGATTTTCTCAGTAAATATAAAAATTTATTTTTTTATAAAAAACTTTTACTTATTTTTAACGTGCGTGAAGTTAGGGACATGAAGCTAGGTGCTTTTTTTGATAAGAAATAGCGTCATGGCTGGTGTATAATTTGGGTTGCCTATTTCACAAAAATTAAAGGATTAATGTTGTACAAAGCAAGAATACTCAATAGTTCTAAATTTAACGATAGATGGCGTAAATGTACTTCATTAGGATATATTTAAATAATTTTACTATTCTGCTTGTAACAGCCTTAGATATATAATATGTTAATGTATTTGCTGCAATACTTTAATTCGAGACTTCATTTTTTTAATTGGAGTAGTTATTTCAATGGATTTTATTTTTCTTATTGGAGTAACTTTGGTTGGAGAGCTTCTTTGATATTTATATTGATATTTGGAACAAATAAATCTTTTTTTGTAGCTCGAACCCAATGCTGCAGTATATCAGGGTTTTTTTTCAGTCAAAATACAATTATATTATATTATATTTTTGTTCTAATAACTTAATAGTACATTTTAAACTTACGAGAAAAAATGCAAATCACAATTTGTGGTTTTCCTACTGCCGCAAGAAGCAACGGAACACGTTTGAACTATTTTATTTGGTACAATATACAGCAAATGTGCAATATAAAAACTGTTTTTTTTATCACAAAAATGTTTACACGACAAAGAAACATGTAACAAGTAACGGTTGTTATTCTTATTATTACATTCAACATGATGTCCATTATGAGATATTAATAAACATCAAAACGATATAAAAATCAATAATGTTTATATCGATAACTCACTCTCGTTTTTGTCCCATCTGTTAGTGGTTGCCATCTTGCCGATTTCAAATTATTGTCAAATCAGTTTACAAAGTTTGCTATCTAGTTATTTTAAATATCTATGGCATAAACCTATAAACATATTGTCAGACCTATAGTGTTATTTGTCGGGTGGCTTTTTGACGATATTTATACGTAGTGGGATCAAACAGTTCCCGGAATACTTGAATTGCGCGCCAACGCAGTGTTCAAGAGCAGTAGGATTGATATCACTGGATTCTGTGACTTCTTCGGAGTACATCTGTGTTTTTAGATTCTCTATAACTTTCTTTGTTTCGATGTGACCGATGTTTTTTTAAATATTTTTTTCGAATTTGGCGATTTTGTAATGAATCCAAAAAAAGGCTCTTTTGAGGGGGAGGGGGGTTGAAAGGATTTTTCCTTCTATTTTGTTGACAGAATCTT
The DNA here is from genome assembly GCA_902439185.1 of Cinara cedri. Lineage (NCBI taxonomy): Eukaryota > Metazoa > Arthropoda > Insecta > Hemiptera > Aphididae > Cinara > Cinara cedri. Next base: position 889,363 of record CABPRJ010001896.1, read on the forward strand.
GTTTGGTAGAGGAATGCTACGTTTCACATGAATTTTGCTATCAAAATGCAACTGAAAAACTACAGATTTACCGAGTGAAAGTTTTTTTTTAGAATGTGGACGAAGATCCAAGTTCAGGTTAATCAGGAACTTTTTGGTATAGTTAATCACTAAAAACATTTTGAAAATTTATCAAAATAATAATTACGACACGAATAATATAATGTTATCATAAACATGAGAGAATAATCATCTCTAACCAACATCTTCCTCCCTCCCTCCTCAAAAGATTTTCTTTTGGATTTATTACAAAATCGCCTAATTCGAAAAAAATATTTTAAGAGAACATCGGTCACATCGAAACAAAGAAAATTATAGAGAATCTACAAATACAGATGTACTCCGAAGAAGTCACAGAATCCAGTGATATCAATCCTACTGCTCTTAGACACTCCGTTGTGGCGCAATTCAAGTATTCCGGGGACTTTTTGATCCCACTACGTATATTGTCAATTACTGTCTATCTAAATATTTTGTTGTTAGTGTTGTAGGGATGATATCACATCTACTATAAACAATAAGAACGCACTATGCCACTATTGTCAACTATAGAATACCAAAATCCGAAATTGAAATTGGCCACTATCACGACCTCAGGTTATTTGAATAAGCTACATGTACATAGTGTTGCCTATCAGGATGTCAGGGGCAATAAGCTTGCGATGTGCTATTTTGGTGATTATTTTAATTATTATATAATTATTTATTATAAATATTCTTTGAAGATTTTTCAATAATCAAGAAAATTGCCTATACAAAACCCCTGATATAAGGAAGATTGCATTGATTAAATATATTAATATATAATATAATATAACTAGTATATATTTTAATCAACCGAGATAGCATGTGTTTAGGTATGATATTTTATTAACTTGGTAAACTAACCGTGACTTCAACCATAATCATTGAGAATATTCAGGGGCATATACGATTATTTGGTATAAGTATAGTGGGCAGATGTACTACTTTTGGTAGGACAGTACTCTTTTTTGATGCATTGTCCTAGTGTCCTTAACTGTATGTGTTAATTGTATGAAATTGCACTATTTTTTTGAAAATGTTAAAAGTTTAATTCAAATTATATTTTTATCGTGAAAGAAGCATGTTTTTTTTTAAATTTTAATGTTATGTTTTTATATTATACAATTTCAAATGTCATTAAAATTAAATGTGTAGAAAACATATTAATACAATTTATTTTGTATTTAAAGTCTTATAATGAAATTATAATTTCAAATAAAAAACAATTTATATAGATAGATTTATGATTAAGTTATGTAAAACAAACTTACTTGATCAAAATATATTCATCAGAACACTAAATTATATCACCACACAGTCAATGATATAAGTATTAATACATGGTTCTCTGTGTTAATCTTATTTAATAAATAAATAAATATAAGACATTTATTTAGTCAAGTACAATAATCGAAGCCGAAAGCATAAAAATGTCGATCAGACTTGGTTATGCAAGCGAGTTCCAGTCCCAATCCCGGTTAATACATGATATGATTGGGCAACAGTTTGTCTCATCGTCTGGAGGTCGTCACGCCGCTTTGTTTGTTATGTTGTTTACGAGTTCAAACGATAATGAAGGTAAGATAAATAATTATAAGCATACAGGATGGTCAATATTAGCCACTTTATCTCAGAAAATATTTACTATTTTCAGAATTTGTTTTTTAGAAATGTTAAGAAACAAATAGCTCTAAAATGTTACATTTCCCATATTTTTGTCATCTTGGATTTTGGGTTAAATACCACGACCAACTTTCAATTTTCAATAATAGCAATCTTTATTGGAAATTCGATAAACAGTGAAGTTTAAGATAAAATACATTTTGGTGTTGACATTTTTGATATTCTTCAATCCGTTGACGGAAAATTCCACATTTAAGTTCGGGTCGGGGGGAGTAGTGGTGCATTATTAGAACGACGCGTGCCATGCAGTCACTCAAATTAATTTGTATATTATAGGTTACTATTTTAAAATTAAAATTAGGCAGAGCCGTAGAGTTTTTACCCCCGAAAACAAGGGTGACAAAAAATAACATAAACGTAAAACTGAAGAGATGCTTGAATATTCTATAAAACAAATTCCGAAAAAAGTTAATATTTTCCGAGATAATGAGTGTATTCACTTAAATGAAACATTCTATATATTGATTTTTCAAAGTAAAATATAGTGAAATTAAACTACAAATAATTTATATACAAGTGTTAATGTAAAAACTGAAAATTACGTAAAATATAGGACCTGGGTGGGTTCGGGCCATCTTTGAGGACCAGGTCTTAGGCCAGGCCTGCCCGTTGGCGATATTTCACTTTTAAGTTGTGGGCGAGGGAAGAAGAATGAAGCATCATTTGTGTGGCGGCGTAGCGCTTGGCGTTTGAACAGTTGTCCTGTATAACTCATTTCTATCAACAAAACGGCAAATTTACAAGTGGAATATCTCGTTAATACCTTCCGAGATAATCAGTGTCTTACACTCTTACGTTATGTTGATCACCCTGTATACGACAATAATCGCCGAAGTAATTAACAGCAAATCGTTCGCTTCAGAAACAATTAAAACGAAAATGTGATAAATCCGCCTTAGGTACGTAATTCCACGCTAACTACGAATAACGTTTCCAATCGCGACCGACAAAATTGAATAAAAACCATCATCCTTCTGAGTTCTGGGTCGAATTTATCTTGCCAACATCCTTCGTCATCTATAACTAGCCGAGTATAAAAACAATAGTTTATTTAAATGGGTAAATGGGATTCTGTTTTTTTTCCTTTAATGCGAATTAACATCATATTTTATGGGTATACTTGAATAACTAAAATTCAAAATATTTCCGCTCACTTTTGACAGTACACATTACGTGGAATATCGAAAATGATCAAAATATCCAAAAATCCGGTTTAGAGATGTCTATGATCCTACCCTCTGTTCGTTTATCTATGTTATTGCGTTTAACATTTTGGATCCTTGGTCCATATATTTACCGGGCGACCAGGAATAACCCAGACCACTCCTTCGATTCCGGTATTGAGGTGAGAGAAGGAATCGTTAGGGTGATTTTTATTTCGCTTCAGTAAAGTTATTGTTACTGAGAGGTTAAAAACTCGAATTAGTTCTAAAAGTAAATTCTTTAATACTTATTAGGTTATATGAATCAGCAGACTCTATAAGCTAAGGCTTTATACATAAATTAATATTTGAGGTGTGCAGTATTATGAAAAAATATTTTAGAAGTCAAGTCTTGGTTTCCTAAAAGTTTGGTTAGGTTTTGTTAGTTTTCGGGAATGCCTCTCGATTTTCGGTACCTAAATATAATCCCCCTTAAAAGGTTTTTCTCATTTTAACCACTACACCGATTAAGAATAGTTCAAAATAACTGTTACTACATTTTCGAATGTTAGGAAAATATATTCGTTCATTTGTATGCACCAATAACCTATTTACCATTTCCATACAGCCCGCGTTTGGTAAAGATTAGGTAAAATTAAATTCCAGGCGGTCAAAATAAAAAGTAGCAGCTGTAGCATTAATTGGTAAAACGACTGTCTACGACGTTTACGTATTCGCTAAATATGACTCGAATATCCGTTTTGACGACCTTTGCGATTGCGTATAATTCTATAGGTATGCGTTCGGTATAATTGCGGCGCGGCGTTCGTCATTCAAAACATAAGGGCGTTGTGTAAAAATAAATCTCTCGTAAGAATTGTTTTGTTTTTCACGGACTCGCGGTCGTGCAGCGATTTAACGAGTCGGAGTATCCGTTCGAAATCGGACGTAATGGCACGTCCTTCGGAGCGATTTTCTTCTATTATATACAGATAACCTGTCCATAATACGATTGTCGTGCGAATTCGTTCACGTCAATTTCCACAGGCCTAAATAATCTACAATCGCCGCGGTTTCGTATACGGCCGCCGTGAATTTCCCGGCGTCGGACGCAATCCGGTATAGGTACTTGGGTTTTTATTAACGACCCGCAGAGTCTGTATCGCAATAGAAACCGTTTCGTTAGACACGACGTACAATTTGAATTATACCGCATTTCAATTGGTACGAATACGCGCAATATTAAATGTATACAATCTATACACTATTCGAACATGTATCGTCATCATATGAATAATACATTGATTTTTATGTTTAAATTCTGAATAAATCGAGAAATGTTTTGATTTCATTACGATGTGTTTTAGATTCTGAACGGAGCGAAGGATGTATTGGTTTTACAATGATGTTTATTTTTTTTTCTTTCCGCCCCTAATATTTAGATATTTTCACTCTGATAATAGGAAATTTTATAAAAAAAAAAAAATTGTAAATATAATGCAATTAAGAATTGTCGAAGCAACTTAATGTCATAGGCGTGCGCAGAATTTTGTCGCCGGGTGTGCAGAATAATTTTAGTAGGGGTTCTACTACAATCCAGTAAGATAATTGCTTCTATATTACAATAATTCGAATTCAGTTTATAATTTGTATTTGTATACGTTGTTGCATTAATAATGATAAGAAGAATATTACAAATTTAATATCATTGTTTAAAACTGTTATGTATAGCCTGTATTTGTTTATAACTTAAAAACAATTATTAATTTACACACCGATTTTACACAGTTGTGATTATTTTACAACAAAAACGTTGGTTTTGAAATGAAATACCAGTGTACATCAGAACGCAATCACGACACTACGACGCTTTAACACTTTGATGTACAGACAAACTTTTTAAAACAAACAAAGCTAATGACTGACGGGCTATCGGTTAGTTTTCAATATGTGCAACGTTTTTTTTTTATTTGTACCTTTATTAGATTTATTATATACATGTCAACTACAATTAATAACTATAATATTTGCAAATAAATCAAAAATTTAAAGGAGACACAATTGTTGGCAGGGTGTACAGCTGCCCACCCTGCAAACCCCGTGCGCACGCCTGTGCTTAATGCAATTAATTGATAAAACAATTATCTTGCAACGCGTCAATCATCGTTATAATTTTTTTTTTTTCTATAAGCTTGATGACTCAAACGAGTTAATAATATTGTTCGTTAACTCGTCTGACCCGGGCACATATTTCGTAGTCAATTTTTCGTAATGTCCGTTCAACAAAATACAAATAGATATACGTCAAAACCTCTTTATATCCGCGTACCATTTACACATTTTGAAAATTCCCCACGTACCACTTGCCACGATTATAAGGCTTTTTTTTTTTTATTTATAAAAATAAAAAAAAAACGGACATACTTCGCACGATGGATATAGCCACTGTTATTGATGAGAAGTTGGGAATGTAAAATATAGAGGGGAATCTAATTTGTATCTGTAAGCAACGATAAACCATTGTTTACTAATAACGATTCTGAGCGAAGTACAGTTAATAGTGATGCTTTTTCAACAATATCTGTGTCATATTATGGTAAAATAATTAAATACACATTATATATTTTCTTTAACAATATTTGTTTAATATACTCGTAGTAAATAAATATAGAAATAAAAAAATTAATTAATTGATGAATGTTTCGCCTGGAGTATTCATTATTGAAGTATTGATATAAGATATTATTTTTAAAATCGATTTGTACATTTAAAATATTATTAAAATTATTTTTCTTTATTTCATAAAAACATTATATCTTTATCAATACATTTTAGATAAGTAATAATAACCAAATAATGTATAGTTTTTAATATATATATTTCTAATAATAACCCATTTTAAATAATCTCTCTTTTTAAAATTAATTCTTTTTCGTAAAACGACCAATTTGTATAATTTTCTTTTTTCTATGTATTCCTTCATTTAATCGTTTATATTCACTTGCGATTTAAATTTTAACTAAACCTGATGATAAATTTTTAATTCGAAACTGGTCGTATAAATACACTTATCATAATACTTTATGCGACGCATTCATTCAGTTATTTTTTTCAGTTTTTTATTAATATATTTATTTACGAGTATAAAATATTTAAATAACTTTGTTTTTGCTTTATTATTTTATTATTTGTTTAATATTGTTCTAATTTTTCCGTTTTCCATCGATTTTTCCCATTTGTTGAGGAAAATCCTGGGGAAATCAAAAAATGACCTTTTTAAAGTACCCCCCCCCCACCCCCGTCAGATTTTCTCTTATAAAAGTGCTATCATTGTAATTCAGAGCAAAATTGCTGGTAAAAAAGTTGTTTACAGGAAAAAGTGCCAGCCCCATAGATTTCGAGGCCCGGTGCAGAATTTATTTTATTTTCTAATATATTGAACACAAAATTAGTAGGTATATAATATTACTTAAACATTTTTTTTTCGTGCTTTTTTTGATGCAACGAGATCAATTGTCTCATTGTAGCTCAAAGAATCAGCAATACTATGTTCGATGCTGATAAAATATGTTAGAGTGTTTTCAAGCCAATAACAATGTGCTTAGCTGTATATAAATGGTACCATCTTGATTTTCGTGGATAAATCCCGTGTCCTCAGAAAATCACACGGCCACACGGGTCGCAATTTGCGTACTTTTGGGACAATATTATTATGATTAATTTTAGATAAAGTGATAATCAGAATACATAATTTACTGGGCCCCGCACAAGCATTTGCTCCCCCCCTCTTAAGGCCTGCACTGGGTTTAGTATGCCACCATCTCGATTTTAGAGAGTACTACCTTAAATCGTGGTTACCACTGTAACTGAAATTACGCCTTATCGTGTATCTTAGATTGATAACGTTATTAACACGTCTTTATCAGTATAGTAACCTTATTATACCTGATATTTGGTAAGACACATTTGAATTGGCGCTAAAATTGATCTTTTTAAACTAGGTAAATTTTACGTCCTAAAATAATGAAAAAAAAAAAAAAGAAGCTATTTCATCAATCAGATAAAACTATAGAATTAGAGAAAATACATTTGAAAAACGTTGATGACCCCCATTCTGACTTCACCATCGTTCTCAAATCGGCAATATTAAAAAATGAGAGATTTGTTCCACATAATTTTTACTCAAAAGATTTTCGTCAAAATTTGATATTGAAATTTCTTTTTTAAAAAAATACCATATTTAGCTTAAATTTTTTTTTGACTACAAAGTAAGACTTTTAATGAACCTCCTATTGAGCTTTCAAGCATTTCTGTTAAGCCTAACAATTTAACCACAGAATATCTACCTACCGAATAAAAATTATGTACAAAAGTTGCAAAATTAATATGTCTATAAATAGCTCAAAAATAATTTAAATTTTTTGAAAATGTTATCACATCTAGAAAAAGTAAACATAATTTTTTTAAATAAATTTGAAGTCTATAGATTCGATACGAATATTTTTAACTGAATTTCAACAAAAATATTAACATTTTTATAAAAAGTTTAAAAATAGCTCAAATGTTTTGAAAATTGTATAATGTCTAGAAAAAGCAAATTTAAGTTTTTTCACTATACTCTTAATCTAAAAATGTGTTTTGGTAGTCATTTAGACGCATGGAACTTTTCATTTTTAAATCTATATAATTATCAGCATATATACAAAAGTACGGTTATTTTTTGTGTTATTATTTATGGATTACACGGACATTATAAATAATAACTTTTTTATTCACTTGTCAACAAATTTCTTCGCGTGTCACCTACGAGCTTTCCGCGCATCATTACGCGTACCACAGGTTGAGAATCGCTGGTATACGTAATATTATTCGAAATGTTTTTCGTTCACTATTAAAGTACCTATTTAGTTAAACGTGTTGAGAGATAGATAGTGACACAGAGAGAAAGAAAGAGACGGACAGACAGACTGCAGAGGGAGATAGATAGAGAGAGAGAGAGAGAGAGAGAGAGAGATAGAAGCATCGACACGATATAATTATATATTCAATAATAATGTGATAATCAACTAATAATACGTCAGAGAGGAGAAATTTGATCAACAATCGGTTCATTGGGTCGTCGACGACGACGACGCGACGGTATCGCGCTGGCCTTCATGGTCACGCGAACTCAACGGTCCTGACACATTATTAATGCAATTACGTTTTGACAATGATAATTAAAAATTTTCCCCGTGACCAAAATAATAATAGACTGCAGCGGTTCACAGTCACGCGGACTGTAATTACTAATGATTATTATTAATCTCTGACCGTAATGAATCCTGCAGTAATATTCGTATATTGTGATGCGGGTATATTATGTGTAGCTACAAATTTTACGCACTATAGACACCGATACGCCATAATATTATTCGCGTTGATTGTGTGGAAGATTTGCAGAAAAAAAAAATGGTTTTTACACACAATAAATCGCTATAATATTAAAAAAAAAAAAATAATAATATCAATCAAGAGATAAATGATACAATAAGTACTTATCAACTTGGAAACCATCTCGAATGGATTGACGGTACCAGCACTCGAATACGCAGTCGTGTTATAAAGTTATTTTTTAAAATAATAAATCGATCATTTCGATTCGTTTAAAACGATTTTTGGAATTTATTTAACGTGATAGTAACGGCGGCTTGGCTGGGATGTTGCAGTGTTATTAGAGCCACTGTTTAAGTTACACTTACATCGCATTTAGTAAGGCCGTACTAGTTAAAAAAGTTTAGCCAATTTTAACTTTTAAATTAGCTTTTAACATTTTGTGTTTTTTTTTTTTTAATTCAACTTTTAACATAATTAATTTTTATGTTCTGAGCGGAGGTTATCTTTTAGTTTTACTGTGATTTGTATGTTTTGACTGTAAACAAATTTTCGAATAGAAAATTTGATCAAATCAAAAAATGACGAAAGGCTTTTTTTGTTGAATTTTGGATTTAGCTGGTGCATTAAGTAATTGTTTTTTTTTTTTTTATTTTCTTTGGCGGTTTAAAAATAATTGAAAAAAACCGAAAACAAAATTACAGGAAAAACGGCAAATTTCAACGTTACCCCGATAAAAACAATGTAATCACGTTGTTTTCTAATTTGTACACACGTTTATTTTTTCGCTGTAGCCAGGGTAACCAAGGAATTCAGAAAAATGTCAAATAAATTCAAGTTTTTCGCATTTATTAAGAAAACTACGAGGAAAATCGAAAAACGACCCCTTCAAAATGCACCAACAAGATCAAAAATGGTACCTACATGAACGTTCTTAAAATGTTTTTGATAGGAGTAAAATTTCTGTTGGAATAGTTGTTTTCAAAAAAAATACAATATAGCAATACCAATACATCCGTTCAAAATCTAAACAAATTAGAATTTTATGTAAACAACATATATCGATTACCTGCCGACGGAAAAATGTGATAAAATGGTATATTACAGACACAAATGAAAATTTCGAAAACCCATTAGGAAACATGTGGTGATAATCAATACCTTAATTTAATATAATATAATAATATAACCCAACCTACCGAAGTCATTGCTACTGAATTGTCGTAATGACATCGTCATAATATACGACCGCTTCTTTGATTGAATAATCTCCCACTGGGCATACCATTATAATTGTTATGCAATTTTAGATTTTATCGTGTGCATAGAACGTTAATTCTGTTACAACGCGGTAAGCGTGTTAAAATTTGATTTCGATATTATAACTTGTATGACATTTTTTTTTTTCTCGGACAATAGAAATTATCAACAAATTTCATAACGTTATAATGTTGTGGTGTTTTGTAGTTTACAAGATTTTACGCGACTGAGCACACGCTTGATACAGTAACAACACATTTGAAAACAACAACGAATTATACGGAAAATGTTTTTAAAAACATCCTCTTTCAGAATTATAGTCTATATTTATCAATTTGACAATGTTAATAACATACTTTTGGTTTTACCTCGATGTTGTCAACATTATAAAGCTGTGTGCAGAATATCAACTCGTTTAGATAACACGAAGGCGGTCAAATTTCAACAACTAAATTTGACGTACACTGCAGATGGAAGATTGAACTTGATAAAACAATTGAAATACAATATTTTTAATTTAGTTTAAACAGCGAAAAATTTAAAAGAGAGACAAAGAGAGAGAGATGGCGGCCGTGACAATGATGTCCGGTTCTTTTGGTCCGGGCTCGATTCGGAGGCATCATTAGCATTTTCAAAACGTTTCGTATAGTAAATTTCGAGGTAAAAATTTATTGACGGGCGAATTAAGTATACGGACTATTCTAATTTTGAGTTGTCCGTAGTTGGACTCCTTGAAAATTACAAACCCGAAACCATGAGAATATAGAGCGATTGAATTTAAATATTGACCTAAAATCATTTTTGGCAAGTGCTGTCAACGCGCTTGAATAACAGCTTACGGGTAAAGAGATAAGTACAAAATATACGTACCTACTTACATTATCGTGCACCAAGGTGAGCCAAGAAACAATAATCGATTGGACGAGTGCCCGATAATGGAATATCTTTGCGGTGTACTTTTACATTTTACAATTATTATTATTATTTTTTATGTCTGGGTGCATACAAATATAGACATTTATTTACATGATATTATGATAATATTTTATAAACGGATCTGCACGAAACAAACTATTACACGCGGTTTTGGCGTTTTTGTCTTTTTTATGTTTCGAATATAGCGAAGAAGCTATTAGAGTTTAACTGAGATGTGTTTTTCTTCTTGGAAACCAATTTTTCCGTTTTTCGGTTAGTGAAAATGCTCCAAATTGTATCTACAAAAAATGCGGATTTATCGCCTAGTCGTACTTTATAAAAAAAAAAAAAAAAAAAAAATTTGGAAAATAACTGACAATAAAATAGGTAATTAGGTTACATCGGTTTTAAATTTGTTGATTTCTGAGTTACCTTGGCTACACGAGAATAGCATTGATATGTCAGTCAGTCAGTTTGTTCTTTTAAATATTTACACTATATAGGATAATATGGGCAATATATGTTTATGGGCCAGAGCATGTTTTAAGGAACTCTGATCTGGTGACACTATAGTTAAGGACTAGACTTATAATGTACTTAAATCTATGGTAATGCTTACCATAGATTTAAATGTCTCTCTCCCTATAGTTTTCATTGCCCACACAAATTCGCGGGTCAATATCGAATTAGAGTACACAGGCAATAGATTGTAAAGTTTCCAGTTATTAAAAGATGCTTAAAAGTTTAGATTACCGAATATCAGTTGGTTACCTACACGAATTGTGTGGAACGGACTTTGCATATTATTATTCGTGCAAACATACCGGGCAGACATAAGTGGGTAATAAAAACGATTCCAGTGAATGACAAACTGCAGGCCGGGGTCCGGGGCCGTATGGAATTATAACTATGGCACATCCATCAACCACTATAGGACAACCACTTTGAAATTAATATGTTCAAATAATTGGAGGGCAAAGGCAAAGAAGGGTGCTAGTCCATGTTTTCAACTTTTCGTCTCGAGATGCCGCTTTGTGGCTATTATCGAATGTCGAGTTCGAATCGGCGAAAATATTGAAAAATGCTGGTTGGAAATAATGCAGTGGTCTCCACGTAGAGAATAGTTATGCACCGGCTGAACAATTTTCAACAATAACGATTAACGGACTATTGTACTCCTTCTTCTCTGCGCCATTCAATAACTCCGTTGCTGACTCACGACGCAACGCGAGATTATAATATTATTATTATTATTATTAATCGTATGGTTTTTAATTATTATAAACACCAGTAAAATAAACTCAAACAAATTGGTCAATACAAACAGAGTAATTATGAAATCGTCTACAAGTATGAAGAACCGTTGAACGACATAATATTGCAATGCAGTATGTATACAAATAAAGGTATTACGATCGTCGATCGGTTACGAGAGGTTTTTTGTTTTTTTTTTCTAATCATCACCACAGAAACACACTGACTAACGACGATAATAATATTACGTCGACGTGGTTTTCCAACAGCTTAAGGACATTGACGTTTAAAAGAAATCGGCGTCATATCGATAGTCTACCCCGGCAGCCCTAGCCCCTCTCCCCTCCTTCTTCTCCGTCGTCGTTTCGTGTTATTATATTATCCGGTAAATGTACATAAAAAAAAAAAAAAAATAAAACCAAACGACCGTATTATTTTTGTATCGCGTCCGTGACCTCAGCAGGCGCGTCGTGCACCGGTTTTTAGAAGTATTTTCACCGACGACTCGTGCGCGTATACTTAACCCGTTTGACGGCGTGCTCAGTTTAGTAGCGATCCGATCGTTACCAGTTCGCCATCGCGCCCGCTGACCACCTGCTCCACGTTATACGACCTCTCGGGTAAGGCGCCATCAAATATTATTTTATTACGATTACGATTACGATTTTACTTTTCTTTTTCATATTTTTTTTTTTTCACAATTCAATCACCTATATTCAAATAAAATGTATTATTAATTATTTTCGGTTAACCCGATAAATATTTTGACAGGTATACCCGTCTACTTCGAACGGGAGTGTAGCGTTTATTTTCGGCGCACCGTCCACAGTCGAACAGATTTTAAATTTTAATAATAACAAGCTTATTTTTTTTCTCCTATACTCGAATAATGTTCGTTTGTCTGTGTACAATATAGTTACGTGTTACGGGCGATGTCGTAAATATCGGATAACGTCGAATTTTCGTTCAGTCAATACGATTTCGTGCTGTTGCATTTCGATATTAGAACGAATCGACTTGTGATAATCAATTGAAAAGGTAAGAATATTATCTCTGTTTGTGCGTTGGTTGTTCTTTTCGATATTTAAATTTTTAAGCGAGTTACGATTTTTAAGATTAAATATTTCATAATATGCCCGTGGTGTTTAAAACGCCGAGGAAAAAAACAACGTACAAATATAGATAATTTTCTTGGTTCAAGTTTGATAGTAGGCCGATTCATTGTGACATTAAAATATGAACAATATAAAATTGGATTTAACGTACGAAAATTCGACGTTGTTTAAATTTCGTTTAGCAAAACCGATAGTTCGCGCCGTTAGTTTTTATATTAGATTCTAATAATTAGAACCAATTGGCCTGTTATCAAATTTAAATGTAAAAACAAGGGTTTGTACTTTGGTATTTTTTTTCAATATTTTAATTTTTCACACGCTCGTGTCTCGTTTGAAAATTTAAATATTGAAAAAACAAAACCAACGCACGAACACAGATTATTTAAGTTTGATAATTGGTATAACATTATCCAATCTTCGACGTAGCCGTAACGTTATGAATAATATTATGATGCGTTTTCATTATTAGCTCTATTATGAGCTAAATCTCTGTTAAAAAGGCTACAATACGATTGAGAACGTTCGAAATGGAACAATGAAATAGCCGCTGACTCTTTGGAGTACTATTGAGAAAAAAAATATGTGCGAAGTTGCCGAACTATATTCAAGTCAAAGCTCATAAACAAATTATGAAAAACGTATGCAAAATGTATAATTAAACGGTATTTTGGGAGTTTAAAACAATTCGATTTCCACCACGTTCGTAGGATATAAGTCTTGGTTATTTTCCGTTTTGTTTAAGTATTAACGTAAAATATTTCACGCGTAAAACGCATAATACGGGGGGAAACCACGTACTGAGCAATACACTAATGTGTATATTTTGATTATTCGCTGCAAACAATTCGTTCAATATCATTAATGATGGATTCAGTAATATGCCATCTCAAACAACAGTAGGTAATCATTAAACTCGATTACAATACGAGAAATATATATATTTTTGATAGGTTTAATTTTCAGATTTCGTGGAATCATGAAAACCGAGCGTTCTCAATCTTAACAGTCAAAAGTGTCATTAAAAAAAAAAAAAAAAAAAAAAAAAAAAGGAACGTTCGCAATCATCGTATTTCTGTCGTTAAAAATAATAGCGTGTACACAAGTTTTAACCATTACTTCTTTTTCAAAACCACATATTTATTATTTATATTACTGGCTTATAAATTTCATCTTTCAAGTCGTCTAAAAGTCATCTGCCTTATATTTTATTTATAAATCATAAAATATTACAATAATTTGTGTGTATATTCAATACACTGCACCATTTAATTGACAATATCAGCAATAATAATACGGGCATGAATCATAATTTAATTACTGACAATTATTTTTCTTATCGTTTTTCCTTATAATTGATTGTTTCTTTTGAACCGTCAACATTATATGAACTGATTTTATTATTGTTCGAACGCAATTATCAATTATGAATCATTACCGAAATTCGATGTGAAATTTTATAATGGGGTGCTCGAAACGGCCCGGGCACCCGTCTACACGACACCTATACGGATTATAACGAGCCGTGCGACAGTAGTGTCGGGTTACTCGGGTTTCTTGACATTTGTAACAGCCACCGCGATGATGTATTATCGTCCGGCGTATGGGTGTCGAGTATTTTCGATTTTTAAAAACTTTGATAGCGCGTTGGCTTTCATTGGATTGAAAAGAAAATTAATATTTTTATTTCTGGCACAACACCAGTGAGGCCGGAAACAACAATATTATACGCTATGGCGGTCAGCCATTTTGTCGAGAGCGTTTTTACTATTCTACCGGTACCAATATGACGAAAATATCGGGTTTTTAGTTGCGGCCGTATTGTTCCGAGGGTGAGACATTGCATTCTAATCATTAATACGCCTGAACGCTCGAACGCGGGCGAATAGTCAAAAGACCAAAGTCAAAAATCTTTAATACGACATTTTTTCTGAGGCCGCGGGGTAAACCTAACCTTACCTACAGTTTACTCGTACATGTATTTTAATATGTTTTAATGAGCGTCGTCATTTCGTTTTGACGATGACAGATTTTTTCAATACATTATAAATAATCGTACGAGGATCGTTATTTTAATTTTATAATTTTGTTACGAGGTCGACAATATGTATTCCGTGACCACATTTCAACGTTTGTGTAATAACGCACATTATAATATTATAATGTATACATATATTATATGGCGTTATTAATACTTTCTCGAGGGGCGGGAAAACGCACATAAAATCCATAAAACCTAATTAATTTTATAGGAGTTAGACGAACGCGTTTGAAATTCGTTTGGAATGTCATACCTATTTATATTATATTATTATGTCGAAAACATCGCGGTTTCGTGTCCGAAAAAATGTAGTTATTTAAATGCATCGCGTGGTTACGAAAAGAAAAAAAAAAACGATCGTTACCGATAAAATCGCGTACTTAAACAATAATTAATTTATTATTACTTCGAAGCAACGAAAATAAAAAAAATAAATATCATATCCAAAAAAAAAAAAAAACAATAAACGATGACCTACACGCATTTATGTTCGTAATTATTTAAGGTCGAACGTACTTATATAGATGTATAGATAATAAGGTTATTAATAATAATTAAAAAATAAAAAATGGTTGAACATTTTTAATCTTTCGAATTTTTTTAACCTAAAGAACCAGGTTTTCCTCATTATATCGAATATTAACGAGAATTCCAAAAAAATAGGTCCTTAAAGTACCACCCAGAGACCATTTTCTTACAGAAAAATATGGTATATTTGATAATTAAAAGAGTAAGCTTTTTGGTAAAAACAGTGTTCACATATAAAAATAAATATCATTGTAAAACCAATACGCTCCGATCAGAATCTAACAAGTCGATATATTATTGGAAAAATCTCGAGTTTTATGAAGTTTTATTAAGTATTAAATTTAGTAAAATTTGAATTTTTATAAAAATGTACTACCGTGTTAGTCACTGTCGAAAACACGTATATGTACTTATATATATATATATATACATATTGTATCGGTAAAAAAAAAGTGTTAACTCTAATGACCGTACAATATACGTATTTGGGTTTTCGTATCCCCGATTATATTTTATTTCTAATTACGCTTACCGATTACGATTGATTAACTCTGACCGTATATTTTTGTATTAAATTGCACTAGCCGGTGAAACAATATTCCGCTTGGTGCAATAATAAAAATTCGATTATTGTTCGTAGCAATTTAATTATTTTTTGTATGATAATATGATAATAATATATCATTATCAACAATGCAGAACGAGTAAAAATCCGCGGCACCGATACGATATTATCGTAACTACGCATTTCGTCGATAAAAATTATTATTGATATCGCTTTCCGTAATGTAAATCATGCGATAAATGAAATAGGAACAAGCGTGTTTTATCATAGATGTTTTTTTATTTTTTTTTTTTGCAATCCAGATAGTAACGAATAACGATTTTCGTTCCAAATATTTTGGATAGACGATATTAATATTTAATCGAAAATACCCAAATAATTCGTATAAAATATTTTTCGCGTAAGACCTCATCGATATTGTGTGTCGTTTTGTTCCCGACATGTATACGTCTAAAATCAGTCCGGTTTCATTATGAATGTACGCAATTTTTTTTTCAAATTCACCGCACGTTCGGTTCAGTAAACCGACTGCTGCGCGAAATCCTACAGACGCGATCCTACACCCGTTCGTCTGAATTAATAATATTAGATCGTTGAAGATCACGCGACCCGTTCGCCAATGCGACACTAAAACAATGGTAATCGCGACGAATCCGTTAGTGTATAGAATTATACAAGCAATCAGCATCACGAAAAACTGAAAAACCGAATAAATCTTTTACGAAATCGAATATATAAGTAAACAGCCTATACAGGGACGGTTAATAATAATAATAACAGTGCGAGAGTGCCTTCGGATTTTCTATGCAAAATTGGTTTTTTTTATTGTTTTGGGGAGATGCTGATGTTCTGTGTACTATGTTCGATTTATTTATAACATCGGATACTTCGAGAGTGAAACTCTTTTATTTTGCATTTTCGTCGTTTTTCCATTACTCAGCTACTGGTATATTACAAGCTAATAGGTTTTTTGTTTTTTTTTTTTTAGTTTATTTCTATAAATTCATAAAATCGTGTTGGCTTACGAACACGTCTCTTTTCAACTGTATTGATTTCGTATATTACACTGTTATATCTCACGCAGGACAATTATGAAACGTTAACTCGCTATTATTTTCTATTAATAAACGGTTGATAACTGTACATTTTCCGATGATAGAGTTAGTTTTGTTTGTGTTTCCAACGCCAATACATTTTTTTCAAGGTCCACCGAGTGTTCGGTAACCCATATCGATCGATCAATATTATAATCTAAACATTACGTGACCTGTGTACGAATTCAAATTATTTCGTTTTTAGTTATTATACGATCAGCTGATATTGGCCTTTATAAAAATGTAGTAACGCTTCGAAAATATAATAAGAATCAAAACAACGCTTTTGGCCAAAATAATAAGCGTTATTTTTTCCCCGACGTATAGTAGTTATCGTATAAAAATTACAATCCTAGAGAATATCGAAGGTGATGCATGTCCGAAATGATAATTGCGTTGTGTGTTACATCGACGGGGCTCGTAATAATATTACTCGATTTAAAAAAAATCAAAAACAAAATGTGTTTTAAGGACCGGATAATAATTTTAGAGCTTTCGAAATTGTTTGTTTAGAATATGCAGGCCATTAAAATGCGGTTTATCATCAGCTTGACCCTGTTATGGGCTGTCGTCTGCAGTGCGCTAAACAGTTCTGAATTTAGACTGCCCGACAATTTCAAACCGATCAGCTATCGATTGGACGTAACCACACATTTGGATGACAAATTCGTATTCGAAGGAGTAGTTGATATAAAAGTGAGTGTGTTGACAATATTTTATTTCATAACCTGTAAAATTATATATAGGATGATTCACTATACGTGTTCATCCTAGTTTTTTGGTTAAATCTTGCATATATTCAAATTCTGAATTTTGGAATTTTCAATTGTAGTTAAAGCCAATACTTGCGGATACTTAGATTATTCACAACATTTAAGGAGAATCCTGTGGTGATATCAACTTTGGTTTTTCAACCTATATTAAAAATTCCATAGATACATGGAGTATTAATTTAAATAAATGTCGGTTTTCAAATTTTTGATTTCCGTCAACCCGTTGACGAGATATTCCATTTTTAAGTTAAGATAGGCGGAGAGAAAACCAAATTTGGTATCGCTACAGGATACTTTTAAAATGCTGTAAAAACTCTAGGTATTCAAAAATATCGGCTTTAACTACACTTAAAAATTCCAAAAATTAGAGTTTGAATACAGTGGATTCTGCGTAATATGGTCACCGGTTAATGCGGGCAGCCGCTTAATATGGGCTTAATGGTCTTATTTTATTAAAACGAACAATCACTTAATATAGGCAAATGTAATTGGTCCTAACATTAAGCTCATATTAAGCGGAATCCACTATATATATGCAAAATTTAACCAAAAAAAAATGGGGTAAGCACGTTTAGTGAATCATCCTGAATAATATGTAACTCTCGTAACCGTAATTTTAGATAATTTGTTCGCAAGACACCGATACCGTAGTTTTGCATTCAAGCAATTTAAACATCAACACTAAAGGGGTTGTCGTAGCCAACAACGATGGAAAAATCTTCCCGGTGAGTAGCATTGAATTTATTTCGAAAAACGAGCTGATGTTCGTGAAATCGTCTGAAAAATTAAAATCCGGCGGCGAATACGTGCTGACCATACCCTTCACGGGAAACATTACCGACGATCTGGTGGGTTACTACAAGAGTAGCTATTTGGACAAAGACACGAACCAAACGAAGTAGGTAGTTTGTTGTGGTACATTTGGTAAGTTATCGTTAACGAATAATTTATAAAATATTTGTACAGGTGGTTGGCGGTTACACAGTTTGAACCGGCAGACGCCAGAAGAGCTTTTCCGTGTTTTGACGAACCTGCGATGAAGGCGACCTTCAAGATACGGTTGGGCCATCAAAAGGACTTGACTTCCGTCAGTAATATGCGGCTGCTAAAAACTACTCCTATGTAAGTCCGTAAGACTAGGATTTTCGATTAGTTAAACTGTAATTTTGTATTTTGCATATTTAGGCCATCTAACCCGGACTACGTGCTCGACGAATTCGAAGACTCAGTTCCGATGTCCACATATCTGGTAGCGTACATGGTGTCGGATTTTGCGTTTGTAGACTCTGAAAGTCAAGACGACGAGGTAAAATTCAGAATTTTAGCAAGAAAAGGAGCGGTCGACCAAACGGAACTCGCTAAACTCGCGGGACCGTTGGTTTTGAAATACTACGAGGATTATTTCGACGAAAAGTTTCCGTTGACCAAGCAAGACATGGTGGCTATACCAGATTTTTCGGCCGGTGCTATGGAAAATTGGGGTCTCGTTACATATAGGTAAATAATTACATGATAAATGTCAAAAAGAAATAACTTATTTTCAACAAGTTATCAACTTATTATCTATAGCCTTCCTGTCCTACCTAATTCCTTATTTAACATTCTAGTATCAATTTTCCTCACATGTTTAAAGATCTGTGGACACTCTCAAAAAAATATTATAACAATTGTTTGTATAATGTGTAGAGAGACCGAACTGTTGATTGACCCGACCGTGGCTACCTCCGCAAACATACATCGAGTGGCCGAGGTTATTGCTCACGAACTCGCTCACCAGTGGTTCGGTAACTTGGTCACCATGAAATGGTGGACCGATTTATGGTTGAACGAAGGATTCGCAACGTATGTTGCGGCTCGCGGTGTGGATTTCGTAAGTATCTGGAATTGGAGGTTGAAATTTACTCTAGAATAAATATAATAATTATCACGTTCCATACTGCAGTTATATCCCGAATGGAATTCGTTCCAAGTAGAAACCGCTCAAAACTTCTTGCAAGTATTGGGTCTCGATTCGCTTAAAACCTCGCACCCCGTGTCTGTGCCGGTAGGACATCCCGACGAAATCGCCCAGATTTTCGACACAATATCGTACACGAAGGGTTCGTTTTTGTTGCACATGATGAACTCGTTCCTCGGCGAGGAAACATTTAAACAGGGTATCAGGAACTATATAGATAAACACAAGTTCTCTAACGCTGAGCAAGACGATCTGTGGAGCTCGTTAACGGATGAGGCACACCGAGTTGGTAGTTTGGATAAAAACACCACAGTCAAAGAAATAATGGATACATGGACGTTGCAAACCGGATATCCAGTTTTAAAGGTCACCAGGGATTACTCTAGTGGAATGGTGACGTTATCACAGGTATGTTGCATCATCATAATCGTGCTCGTGGTATTTTCATTAAAGGAACATTGTATCATTATTTTGGTTTTTGTAATTGAACAGGAACGGTACCTGGCGATCAAACCGAATGTTACGGATCAGAAATCTTGTTGGATGATACCGTTAACCATGACGAATTCGGCGGATGTAAATTTTAACAACACTAAAGCGGAAATATTTTTGGACTGCAAAACCAACGTGACCTTATCCATGTCCAAAGACATTGGATGGATTATTTTCAACATGCAAATGGCCGGTAAGTTATAAAGTAAATAATATTCCAAATGTTCTTAACGGTCAACACACGATTAAAATGTATTTTATATTTTTCTTGTTTAGGTTTGTTCAGGGTTTTATATGATTCGCGCAATTGGATGGGAATCATATCCACGTTAAACGATCCGAACGGATTCGAAAAAATACATACATTAAACCGAGTACAATTGATTAACGATATATTTAGCTTTTCGAAAACCGGTGATGTCGAATACGGTATCGCGTTTCACATGTTGAAATATTTAAAACACGAAAAAGAATATTTGCCGTGGATGGCTGCTTTGAACGGCTTGGAACCGATCAACAAATTGTTAAAGAGGACCTCGAACCAAGGGGAAGTACAGGTAGGTGGAATTATACATTTCCGTATTGTCTCTATTGTATTAATTATAAATTATTATCATTGATGTTTAGAACTATATGCGGCGTTTACTGTCACCCGTGTATACTAATTTCCGAAACATGAACGAAGAAGTAAAAGGTTTCGAAGAGATACGGTTCAAGAACATGATTATCGCTCAAGCGTGCCGAAATCAAATGAAGGACTGCATTCATCAATCTCTGGAGTTGTTCTCAAATTGGATGACAGCCGAAGACCCAGACAATAATAACCTGTGAGCGTTTATTAACTATATTATAGCCTAACATTTCAAATCTAAAAATGTATATTACAGGTTGCCGAGAGAGCTGAAAAGCATAATTTACTGTCAAGCGATCAAGAACGGTGGTGTGGACGAATGGGACTTTTTATGGGAACGTTATCAGAGGTCTAACATCGCGTCGGAAAAAGCGAAACTACTGTCGGCATTGGGGTGCAGTTCCGAAACGTGGTTGCTTAACAGGTTGGTACTAAAGTTTGCGTGTAAGGAAGTAAATTACATTTTTTAATAATAAAAAAAAACAACTTTTTTTTTAGATACTTAAACTGGACGATCGGAGATAACGCCGTTATTCGCAAACAAGACGCCATCACGGTGTTCTATTCTGTCGCGAGTAGTGACATCGGATTTTACGTGGCCAAAGACTTTTTGTACCGTAAAATTGCAGATATTTCACAATAGTAAGTGAACGTGTGAAGACATTTGCAAGTGAAAACATACTTAATCTAATTTAACGCGTTTTTAATTTGTCCTCCATAGTTTCCAACCTAGAGGAGACCGTGTCGGTAGATACGTAAGCGTTATCGGATCCCAAATGAAAACTGTAGAAGAACTAGACGAGGTAATTATACAGCTCGAGTTGTTATGTATTTGAAAAGCAATGGTTGAGAAATGTTTTTTCTTGTTTTATTATTACAGATCCAAACGTTTATTGATAAATCCCCGTCGTATTTGAAAGGAGCCGATTTAACCATCAATCAAACGATCGAGACCATCAAGATAAACATTGAATGGACTGATAAATTTTATAAGCAAATCATTACGCACATGCTGTGATGTGTTATTATGATTATTATTATTATTGAGCATAATTTTAATGTTTAAACAGTTTTATTTAATTTGTTTAGTTTTTAAGTATCGCGATCACAAAATTGCTGTACAGATATTTTAGAAAATCATTGTCAAGAAAACGCGTTCCATCAATACCATTTTCCTATTCCATTTTCCATTTTAACTACTTATATTTTTATTCTAATGATGATGAGTTAATTTTTTTTTTTCAGAAAGTATGTTGTATTATCAATAAAATCAAATTTAACTCGTTTTTTTTTTTAAACGTCAACAAATTATATATTATATATTCTTTTTTTTTCACAATTTAACTTATCACAAATAATACTATGTACATATATTATTTTTATAATAATAATATAATATAATATATATATATATATATATAACTACTCGGTGTTATTAATTTTTTATGTATATATTATAATAATTAATAATTAAAATTATATTATAATGTCGCTCTCTTTCCAAAAGAGATAAAAAATAAGTATTCGAAAATCATTAAATATTTCTTTAACAACCGTAATAATATTATCGTTGTTACAATATGTATTTATTTATCCTATATATTAAACGTTTTCAAACCGCTCGTGTAAATATCTGATTCATAATAATGTAATAATACAATACATAAACTAATAATATTATCTAAAAATATTTATCTACATTTACTCGTATTCGCGTTGCTATAATATAGTATTCATTACATCATGAAAAAAAAAAAATGGTATCTTCTAATATCAGAATTGACACTATATTTTTATTGTTGTACACATAACGGCCGGTAGTCCTCAATTATTTCAGTTGGTCCCTTGCCACGCGTTTTGTAATAATAGTTACACATAAACATAATTCATAAATATCTACGGACCGATTAGTACCTGTATACAGGGTGATCAACATGACGAAAAACACTCATTATTTTGGTAAGCATTAACTTTATCGGTATTAGTTTTAAATAACGTTTTAATAAATCAAAAGCTCTAAAATCTCGTATTACTCATTTTTTTGGCTCCCTTTTTTTAGGATGTAAAACCACTACCTACTTTTGATTTTAAAATGACAACTTATATTAAAAATGTCATAAATGTACGGTGTATTAATGTATTAGTTTAAATCAATTTTGGTGTTGAATTTATAATTTCCATCAACTGGTTAACAAGCTACATTTTAGTAACATTTTAAAGCTACCTACTAATTTCTTTAATGTTCTGAAAAGCTAATTCCGAATAAAGTGTATACTTTCTGAGATAATAAGTACCTTATATTATGTTGGTCACTCTGTAAAAACACGGAATAACCAAAAGGGACACCCGAGGGGAAAAAAAATACCAAGTAATCACGTGAAAATATTAAAACTCAAAAAATACAACAATATCTACATAGGTACCTATACAATTTGTATGTTTATATCCTACCGACGCGCGGCGCAAGCAATAAGCATTCGGTTACACTACCTAGTCAAAAATCGAAATATCGCTTAAAACCATGTAATATAATTTATGAGTTTTTAGTATGAAACTTGTGAGCTCGACTCAACGCAAATAACGAATTACCGAACTGCACGAATATGAAACATGTATAGATTGGTACAAAAGAAAAGGACGGGGTTACGAAAAAAAAAGCAAGCGGTGAAAAAAACAATATATTTATTTTATATATTATAATATAAAAAGTAATATTATTGGTTAGTATTTCATATTATATATAGTACCATACAACAGATACCTACACCATATTTTAATACCATTTTTGTGCCTACACTACAATAGAAGTCATTTTTATTATATTTGATAATGGACTGCAGATTTCGATAACTTACTCCGATAATTATTTTTGTGAAAATGTTTAAAATATTATCGTTGAATATATAATATAGTTAGTGGTATTAAAATATAGGGTAGGTATCTATTATATGGTACTATATAATATGTAGTACTAACCAATAATATTACTTTTTTACCATTTGCTTTTTTTTCATTTACTTTTTTTCCATATGCTTTTTCTTTTACTTGGTATTTTTTACTTGCTTTTTTTCCGTTGCTTTTCTTTCCTATATTCGAAAAAACATACTATATTTTTCATTTACCCGACTTTGGGACGCAATCGAATGTTTATCTACCTGCTAAAACCGGACGGAATCGGGCAGGGAAAAAAGGGACGGAATCGAATGAAATGGTATCCCTCCGTGGTTATTCAATGTGGTATATACAGTGGCGGATCCAGAGTGGGGGCGACGGAATGATTTGCCACCCCATTCAAACATTGTAGTGGAGTAGTAAGTTTCGGTTCACAAGGTCTTTTAATTTACTATTTTTAGCACTATATTTGCACTTTTGCCTCCCCCTCCCCAAATTAAGTTCTGGATCCACCCTTTGGTATGTAGAAAATATAGGCCCGACAGGGTTCGTTCGGATGCCAGGCATTATTATAGATCTCACCAGCCTAAAATATATCCAACGTTTCGACCATATTGAGCAATTATAATAATATTGTATCGTAGTTTACATTATGTTGTTGTAATTTGGTTTAACTGTCGGCGTGTGCGGCAGTATTTCCGATAGTTTGACGTTTATGGGCAGCCGATTATCGTATAGAGTGGGAGCCTGTAGAATTATGCCCGCTGATCCCATGGTTACGGCCAACGTGAATATCCACAAGAATAACCTGTCCAACACCATCGCGACATATTTCCAGTCTTCTTTGATCTATAGAAAGAAAAACATACATCAACGACGTTTAAAATGATACCTACTAACTTCTGCGGTTTATATCAGGGGTGCTATTCTAATACTTTTTTCTCTTCTTCTTCTTTTCTTATGTAATCGGCTATGAAGGCAGCTCCTTCGGCGGCTTTGTGGAGTTCCGGACAATCATGCCAGTGTTTTTTACCCTTAGGGAGCGGAACGTTTTGATTTATTATTTCTGGTGGGCTGGGCAACGCTATTATCGGTCCGTGTATCTCGCAACAGCCGATAACTCCGCTCTCCAAATCCCTATAATATACATTTAAAAATATATCGAACATAGTAATATTATGTATAATAAAATAATGGGCGTTAAGAGGACATAATATCGCCTGTATTTAACAGGTTGTGTACAGTCGGCAATCTTCTTGAAGTTTAAAAAAAAAAAAAAAATAATGGCTACTTATTATTTATCAACTCAAAAATATTCATATTTACTGTCTAATGTATATAAATAGCCACTCGCCGTAATTACAAGCATTTTTTGATATAATCACTATTATTATAAATTAAAATGTTTCTCAAAAACCGCTTTGCGCGGGGCAGCTTGACTTTTTCCTTATTTATAGTGGAGCCGTAGAGTTATACACCAGAACATACAGTGAAGAACTTTAGTTAACTAACAACTAAAGTTGTATATATAATAGCTGTCCCGCGCCCGGCGTTGCCCGTGCCAATTTGTATTAATATTATTTTACCCATATTCGTTTTTGGTTTTGGCCGTGTTAGAATTGAATGAAAATAAATAGGTGGAAAGCGGATAGTCCACGTTCGGCGGACTGAATGTGTTCTATTATGAAACTTGAATAATGTAAATAATAGAAATAATAATAATTATAATAGTTTTCTTTTCCGTGGCAACCCTTGAATTAACAAAAATCTTATGTAAATAAAACAAAGTCTGGTTAGTTAACACCATTTATAAATCAAGAACGGCTGGACCGATTTTGATGATCACATGGTATTTTCCGACTAATTTCTAGAAATAATTAATCACCATTTTTTTTCATCCCTGTTACCGAGGTAACACAAATCAACAAAAAAAAATTGTATTTATAACATGATAAGCTAAATTATTTAGTGTTTGCTCGTGTGTATATATATATAAGCGAAATTACTAAAATCGCGACTAAAAAATAGTGGGCGAGGGTAGCAGGGTGAAAAATACTTTACTACTTATTCTCAAACCTACCAAATATACACAAACAATTTCATGAAAATTGGTCAAGCCGTTTCGGAGGATTTCAATAACCAACACTAACCGAAGAATTTTATATATAAGATATGTATTTGCTAACTTTCGATGCTTTTTTCATTTACTTATAAAGTTATAATAAATTATTGGAAAGTGCTGTCAAATAAAACCAAGCATGCTGTAACACAGATTAAGTTCTCCTTTAAATGTGTTACAAAAATGTGGTATTTATACTATAAATACGGAAAGTGTTGAGGTGTTTGGCGAAAAACAATTTTTAAAATCGAATTAAGAGGGGTTTGACTTCATTCTCTTAATGAACTGATTTAGGTAGAACTTACCTGGCCTGGAGTAATCCGTCGGCAGAATCTTGATCTCTGAGTTCCAGTCCGTTACACGTTCTCACCATGATTCGATGACAAGTTCCCATCAAACTAAATAATATATGGCACAATGTAATCGTATGTAATACATAATCATATTAATTATTGCAGCAACAACAATAGTGTAGTGCAGCGGTAATACCTCTTTCTCTCCATCTGATAGTGAGGTCTACGCATGATCAACATTCTCGGCAGAATATGAATGAACACGCGGCGGACCCAAGGTGACATTACGTGCGTGGTGGGCGATCGGAAATGAACATTCAGCACTACCACCGTCACGCATATGCTGAAAAAAATGAAAATTTGGTAATTTCAGCAGGGCTGTGAATTTAATGTACTAAAAACCTTTTAAATGGTATTTAAATTCCCAAAAAAGCAATACCGCAACTAAAAAAAACCACTTATGAACAGCAGGGAAAATTCTATTAGACCATTATAAATAAATCAGTAGAGTCGAATTTTCCTCTTAACTATTTTGTGTTTTGTAAATATTTTTTGTAAAACAATAAATAACCGAATACTATAATATTACAATTGTATACTAATATACTAGGTACTGCATTACAACCTATAAATCCTAATACAAACAAATGGTAAAATTCAGTATTCAGTAGTAAGAGCGTAGGTTGAAAGTTGAAATCTCTAAAGGAACATCCTTGACACGAAAGCAATATATACGCTGCTCAGTGGTCGCGGGTGTTTTTTTTTAAGTATCAATTACTTTTTTGGAAATTATATGTTTTTTTTCAAAAGGTTTTTCGGTGCATTATATCATCGATTAAATACACAATGTATATTCAATCGACGATTACATTCACACAGATCTAGTATTTAGTAATACATGACGACGGCAAGGCGGTTAGGTATGCACGGCGGTTATACCTGAGCGTGTCGAGAATCATCGTGAACAGTACGAACTTGCCCAAAAGCGGGACAACCAACGACGTGGGTGGAATGATCTCGGCTAGCAACAGGAAGAACACGGTCAACGATAGAAGAATCGAAATACTTAAACTAACCTGTGATAAAAAAAAAAATAAAAAAATATTTTTACATATCACGGAACCTAATATGCGTGTAAGACCCGACGACGGGCGACTTACCTTTTCGTTACTATCCGACGGGAGGTAAAACACGAGTATCGTTAGAAACGATATGCCCATACACGGTATAATCAGGTTTACCGTGTAGAACAGCGTTTTTCGTCGCATGGTGATGTTGAACGTGATATCCAAGTACGGTTCTTCACAGCAAGTGTAAAATTTCTCGTTCCTGTAAAATATAACATTTATACAATAGGTTACAATGGTACGTACTATGTATTGTACGTGTCTATGTAAACAGAAACTGTTCATAATCGGCCGGGGCAGGACTGCCCCGTTCGATTAATCAGTTTTGACGTTCAGAACGTATACGCGTATTAAACGTTGGCTTTATTATAATACACTGACGGTAGTACGCCGAGAGAAATTAATAATGCGCTGCACGGCAAGCCTCGAAATGGCTGTGGAAATCAGAACGTGAAAACGCATTACCGTGTTACGGACGTGATATTGTAATGGATTTCCGAAGTATGATACAGACTGCCGTTTGTAATACGAGGGCCTATTATTATTTACGCTGTTATTTAATATTAAATATAACGTTACAGCAGTGCGACTAAAATTGATATTATTTTGTGCTTTATACGTGTAAACAATATTATTGTTTCAACATTTGCGTTCGGTGTTCGTTGATTCAACTCCATAAACGTCCAATCGGATTCGTGTGTCACAATATTATACGCTCATAAAGCATTATAAGCCGTGTTTATTTATTTTTATTTATAGTATTTCTGGTAAAGCTCCGCAAGTTAATCAATTTTTAATAACCGATTTAAGTTATTTGAAAAATGAATTAAGCTCAGAGTTAAATTTTCAAAAAAATGATCACTTGAGTTAAAATTTACTTTTTTTTTTTTTAAATTACACTCGTAAACTCGTATTCTGTACTCTGATACTTTTTACTTGTTTAGACTTATTGACAAAATTCGTGTAGAGGGTAGGTATCACTTAGGCAGCACAGGCTTGTTACGTGATAATAAGGAAAAAACACGTAATTTTCGTTGAAGAATAAATTCAAAAAACATAGATACCAAAACGGTTTTTGTGCTCGTAATAAACATATCGTCATAACCTAACTTTTTTTTTAGATTCTGAATGGATCAAAGAAGCTTATGGTTTTTCGAAAATGTTTATATTTTTCATCTGTGCACAATTTTTCTACCAGATATCTTACTGCGATTTCTAAGTGTAGAGGGTTTCCTGAAAGGAAATTGGATTGGGGAGGTGGTGTTTTTTTGATTTTCTCATCAAATGTGTAAAACTGGAAAAAAAACATGAGAAAACTGTAGGAAAAACGGGAAAATAGGTACAATATTAGACAAATATTATTAAAGAAAATATTTAATGTCTATTTAATTAATTTAATATAATATTGCACATTGTTATATTGTTGACAAAGCAACTACACTATCAACTGAACTTCGCTCAGAATCTTTTTTTTCGTTAGCAATGGTTTATCGTTGCTCACAGATATACCTACATTAAATTCCCTCTACTATCTTCCCAACTTCTCACCTATAGCAGTGGTTGCCCCCCCGTGCGAAGTAATTTTTTTTCTTTTATGCCATAAGTACAATCGTTTTTATTATAAATATGTAAACACTAAATAGTGTCACACGCTCTGATGCCACTACATTCTTTTACTTCCGTGACGCGCCGCCGTCAAACCAGCCATGCAAATTGTATTAGGAAAAAAAGTCCCGGACCACAATACATACTAGAAATAAAAGCTCTGACGCAGGAAAAAAAAGCTCTGACGAAGGAAAAAAAAGCCAAGACAAAAAAATATTAAAAACACAAATTTAAATATTTATTACATATTATTTTTTTTGTGGTAAAAAAAATGTATAATAACAAATAAAATATAGAGAAGAAGATTTATACTTAAAATGTTTTAAACTTCGAGTAATTGAACCGCGTATATAAAATAACAAATATTATGTTGTAATCAAGCTATTATTCATGAAATTACGTCTTTTTATTTTAAAGTTATTTTTATTAAAAAATAATACCTGTACCAATGACTTAAATTTACAAATAAAATTAAAAAATTATTATTTAAAAATACAATTTTTTATGTTTTCATTACATTAATTTACAATGGGGTTTTTTCCATGCTTTCTTTTTTAATTAAAAAAAAATTGTTTTAAGGTACTAGTAAATGCATTCTTTTCCTGGGTTTTTTTCCTACGCCAGGAGTTTTTTCCTTGTGTGGTGTTTGATCAGGGGTTTTTTTTTATCCTCAATACATATATACGCTATCTCTGATGACAAATTATCAGTAGCGTTTTGTCAGCGGTCGAGACAATACCAGTATACTAGTATACATGGTTTGTTTACATTAACTTATGACTTGACTTATTCCCATAAAAAAAGTCCAAAGGAGTTAGATCACATGATTTAGGTGGCTAAATGTTTGCTGCGAAGTAAAATCAAACGGTCATGGAATTTCTCACGCAGTTAAGTTATGGTCTCTCGGACTGTGTGGCAGGTTGCTCCGTCCATTATGCTCTTGAAACCTTAGTTGATCAATATTAATTTCTTCCATTTCAAGTTCTTGCAGAACTGGCCACAAAAATGTTGTTTATCATGCCTCGATAACGTTCATTATTCACAGTAACAGAATTGCCTCGGTTATCTTCAAAAAAAAAGCACCTAATACGTACTGTTTTATTTATCGACGCCCTCTCCTATTTTCTCCTATTACTGCGTTATTCAAATAAAAATAAATCAATAATACTTGATTGTAAAATAAGTAATCACCATATTATTTGTTTTACATTTATAATTGATTAATTCTCAAGGAAAAAATTTGAATAATATTTGTACACCATTACCTGGACGTGTGTTTACAGACCCTATCTAAATTCAGTCCAAGTCACATATGTAAACAAGCGAACAATCGTTATTTTTCATTGACTGGAACCTAGATTTCTTAGGTTCACATTTAGGTCACTATTAAACTAACACTTCCTTGGAATAGTTTTAGGTTTAGAACAACAAGTAGGTTGATTTTTGTGAAACTCTTAAAAATCTCCTAAAACGTCTACTAAACAAACTTGGTTAGGTACCGGGTATGTTTCAAATTGAGCCAAACTCGAAGTCTGTAAATACGCTACCCGAACGGTAGGTAGTATACCTACCTGTCTTATTTTTTAATATTATAATTTTGGAATTAATAATTCATCGTAGGGGAACACATCGCGTAACGGTGATGAACTTAAATTGTCAAAAGTCTAATAAAGTATGGTTAACAAAGGTACACATACAAAAACAATGTCGTATAGACATCACTAGCAGTTACAATAACTCCGTTAATATTATTTTAATTTATAATGATAATATGCAAAATAGAGGGTAGGTATAACATAATGAAATTATGCTAATGAACGCCGACCGTGATGAATATATAATTTTCAAAAGGCTCATACCTTATTGCCGGAACCTCTAAAATATCCCATTCGACGGACGCATAAAATTCGGATAAATCAACGCCGACGTCCACGACCCGCGAACCATTGATTTCACTGGCATGTCTCAAATCGACCTAAAAAAAAATAAAATTAATATATATGATTATTAAAGTAAAATTAACAAAAATCCGACCACAGTGATGCACACAAGATGTTTTTGGGGAGGAGAGGACATAATATATTATAAATCGTAAAACTTGAGGAATTAATTTGCATGACGTAAGAAATTTTGCGGAGGGTTAAGGAACCACATGATCCATGAAATTTCTAAATTTCGGTGAAGCATTGAGATCGAAAAATCATTCTAAGCTGAGCTCAGTAACTTGGAGCCTAAGTTGGTGCCGTTGTGTTTTCTCCTGTGTGTAGCCAAAAGGTAATCCAGAAATTGACAAAAACAAAACCGATGGATTGTCGTTCGTTGTGATTATTTAAAAAAAAATATATATTTTAGTAAAAGTTGGGAATTTCGAAAATATTTTAAAATAAAATGTGCATCTTTTAAAGTATTGTGTGAAAAAATCGAAGCACTTGTCAAGTAACCGAAAAACTTTTTCCCGTGAACACATATTAGTAAAAATAATAGCTTATTCTTTACTGTTTTTCTGAGAACCTAAAATTATGAATGTAATATTCGTTTATGATTAATAAATCATTTTTTTAACGCTATTCAAATTTTAGCGCTTAATGCTTATAATAAGTCATAATGTAAAATATTATTAATAATGGATTTTGTTTTGTCTTGCGCGTTATTCGCTTCATCATCAATCATTATAACAATATTTTAGTTGAATATTGAGTTTCGAGAAACTAATGAATAATGCAAAAAAGTCAATAGAATCCATCTCCCCACCCTCCAAAAATAAAAAAATAGTCGTAATTTCAGAATATTATTAATTATTTTATGCTAAATACGGAGTAGAATGAAAATATTGCCGGTTAAATATTAACTCGATTATTTTGATTATATTTAGAGCGTAATTTTATAAAAGGTAATTTGTATTTTTTTGTCCATCATCGACTTTTAATTCAGAAAATAACGTTTTTCAAAATAACATTTTTTATATAATAATATTATAGAGACTGTGCAAGTAATTTAAATAGCTCTCGAAGTCGTAAAATTAAAAATATAATATAAATATTTCTAAAGATTTTTTCTAGAAGAGAGGGAGCTAACAGATTTTTTTCCATAAAT
Source organism: Cinara cedri (assembly GCA_902439185.1). NCBI lineage: Eukaryota > Metazoa > Arthropoda > Insecta > Hemiptera > Aphididae > Cinara > Cinara cedri. The sequence goes on from CABPRJ010001896.1 coordinate 921,375, forward strand.
ACCATTCGAAGACTCCAGAACTCACCATACTTTTGTTTAAAACTATGTTTAACTCATATGTTTTAGGGCTGCGAACTCTTTATCTCCTCCCCATAAATATGCCTTTGGTTTGTGTGAGTTCTACAGCGTCAATAAATTCAAGCGAATTTTCGTGTTTTTTTGCAATTACTTCCTCATCACCAGATCACGGTCTCTATTCAAAATAAGAGAGAATACAAATGCACCGTTAATTATGGGGAACGACAAGTGGTTAAAAGCACAATTTTTTTCGTGGTACTTTTGTAGATACTGAGAGAAGCGAGGAGTAATGAGGAGGCTTTGTAATGATGTATTTCATTTTTTTTTTTTTTTTTTTTGAAAAAATATTTTAACTAAAACCTTAGTTCAATAAAAAAAAAATGTATAAAACCTTTCTCATAGTATTTTTGGTTTTATTGATGTATGGTGGCGATTATTTTTTAATTCCCCTTGTAGTTTTCTTAATAAATGGGGAAATTGGTAATTTTTTGATTAATTTGTGTCGAGTGCTGTTTTACCTTGTCAAAAAATGGAAAACCTACGACTAATAATATTACTAATAATAATTTTTTCCAAACCGTTTTCCGTTATCCATGGTATACCGTTGTGTACAGATATAAATTAAATTTACTTTAACATATCCACCCTTCCAACTTTCCTCCAAAAATAGCGGAACATCAATCAGAAATATCAGCCTTTTGTTCTTTTAATTAACAATATTTAATTTATTAATTTATTTTATCAACTTGGCGCTAGTTCCACTTATTGCATTTTAAATAGCATATTTGTCTTATACAAAAATATATATCTTTACAATTTTTGTAAAATATGACATGTACACATTTTGTCACGACATCATTATTATTATGTGCTGCCGACTTAATATTCGCCGGCAAAAAATTCAAATTATGCATATTTATGACTCATATTTACCGGTTCAAAATAATGTTCTAAATGTTCTAAACGTATACAATTCTAAATATTCTAAAAATTAAATAATTGCATGAAATATTTGATTAATTTTTATAAAAGCTTGGTGATGTTCGATCCGTCTATTTGTGCGCGGTTTTTTAATAATACGAGTAGTAATAATACGATATCTGATTTAAAATCTGGACAGTGTTTTTTAACTTTAATTTTTAAAATTGCATGGCTTTTAGGACATTCTCTAGTGAATTGTGAAACTTCAACAAAAACTGCTATAAACTGTTTACGATTTCAAGAAAATGTTGAAAAAATATTATGAGAATGTGATAACGAACATTTTTACATTCGTTATTTTGATGTATATATCGAATAAAGAAATGACAAATTTAAATTTAAAAAATGATAAATTGTTATTATGTTACATAAATATAAAATTATTCTAGAAACCAATAACAAAATATAAATTCCCTTTTAAGTACGCCCCTGTTCACCGAAGTAAGCATCGAACAAGACGCTGCAAATTTTGGCAAAACCAAGTATACTAAATCGGGAATAATGGATCGACATCGAACTGATCGAACTTTAGTGCAGAATGTTAGTCGGATCGCTGGTTCCGACAAAAATACCGGACGACAGTGAAACGTTTCTAGCGTATTTCAATTTGATGAAAAAACTCATCACTAAAATCCGTCCGTTGGCCTGCAGGAAATGCACAACGATAATGATCGTGGACACGATTGGTAGATATTTACACACCGAAATGTTGCCTCAACTCTACTACGACGGGAAATCGAAATCATTGATAAAAAAAAAACGATTACAAGACCTTGTGAAAGCTATCAAGTAAAAGTTTATTAATTTACTGGCAGAAACGTAATAACTAAAATGATATCGACGATTACGTCCATGTTGAAAATTCCAATTTTCCGCATAGTTGCTATAATGAAATGTTTATTTTTAGATTTTATTTAAGCCCACTGGTGTCGTATCATTTAATTTTTGTTGACTTTTTGTTAGTTAATATGTTTGATGACCCCTATTTTAAGTTTGGAGCGTGCGTTTGTGCTTTGTCCACTTTTTCCCCTCTCTTAATGAATTATTCGCATTTTGTATTGGTGACTGTTGAGGACCATTTTTTAGATTCTGAGTGGAACTAAGAAGCTTATAGTTTTACAATGATATTTATTTTTTTTTCTGTGTGCAAATTTTGTGCCGGAATACTTGTTCGGTTTTCTACGTGTAGCATCTTTTCTGAAAGAAAACAGCATGGAGAGGTACTTTGAGGTCATTTTTCTCAAGAGTTTTCCCAGCAAATGTAAAAAATCGAGATAAACCATGGGAAAAACGTAGAAAAACTGGGAAAATCGGTATAACATTAACAAATATTATTAAAGAAAATATATGAAGCCTATTTAATTATTTTACTACAAAATGACATAAATATTGTTGACAATGCATTACTAACAACTGAACTCCGCTCAGAATCGTTTTTTCGTAAGCAGTGGGTTATTGTTGCTTACAACAGGTATACATTAAATTATCTATAACAGTGGCTGCAACTGTCCCCATTATCCTAGGACGTCTTTTTTTATTTTGAAAAATTAATGGGAATTTATAAACATATTTCAAATAAATAAGTGTACCATTTGTCGGAAATGCCTCTGATTTTAATGTCGGTATGTTGTGATCGTTTTGAATGATTTTCACTAATCGTGATCATGAAAATGAAAAATAAAACTTTTTTAACTTTCATAATAAACATTTTCTGAAAAAAATCACCTCGGAGTAAATTTTGTGCAAATAAAATGAGCTGGGTTTACACGTATTATTACCACTGAGCGTTTATACATAGGTTATTGAAAGATTCGATTAATTGTTTTTCAAATCATGGGAATTCTGTTTACCTAACTATTGATTTACATATATTAGATATCTATTAATATAAAAAGTCTAAACCTAAATTAATAAATATAATAATAACCTTGTAACTTTAAAACTTAACTTTCTAAATTATATTCAATTTACTTAATTGACTTAAAATTATTCATTAACTAGCCCAGTCTTAGTGTTTCCCGTTATCGATTCAAGATTCTTATCTTCGTATTTTTTTTAGTATTATTACTTTAGTATTATTATTATTAGCATATTATTTTAGTATTCATATTTATCAGTATTGGCTAACAACAAACGAATAAATTAATGAATTTTTCAATAATCCGACCGTTTTTAGAATTAATATTATGTAAACGTGACCCGGATTTAATATATTTACTCGCAGACCGATGCGTAATTCGAAGCCATAATTTATTAAGACTAAACTCGTTTAGAAATAGGATTTATTACGATATTTAATAACATACTGTACTTATATGACTGTTATGCAACAATAATAATATTATGACGTCCAAACGATAATATTCCAGTACCGTTATAATTTTAGGATTTTAAACCATCAAACGCCTCTAATATAGATAGATGGAGAAGTAGAAAATTGAGGGACATAGATACCAAGATAAGTAGATAGATAGGCAGATAAACAAAGGGAAATTAAAAAAACTGTGTAAAACTTAAAATCTAATGTTTATCTGTACGCGATGATTAAACATTGCTAACGAAAAACGATTCTAAGTGAAATTCGATAAAAAATGTTTTAAAATGTAGAAATATTTACGATTTTCGTCAAATTTGATATTAAAATGCATAAAATCGAACATTTTATTTTTTGACCTCGTCTCGTAACAATTTTTTTTTCAAACCCGCAGTAATTATATTGCTTACACAAATAATAATATTTTTAACCGATACCATGTTAACTCATCGACGATCGAGCTATATAGCCCGAAAATTATATCCCCTAGTGGATTCATTTTATTTTTTTTTTTTTTTAATTTCAAATAAAAATCCAACAGTTAATGATGAACAAAAATAATAAGTTTGCGTAATATTATCATCTGTGGCGGCACTGAAACCATAACCGAGTATAATAATGCGAGTTCGTATTTTTAGATCAATACGCAACGTGCAACGGTTTTCCAACTAAGCGCAATATGAAACTCGAATATATAAATTATAATTCAAATAAAAATATTATAATAATACCCGAGTTTAAAAACTCCGGCGCTATTTAATATATATGTATAAAAAAAAAAAAAAAAACTAAAAAACAATGAAACTGTCGTAATCTCCGTGTTCAATGGCCGAGTTTTTATTTCTATTTTTTTTTTTTTTTTTTGCAACTCTCCGGACACGATCTCTAATAGAAAACTTTTTTCGATATATATTTCGCATATACGCGATTCGTAAATATATTATTTTATTATATTGTTTTGAATCCATAATCATTCGCGGTCTAGCGAAACGCAAAAGTCAGTCGGTACCCAAGTACAATAGCGATTGGACTGGAACGACACGTCATAGACCTTTACCGAATCGTCAATGTATTTTGTATTTTCGTCCCGGAAACCGCATACAAATATTCGTCCCCAATATTTATTGGCCGGTTAAGTTAAAAAAAATGAATTACTAGAAAAAAAAAAAACCGATTGAATTGCTAAAGAAGCGAGAAAACAAATTTAATGTTTTAATCTATACGTATGTTACTTAATGAAACAAATTTTTATAGCCGACGTATAAAGTTTCCGTGTATATTATTAGACCAATAGGAAATAAATTAAATGTTACATGTATTTATGCCGATACCTACGAATTATACAACGAAATGATTAGGTTCCTAAACGATGGCTCTTAAATAACTCGTATACTTATGATCGTGTCGAACTTAACCGAACCTAACCAAGCCTTATCTTTTTGTGCCTTACAGTAAACTACGCCGAACCGGTGGGAATCCCGGTAGCATTGCTTCTCCCGGTTCGGTTTCGGTCTACACTCTTAAACGGAGCCGCCTTTCAGAAGGCGACATAAACCTATCAAGCAGGACGCCGCCGACGTCTAGCCATCTGCTCTGGGGCTTGCTTTGCCCTCTCGTCTTCTTCGTTACTCACCATTATCGACTCGACCATGGTGAGGAAGGTGTCCCGTCCCCGATTTGCCACAGCCAACAGTCTGACGAAGTCGTTATGGAACCTGTCAGGGCCACACGACAGATCTAGAGTATCTTCTAGCCGCAGATCTCGACTATCGAAGAACCCCCGGACCTCGCTTCTCTCCTTTGCCTACTCCAGACACCTACACTGCCAAAGGCAATCCTGCCAGAGATGCAGCTTCACCACCAGCTTCTCTTTCTTAACTGAGGACAGATACACTGGTAGAACTGATACTCTGGGACAGCCGTTCCTCGTCGGGAGCTCTCGTCCGGATCCTGGCTCGTGGAGGCGGTGTGGTACGCTCTTATCAATCTTAGGATGGGAACCTAATCTAACCTATCCTAACTTAACGTTGTGCCGTATAGTCATGTTTCGAACACGAACGCCGAACGTCCGAAGTTGTGCGAAACTGACGGCGGGCCAACGGGGCTCGCCAGATTCGGAGGCTGACACGGCTCTGACCGTGAATACCACGGTTCAGCCGTTAGTAACGCCCGGGATCGCTACTGACCGTTGGTATCCAGCCCTGTGGGGCATGTCCGTGGCAATCTGGTACCCGGGCGGACCACCGGTAGACCATTAGCCGGAGCACCCGACAGATCTAAATGACGACTACTATCTCCAGATCGGAATGGATTTATATTTCTAGGTAGCCGCAGTGTTGCAGGCTTACATGGTCGTCTTTTGGTTGATCGTCAAGGTGTTGGTTACGTTCACCCGTCGGCCAATGGTAAACAAATCGATCGAAAACGTCTAAAGTGATCGGCATATGTGACAAAAATGTATCGTTTCACGCCATACCGCATAAGAAGAAAAACGCATTCAAAAGAATTATATTCATACGCCTTTATCGAGTGTTATTTTTTTTTATGCGATGACATTTTTTTTTTACTTTCTATACTTAAAATAATATTATCACAACGAGCTCGACGATGATCGAACACTTTGGTGCCCTGTAAAAGCATCGTACCCGGGAATATAATGAAGACGACAAACGTGTGCTTTTGTGCTAATATATATAATATAGATACAAAGATATACTGTACGCGCGTATTATGCGTTTTTAATATTCAAGGGGTGGAAAAAAGGGGAAAAAAACATTTCAGACGAGATCAATAGGCGAATAAATACGTTTGTGATGTAGGACGACGACGATGACGACGACGTTTAAGTTGACGAGGGCCGAGGGGTGACAGAATGACCCGGTTCTCATGAATATTGATGACGGCGAGTCCCGTGAGAGACACCGAGACATGTTTAAAAAAAAAAATAATAATAATAATAAAATACTACACCGAGAGAAAAAAAAAAACGTGAGCAAAATTCAACGACTAAAGTACATATAAAAAAAAAAAAAAAATAATAGTTTTTCCGATATTTTCTGGTGGTAAAATATTTGTTAGTTCAATAGGTAGAAGATATTTATGATATTTATTTCACCGATTTACTTTAACGTACTGTGACGGCACCAGGTTTTACGAGGATCTGAACAAACATAAATTAATACCATTAATTTCTATTACTTTCGGACAAAGAACTATAACATATTTTTACAATTTATTGTTATTTTGTTCTTAAACTTAGATCAATTTATATTTGTTATTCACTATTTTTTTATAATATTATGATACGTACAAAAAATAATGTGTAAAACAAAAAGAAACCCCGGATTTTAGTTTTAATTTAAAAACTGTTTTTTTTTTCTTTTTGCAAAAATAAATATCCAGTACCTCCAGGACCGCACTGTTAATGAAATCTGAATATTGCAGGGTTTTTTTTTTTTTTTAGTTTTCACTGACTATTGCAGTATAATTTAACCATGCAATTTCCGAAGTGTTATTTATTTTTTTTTGAAAACGTTTACGTGCCGATAATATAGTTAACTCACCGTTACATGTTTTTTAACGTTGCACATTTTTCGTAAGGTGTTTATATGTGCGGAGTGATTATACGGCAGTAGAAAGAACAATTTTTATAATGATATAAGACAGCACTACCCCGGATCCTCTTATGCACTATCGTGAATTTGAACGCATATACTGCAATAAATAATAAACTTTCGGCTCAATAATCGATAATAATTATGTGCACCGACATTTTCAGAAATACTTGTGCAATTTTCGGTATTTTTTTTTTCTCACGTATCGTATTTATTCTAGCTCTGCACTCTTCTCCCTTCCCAACCCTCCCTCGAAAAATTTCTGAAATAACCCGTACTGATTAGTGATTTTTTTTTTCTGTACACAGTTATATAAGTTTAAAATATTGACCGGAAAGTAATAAGTACGTAATGATATAATAAGTTTATGGTATTTTTTGACGTTACGAAATAAAATCGTTGAAATGAAAACATTAACAATTAATCGTTACTGGCGATTAGCACTGTATTAGACAGACGCGTACAATGAACAATAGATTTGAAACGATCAATTTATATTCCTTGGCAAAATAACAAATAATAATTTTATATTTCTTAATACGGATAATACACTTAGAATCAGTGGTGCTGAACCTAATTTAAGGGGTGAGTATACCCTCTAGCATTGACAGTTTATTATAAAACATTGTAATTTTTACAATTAATACGAGGAGCAGTAGACTTTGTATTACAAATAACGCAAACTAGTCTATCCCTAGACTGCAGTAGCGTGTAGATACTGTACAATTGCATTAGTAGAAGCAGATAAGTATTTAACTATAACTATTACTGTTTAATTAATAGTTTTATGATAAATAACCAATAGTACAATAGTAATAATAATACATTTATAAATCTACTACAGCGGCTACAGATAGTTCACGGTGTTGTAGGCAAGCTATACAGAGTGAAAACATATACACGATAGTAATGTTATTATTTAAATATTTTTCGTTGTATCTGAGATTACAGATTGTGGTAAAAAAATAATATAATTTTTTATACATTTAAAAGATAAAAAATATTACGCTGATCAAACGAAATACAATGAGCATATATTTATGTTGAAAATGACGGACATACTTCACAATATTGGCACTGTTGTAGGTGAGAAGTTGGGATGATGGGATAAAAAAGCGAATTTAATATATCTGTGCGCAAAGATTAATCATTGCTAACGATTCTGAGCAGAGTTCATTTATACATGTTTTGAAAGACCGTGGGTAATATTTACGATTTTCGTCAAAATTTGATATTAAAATACTTATAAAAAAAAAAATGCATTAAAATATTATTTTATAATGAATCTCCTATTAAATTTTTAAGCATTTTCGTTTGGTTAAACAATTTTATCTACAAAGTATCTACAAAATAAAAATTACGTAAAAAACTTGCAAAATTAAAATGTCTATAAACAGCTTAAAAATGGAAAAATTGTTTTGAAAATGTTACCACGCCCAAAAAAGATAAATTCTACACTACACTCAACAAATGTCTATGAACGATTTCAGAATTCTGCGCTTATTGGGATGAGGCGGTTTTGGAAGGCAAAAATAATTGGGTTACAAATAAGCAATTTGTGTTTCATTTGCTTTCCATTCACATTAGGTAATATTATGTTAACTTGGAAAATCAAGTGAATATTTCGCCATAAAAACACCGAAAAAAGGGAATATAATTGCTGAAGGCGATGTGGAAACATTAATATCCGAAAAAAAAAATATTCGAAGTGGCTAATGATATACGACACCCGTTCTTAGTAAATTTATTCGCCTGCTTTCAAACAGACGTAAGTGTAGTAAAAAAATTAGTTATTTATTTGTATTTTAAAACTGTTTGGTTTAGTGTTTACAGGCTCATGTTTGTTTTGTAATGGAATATGCTGCTGGTGGTGTTTTAAATACACACATAAATGACGGGGCGTTTACAGAATCAAGAGCAGGTGTCTATGCTTGTGTTGATTTATGAATAAAATATTTACATGGAAACAGTATCATTTATCGGTTAGTACAATGTTAAATATCATTTTTATACTTGACGTTTTATTAATATGGTGCGTTTATTATTTGTTAGCTACTTAAAATTACACAACTTGTTAGTTTACACTGATGGGTACGTCAAAATAATCGATTTTGGATTGTACAAAGAGGGTTTGGTATTTGGCGATCGGACCGGAACCTTTCGTGAAACTACCGAATTTATAGTTCCTGAAGTTCTTCTTACCGAAACTTCGTATACGCGTAATGTAGATTGGTGGGCCTCAGGAGTACTAATATTTGAAATGTTTGTCCGAGAGGTAAATATATCTTGGATATTGATGTGTAACATAACACCGTAACTAATATAAATTTGTATCACATAATTCCCCCTCACAGGCGGCGATGACCAAAAAGTTTTTGACTCTATAGTGAACGATGGAGTTTAATATCCTAATTTTTATCGTTAAAAGCGATTGCGATCATTAGAAAAGTATTTTATTTTTAATTTATATTAGAGTACCTAAACTATATACTTACGAAAAAAAAAAATATATTTTATTATTTTTGTGGATATAGTTATTATGTAAAAATCTAAAACACAGATTAGGTTCGAGTGAAATAGAAGCAAAAGATATGAAAATAGAAACTTTTTTCGGACAAGTTGTTTAGGATGATTTGTTACAGAGTAAAGTTCAACCTCCATTCATACCTAACGTTGTAAGCGTCTTAAATATATCTGTTTTGAAACCTAATATTAGATCTACATAATAAATTATACTAATATGAAAAAAATAAAAATATAAATTTGGAATTCCCTAGAAGATGTGAGTAACTTTTATGAAGAATTTACTTCTGACACACCACAATTGACATTACCTAAGATCGTTCCAAGAATGTTACACAATGGTGAACAACATTTATTTAAAAACTTTACGTACATAGCTGAGTGGTTTTTTTAGAACAATTTTTAAAAAAAAGCAAAGTTTCTTTTTCATTCGTAATAATCCCAAAATTATAAAGTTTATAAATAGCTCAAAATAGGTTCAAATATTTGAAAATTTTACTACTTCTAGAAAAGCTAAATATAAGTTTTTGTCTAAATTTCATGTTTCTACGAATAGGGTTAAACGAATCGAAATAAATAAACTAAATTGAAAATTATAAAATCATTATTTTGGTAAATTTTTCCGCTTTTTTTCAGTTTTACTCAATTATTAAAAAAATTTCACGGAAAATCGACAAACTATTGTTTAATTTACCAATAAAATTAAAAATTAAAAAAAAAAATGGTTTCTTGTCGTTTTTTTACTGGACCAACATTTATGGTAGAAAACATAAGTCGTACAAATTTTAAATAATAAAATCGTCGCGCAGTGATTTGAAAAAAATCTGATTTTTTGTCTTTTTTGGTTTTTCTAAATTATTATGAAAAATATTTTAGATATCAAAAAATTACTTTCGTTAATGGTTATATGTTAAAGGAACAAAATCGATTTATTGTCATTTTTCGATTGAAGCAATATTTCTGGTACGACATATCGTGTGTACAAATTTAAAGTAATTAAATTTGTAACGCCGAGCCGCGTTGTGAATATTTGCCGTTTTATCTATAATTTTCTTTCGGGTTTTTCCCAATTATTATGAAAACCTCTAAGAAAATCAAAAATTGACGTCTAATTTTACGTTTAATGCACTAACTAGACAAAATTACCTTTTGGAAAGTGTGTTGCTTCTAAAAAGTAAACATCGGAGTAAAATTTCTGATAGAAAAGTATTGATGATACACACAAAAAAAAAAAAACACATCATAGTAAAACCAAAATATTTCTAATGATTATATAAATAATTTGCATGCTAATTAAAAATTTAAATACCTATTTAAAGTATTTACACATAAAACATGCAAATGATGCAAAAATGTAAACATTATTCAGTAAATAATATAATTTGTGAAAATAATATTTTATAGTTTAAGAAATTGGTAGTTCGTTCGGGGGGCTATGTTCCCCCATAACTTAGGTTTAATATCATGTAGGTAGGTTGGTATAAATTACTGTTTATTGCCACAAATATAAAAACTTATTTCGGCGCTACTGCTTGGCATTGAAATATTATCTGCAAATCCTCTTATATATTGTGATGAGGAGGAAAAAGCACCCGTCACTGATTTAGTAAATTTAAAAATATTTTGCTTTCGGTATGTGAAAAAAAAAAAAACCTATTTAAATAAAATACAAAACCCATCCCGTGCAAGCTGATAATTTAAAACTTTCAGTAATTGGTTTATTTATAGTATAGTAAGGGGGAAATAATCCCCCGAGTAGTGATGTATACGATTTGGGACCCAAACGGTCCCAAACGGAAAAAGTAAGTTACGGAATAATTTACTGACCCACGCCCTGTTAAGAAAGTGTGCGTACAGTGTATTGAATTTGTAATATCGAACGATTTTAGAATTTTTCCGATTCAAACCAAAAGCCATTCTACTGTATACGAATCTGTATTTGAATCTAAACGAAATAGTCTTGTATATATTTTTACTGTGGGAAACATTTTTTAGTGGGTGGAAAAAATCTGAATCTTAATTAAAGGCAAAGTGTGAATATTTTTATACGTCAGGGAAATCAAGTAATCAAGTAATTAAGTAATCAGAGCTATGTATTTCTGTTTTATTAAAACTTTGCGAAAATTCACCGCCAAATTTCCTAATGTCCGTTTGCTTTAATTTAAAAATATTCATAATTCGCGCGTATATCAAATTTGAACCGAAAAAGAAATTTCGTTTATGAAACAAATCCAAATGTTTATGTAGCAACATATTCAAAAATTTGTCTGCCTTCTACAAATATTGTATGATGTTATTTAATTATTTTGTTTTACGTTCTACTAATATTATTGTATCTGACATTTAATATTCTAATAATTTCTATATTATTTCTATAAAAGCGTTCAAGTTTAAATATTAACAATAACAATATCGCAAATAATTTTCTGTAAACTGTATTTAGCTATTTTTCTAAAATAATAATTTATTTAACTATTTTAGATTCTGAGTAGAGCGGAGAAGCTTATAGTTTTACAAAGAGTGCATTTTTTCTGAAGACTTGCTCGGATTTCTACGTGGTGTATAACCTTTTCTGAAAGGAAATTGCTGTGAGGAGGTACTTTAAGGAGATCACTTTTCAATTTTCTAAAGAGTTTTGTCATTAAATGCGAAAAACTGAAAACAATAACAGGAAAATATAAGAAATGTGGGTATGAGTTAAAATATATTACGGCTTTCTTCATTTCCGTGCACAACTTTTATACTAGCAATTTAGCTCCGATTTTTAATAATAGCAGTGTTTCTTAAAAGACTGTTCACTAGCGAAGTCGTTTTTTGATTTTCACAAGAGTTGTCCCAGCAAATGTGAAAAACCGGGATAAAACATGGGAAAACCGGGAAAACCTAGGAAATCTGGGAAAATCGGTACTACACGAAACAAATATTATTAAAGAAAATATATGAAGCCTGTTTCATTATTTACTATAAAATGACATATATATTGTTGACGAAGCATCACTATCAACTGAACTCAGCTCAGAATCGTTTTTCGTTAGTAATGGTTTATCGTTGCTTATAGATATACATTAAATTATCTATAATAGTGGCTGCACCCGTCCCCATTATCTTAGGACGTCTTTTTTTTTTTCAAAATACATTGTATAAATACAATGTATGTACTGTACTTGTCAGTATCAATAAAGTACCTACGCTGAAATACTTTTTTTCTTTTTTTAATATTAACACATTTTTCGGAATATATGATTTTAATTCTAAAAAAAAGAAGATTTTCCAAAGAAATAATAAAAAAAGGTTCATGTGTTATGTTGTAGATACTTTATTTTGAAAACAAAAACGTGACAACCCAGCCACTGGTAATGATCGGTTTTATAAATTCATTTTTTTATGGACATTAATCGTTCGAACGTAATATTATATGGGTACCAACGTAATACCATATACTGTAGACTGTAACACGAAGATCCGACATCTAAAATAAATTTTGGTCTGTTAAATATTTTCAATTTTTTTTTTTTTATTGCAGTAACTACTATGGAACCTTACTCTATAATTCCTCTAATATATATTTAAAAAATGAATAAATTTAAACAATTTAAATTTGTTAAAATATGTTTTTTACAAAATCCTAGGTAGCCATTGTATACATATATATATATATTTTTTTTTTTTTATTTAAATATTTACAATTTATCATTTAGATATATATATATATATATATATATATATATATGTAATATGTATACTCGGATCGAGTGTTGACTCGCCCAAAACTGTTGTTCACTCATATTGAGCAGAATAATAAAATATGTCCGGTTTTTTCTTCGTCTCGTACGGCTGTGAACTCTATACGCTAATATAATATTTCATCGTCGTATAATATATGATGATTTACGTGCATTATGACTATTAAGCTGTCCTACACGGGGCGATATCCGTGCTAATTTAATTCTCATTTTTTTTTTTTTATAGGGGTTGAATTTCGAAATTGGGTGTTCAATTTAATTAAATCCCGAAATATTCGGACGTTTTTCAATCACATTTTAATTGAGCACAGAGCTCAACAAATACACTTATTGCCTAACGTTTAATTTTATAATACACGTAATCTTGATTTGATTTTTCTTTTGACATTCCAATTATTTTCACGTTTGAAAACAGTAAATTGCAATTGTTCGCAAGATGTTTTTAGTATTTTTATCAAGTAAAATATGATCCGAGTAATTCAAAATTACAAATCGTAATATTTATAGCGATCCAGAGTTTAATCGGTAAATCAGTAAACCGTCTCAAATCCCTGAATAAGCATAATATTATATACTGAATAAAAGTTACACCGGACACACATAACTTATTTAATTCCGCTTTCGAAATTTGTATGCAACCTGTACTTACAGAGTGTCTTTATGTGGGAATCACATTTTAAAGGAAAACTATTTCGAATTTTTGATTTAAAATTACCATTATAGATTTCTAAATTATTATCTATTTTATTTGAAACTATTCTGAAGCACATTTATATTGCCTACTCGAAAAATAACTTTTAAGATTTTAAAACGCGTAATCGGATTATTTTATTACCGCACAGGAAATCATAAAAAAATGAATTATATATTGTCTTTTTTTAAATTAATACAGACAATAAAACATATTATTGCAATTTGTTATTGTATTATGACAGCCCAAGAGACAATAAATATTACACTATATATTTGATTTATGGACATTTTTTATGATAACACCAGCTGATGTTTGAAACGTGTAATTGTTTTTTTTATGGTCAACGTCCCGCCATTTCAATCCACTGGTAAAACGACACTTTATTTTAAACAAGTCTTATGCATCTAGTAAAAATTATAACTTTTATATAATAGTTTAAATCTCAAGGTAATTGCTCAGGAAAAATATTTAATATAATTACCTATTTACGAATTTTCGAAGGATAAAACTGTATCGGAGTACATTTTAAAAAAACTTTTAATTACATTTTCTACACAGGTAGTTTACATAAACGAAAAATCAATTATAATTATAATATTAATATATTTTAGAAAAGCAATTGGAATCTATAGAAATGTGAGGTTAGAGGCTGAAGCCGGATTCGGAAAAATAGACTAGACGGAAAGAAAAATTAACGATAAAATACTAGGTGATATTGCCGGATAAGAACACAGTTTGGTGGAAATGATTAAAAGGCGTCGATAGAAAATGATTGAACACACAATAAGACACTCGGGAGAATTGTATAATATCATTCTTGAATTGCGGGAATGAGAACAACAGGACGACATCACTACTTCTTGATAAGCCACTTAAAAAAACATACAAATGATGAGTAGTAATGATGAAGAATTATAAAAACTGTGAACCGACTCACAGGTTGCACAGAGAGAGAAATTCGAATAATCACAATCCAAAAAAAAAAAAAACAACAAACGGACATACTTCGCACGATGGGTGGACAACTGTTGAAGGTGAGAAGTTAAAAAAGTAGAAGGGACATTTAATGCATATCTGTACGCAACGATTGATCATTGCTAATGAAAAACTATTCTGAGTGGAGTTCGGTTATACATGTTTTAAAAGGCCGTAATATTTACGAAAATAATATATTTCGTAAATTTGCCAGTTTGTCTTACGATTTTTTTCCGATTTTTCACATTTATTATGAAAACTCTTGGGGAAATCAAAAAATAGTCTTCCTAAAGTACCACTCCAGTTAGATTTTCTTTGAAAAAAAGTGCTATTATTGTAAATCGGAGCAAAATTGCTGGTAGAAAAGTTGTTCATAGAAAAAAATATAGATCATTGTAAAATCAACGTATTCCTCGCTCCACTCAGAATCTAAAACGTATCCAGTATTTTGAGAATGTCAAAAAGCTATACATATAATATTCGTATAAGTAGGTATCCAATAATTTACAATTGACTTCATAAACGTAATTTCAGAACTTGTCTCGAATACATTTTCTCCGGTGTGATAACGCAATCGTTACTTAAGCCAAAAAGCATAAAAGGGAATATATTTCACCTTAAAATCACCCGATTGCGATACACAATTAAAAATACTAATACAGGTACCTATATACAAGCCGATAAAATTATTCAATCTTTTTGGAGAAAATCCAATATGAAACGCAATGAACAAAAATGAAATGTAAAAATAAAGAAAAACTGAGGGAGAACGGACGAAACAAGAAGAGTGAGAGAGACAGATTTTATTTTATTTTTATTTTTTCTCTCCGTTATAGGAACATATCGGGTACTGTATATTGAATCGAGTAGCGTGCGTGTATACCTTGGTGAAAAGTGGGATTTATAAGGATATCCTGTAGACGGTGTGAAGAGTAGATGAGAGCAGCGTTTGAGTGGGACAGAGCGGTCGGGTAGTGAGGGTGGAACAAGTCGGAAGGACAAACAGAGGAGAAGCAGCCCTTTTATTGAACCGTTCGTTTTCTCTTTCTGGCGCGGGTTACGTTAAAATTTATAACCAAAAATTATAGTAATAGTACAACTGCATACTATACGGCTAACAAAATATTTTTATATATCGCACTAGTCAAACACACGCACACACACACAACCAAACAGCGTACCAAACGTATGAAACATATTTCCATCTGGTAATTGGATCGATAAAATCCTGATAATACGCATTTTACGGTGCATTAAATTAGAAAAAAGTCACATAAATCCCGCAATTTTCGTATTCAAAAATTATATTTTATTTAATTCTACCATTATTTTTCCTTCAATATTTTCACGACACAAATATGTGAAATATTCTTTTTCGTTTAATGTAAAATATCCTTTTTATTGTACCGATGATAAATGAGTATAATATTCTATTATAATTTATTGCTAACGAAATGGATAGTATTTTTTTTTTTTTTATAGAAATAATTGTAATATTTCGTTTAAATTTATAACGATGTTTTATTAATTTAATGTTAACTATGTAGGTATACAAGTTACATTATAATAAAAACACCAACATATTTCATTCATCTATATATTATTAAGATTTATTTTATTTCTGCAAAGCTGTCCTAAGGTAATGAGGACGGATGCAGTCACTGTTATAGATGGGAAGTTGAGAAGGTAGTAAAGGGAAAATTGAATAAGCAATAAGTCAATAAGCAACGATAAACTATTGCTGACGAAAAAACGATTTTGAGCAGAGTTAGATTGGTAGTGTTGCCTATATCAACAGTATATATGTCATATTATGGTAAAATAATTACATATGCATTAAATATTTTCTTCAATAATATTTGTTTAATGTTATACTTCTATTTCCGATTTTTCCAATTTATTTGGAAAACTCCTGCAAGAATCAAAAAATAACCTCCCTAGAGTACCTTCCCAATAAGATTTAATTTTAGAAAAAGTGCTATCATTGTAAATTGAAGGGAAAATGCTGGAAGCTGTCCACAAAAAAAAAATAAACATCATTGCAATAAAACCAATACACATTCTTCAAATCCACTCAGAATCTAAAATGAAAATAAACAAGTAAACATTGAGTTACCAAATTTGATTATAATATTTATAGACAGTGGTGTAATTAGGAATTTGCTTTGGGAAGGGAGGGATACGTATTTTTTAATAAAACAAGTTGTTTATTACCAGCAAATAAATATATTATGCATCAAAGACTATTTTCACAAAGTTTCTTAAAGACTGACCATTTTTTACATAAACTTTAAAATAAATAGTACAATATGTATACAAAAAGCTCTAGATTTGTTTTCTGAGCAAACGAACTAATTGAATTCTAAAAGCCATTTGTATTGAAACCATAATTCACGCTTTTAATTTTGTTTTCATTTAATGGAAATTATATTTAAAAGTACCCTCAAATTTATGAGTACTTACAGAGAAAAATTTATTATTTTAAAATCAAATGACAATTTTAAAAAAATTAATAATTAGTTTAATACATTGTACAAAATAAATTGAAAAAAAAAACTTACTACATGTTTATTAGCATCACACAAATTATTTTTATCAGCAAAGTAAATAATATTATTAAAGCGAAGAAGTGTGCTTACTGTTATTTAATGTGCATACTGTATTTTTATCGCATTCATCGGGTTTTTTTTTTCTTTCTTGAAATTATAATCTATTATGTATTTTATTTTATCCTCCATTTTAAAACAATCAAAAAACCAACAAAATAATACCTAATAGTATTAGGTATATATATTTAATAAGAACAAATAACAGTATGCTAATGACGGTTAGTCAAGGTTAATAATAGTAATGCACTTATGTACGTGTCATGCTAACTTGCTAATTGATAACGAATAGCGCTGTGATATTCGACGGCAAAGTTCATGTTTCGTAAATATTATTATCTACTAACATTGTAACAAACTCTATTTTAAGTAAGAGGGCAATAACCATAGTAGTCGCTTAGAAACCGAATAATGCAGAATTGAAACTGTTTGTCTATCTTTTATGTCTTGACTGATTGATTATCGCACAGCCCAAACCACCGGACGGATCGGGCTGAAATTTGGCATACGGATAGCTATTATGACGTAGGCATACGTTAATAAAGGACTTTTTAAAATTCAATCCCTAAGGTGATAAAATAGGGGTTTTAGGTATTTTTTCTACGAATATCTAATTGTTTATTTATTTATTTTTGTTTATTCATGGGTTACCTTGGTGATACAGATGAAATAAAAAAACAAAAGAATTGGCCCGAGCAACGCCGGATCGGACAGCTAGTTTTTTTTATACATGTATACGATTTTTTATTTTATTGTCATTATTATTGTTTAATATTGGTAACAATTTCGTAAGCCAAAAAAATACTAGGAGGATTTATCATCCTCTTAAAAACGTCCCTGAATATAGGTACGCTAAAATAGGAGATTACGTCAGTCGCACACGACCTAGTTTGAAAATTATAGGCATACCAATATATAATGGAAAACACTTTATGGGATTTAATTCGTATTGTAGCTTTTGTTCGAAACCACTAAAACGATCCTCTTTCGACTTACCATTTGACTTGTTAGTATAATATTAATAAGTTTTCCTTAGCCGAATATCTATATAAACCTCGAGCGCACGAACACGAAAAAGAAAAGAAACGCAATAAAGCAAAGTGCTTTTCATACGTATTCGAAGATCTCGAATTATACTCGCGGGTACCTTTTAATTTTTCCTTCGAAAACTTTTATGCAAAATATGTAGGTAACGATTATGGCAAACTGTAGTAATAATAATTCATATCGAATACGATTAAATTTGACTAGCTCCGCTTTCATTTTTTGAAACCAACAAACCCCGCAGTAAATAATTTACATTATGCGGGTATAGTATTATAACAATTTCGCAAAACGTTTGAACACACCACACTAATCGCCGCCTTTGTAGTTTATTCGTTTTCGTTAAAACATTATATTTCAATTACCTATTTATACAAATTCTGAATTTTCCATTATTTTCTGAGATGCGCTCTTGTGGCTAAGCCAAGGCTTGTCAAGTTCCAGTTACGGCATTGCCAGCAATTTGATTATTATCTTGCTATTTTTGAGAGTATCGTAGGAATATCAAAACCCGGTTTTATCGCGTAAATAATTAAAAAGTGATTTAAATTTCTACATTACTTGTTTGTGTATAATGTACATTTTGGTTATAAATTGTAACAATGTAAAACTAATTTCAAACTACATTGTGCATTAGCCGTTGTTTAAAGCACGTCATTACCAGATTGTTGTCAACTTTAGCTGACGTATGAGTTATGTTTATAGCAACTGGATTAATCTATACCACGACGACGTATAATAACCGTACATAATATTTTTAAAATATAATCAATAATGCAATACTGAAATTCCGTGTTAGACTCGTTGATACTAGACCACAATTTTGCAGACATGGCTAGTGTTCTGAACATATTTTAATTATTATGAACATTTCAAAAATATTTTTTTTTCTAAAGTATGCAATACTGTATTCTGAATAGTTTTAAAATGTATTTTATTCTCTAAAAAAAAATAATATTTTTCTTAGTCTCGTTTTGGAATTAGTAATGCTTTACTTTTTAATGTTTTATTTTTTCTTGGAAATTATTTTTTTAGTTAGTAAAAATATTCAGATTTTTTCACGTATTAGTTTAAAAATTCCCATCCAGTAGGTACTTGATTTAAAAGTATCAAATGATAAATGAAAGACTCAATGTAGTTAAATTATAATGCATAATAATTTTCCCTAGGTATTGTCATATAATATCCATAATTTCTTCAAATCATTCAAACATCCTTATATTTATTTAACCTCTGCTCCTGAAATATTATTATTGTAAAATATTTTACTCAAGTCAACAGTTTTGTTTAAATTACGTATACCTAACTAGTAACTATATTATAATGGTCAATCACTCTTATTCAGTATATTTTAAACCTTTATTTGTCTACTTGCGACGATTTTTAAAAATCGAACATGATTTCGGTGTGTGTTGATTTCTATTATAATGTTTGTATTTTATAAATAAACCGGAAAATTGCACGGGGTTATGAAGTTATACCTCCAAAATATGCTCTTTAAAAAAAAAAAAATTTTATAATAATAATAATTTACAAACTATTTGAATGTAACTCATCGTTTCAGTGAGATAATATTTGATCTAAACTTGGGTTAAGTTTGAATGTATAAATTAAATTAAATTAATTAAAAAATACATCAATAAAATGTCAATTATAAGCCCCAAAAAACCCAAAGGGACAACGGAATTGAATAAATATGACGATATTTTACAGCAATCATAAAGTTGATGTTTTTTTTAACTATTATTATTTTCGATTTTTATTGTTTTGTTGTTCTACAGAAACAATTAAACAAGTATTATAAAATAACGAAACAATCGATTTAGGTCAATATAAAGATATTCTACACAATGCCGTAAAAATTATAGGTGCAGGCGGTGCACAGTACTGGTGGGCCGCCGTGTTTAAGAATCCATAACCGTCGACAAATATTTTTTTTTTTTTATTTGCACATTATTTTGATTCATTATCATTTATTATTATCTTGTATTAAATTTCATAAAATGCAAAGTAAAAACCTGGTGGGTTTTGACTAGGAATTGTTTATCTAAATATTAGAAAAATTACTAAGCCTCACATAAATATATTTTTTGGTTATCATACGTGATAATTTTAAACTTAAATATTAAATAATTTATTTTACCTATTTATATAGTTCATTCCACAGGTTTTCAATATAAAACTATAATCATGTATATTACATTGAAGCTCCACACACAATTGTTTCAATGACAAAAAAATGATTAATCAATTTTTTAAAATTCAAAACATTCACCATCATATCTAAGGAGTGAAAAATATTTATGGCGTGAAGTAAGTCCATCTTTTGTATACATCCATTTTGTCATGGTCAAGAAAGAGGGACCTATACACATTTGTGTGCACCTAGGTATTTGACTCTTCAGTTACGGCACCGATACTGCAGAACCTATTTATATAGGTATACATAATTGTTTTAATTAAAAAATTCTTAAAATACGTTCGCAATTATTTCATCAGGATTCAAACATTGTATTCAGTGAATCTACGTTTTAAAAATAATAAATACTATTGAAACAAGTATTGGATTTATAAAGAATAATTTTGAAGAAAATTCGTGGACCTGTACGAAATTAAAATAGGGTATATATGTACGAAAGGCAAAAAACGCTCAACTAGAATGATTGTAAAAAAAAATTAGAATGTTGTAAAGTATAGCATATAACAATTTGAGTGGGCTGATCATGTTTGGCAGACTGATGGAAGACGTGATTTACTAAATTTCCTAGTCATAGAAACCCAACAAAAAAGCGGCCAGACGGAAGACCGCGCCAGCTGGGGTTGGATAGTGTAACTGCAGGGTAAGTAAGTTATATTAATGGAAATGGGAAATTCAATAGACCAGGATGGATATAGAAGGCGCTTGGTAAAAACGTGCCTTAATGGCCTAAAAGACCTTAATTTTCTGTTACGCGTTATGTAATCAAAAATAATTTATATTATATATGGACACAATTTGGTCAAAAATGCTCGTCTTGCATAAATATACTTAATATAATCGTCAAAGTCTAATTTTTAATGAAAGCCACGATTTAACCTGGCAAAGAAGCGGGCCAGTGAGATATGATGGAAATAACCAGAACTTTATAACCGAAACACCTGCAACGGTACGCGTAATTAACGAACTTTTCGCGGCCCTCTCTGCTTTGCCCTGCTTCCCCACCGTAACAATCTCAACACCGGCATTTGCAAGGAAGAACCGACAAAGGTCAATTAAGTTTCCCGGAAACTGAACATGCCTAATTTATATCAAATGCTATGAATAATCCACTCGCCAAAAATAATAACCAATACATATTGGTAAGTGTACTTTCGGAAATACGCATTGAAAATATAGCCAAAGTTATGACGTATGCATACATTTTTATTAGAATAACTATTGAATTTTCATACCGTTAAAACTTTCGAAAAAATTATAATAATAGGTACGTGAAAAAGTATATTTCCTACCTGGAAACCGTCGTACGTCCACGAGCCGAATTTCATCACGCACGTCTGTTCATCGAACGGGAAAAACTCTACGTCTATTTCACAGGAAGACTTGTAAATAGCTGGCGGTTTCCATTCGACCCGGCCGCTATAATGGAGCATGGCTTTAGTGGCCAATGTCACTTCGAAATTCCCGTCGGCACTTTAAATATGAATATGCATACCGAATTATTTACAGATAATTATTATACACGTACGAGTGTTAGTTAAATTCGAAAACAAATCACTTACTTGTTATAGAGCACAATATCTGGCCTCCAAACGTGTTCTGACGGTACGTGTAGCCCTTCGACGCCACCGTATTCACTGGGATTCCACGTCAACTTATAGTCGTACCAATACTTGAAAAACCAAAAATTTACATTATAATATTATTATGAAGGCATATCAAAACAGTATATTGGTTTTAATCTATATATTAAATATTAACTGAAGCAAATGTCTATCTGTGCGCGATCCATAACCGAATCCATCGAATCTATCTGACATTTAGTCAAGTCCGTGCGCGCCTCGTAGTCAGATTTCCGAAATCCGACCATTTAAGGTGACTGACAAAGGGTTTTCGGTAGTTTGATACCAAAAAAATTGGATTATTTTTGTTGTTTTCTGAGTTATTTGTTGACATGGATAAAAATAATTTGTACACGGAATAAAATATAATATGATAAAACATTTGACTTGGTGTGTTTTATTTTTCTAATTATAGTGAAATTGTTTGATAATTTTACATCAAATAAGTAAAAGTTCGGTTTTCCCTTCAATTCTTACCTGTTCTACCCATAGGTTGGTCGTCATAATTTGATTTTTTAAATTCTGCAACAAAAAGTTAAGTATACACGATAAACACATAGGTTATGCAGGTCAACATAAAAAATACCACGTACACAAACAGCGATATTTTATCAAGGCTAATAACGGTTTTCTTAAAGTAAAATTATAAACACTATATACCTAATTTATAATACTCTATTAAACATAACAGTGTTTCGTTTATGGTACTTACGACCGATAGGTACAGGGTATTTATGTATATATTTTACAATTCTTGCGTGTCACTTGACGGACAGATATTTCTTTGTCAGGTGTACTTTGCATTATGTCGTTTTTATGTACCTACATAATGTTATAATGTATGTATAAATATCGTTTATACAGCCCATTGTCGACTTATCTTTGTCACGCGGCAAATGGATGTGCCCGTTTCCGTTTTGACGGGTTCGATATCTTTTTAACGAAAACGAATTTGAATAGCTCAGGAAGTCATCGGTTTCATTTTTTCGACCGAACACGATCAAAACGAAAAAAAGGAAACCGACAGAAGATAAGAATAACTCTCGAAACGGGATTTCGAGAACGATTTAAGTATTTTTACTGACAAAAAATATTATACAGGTACGCTGTATACCAATATAGAAATCAGATTAAATTCGGCAGATAACAACATGGTCGTTATGCATAGATTAAATAATATTAAATTCACATTAGTTGAAAATGTTATGGGTAAACGTGTTGACAAAAATTGTGACACAGGCCCAAATATAATACGAATGAACCCTATTCAATAAACTTACTTGTAGAAAAACATGAACTTGTACTTGATTGATTACATGATTTGTACTTGTACAAATATTTTATAATTATTACTCAAATTATAATCAATACCATTAATTATTAATATCTATATATAATATATACTAATATAAATGTAGTTTATTATACCTGACAATGGTATTATAACTACTCTGCAAAAAAATGGCAATTTATACATTTTTTTAAATATTTAAAATCAATTCCAACACAATTTTTTTTAAAAATACTTTTGAATATTTCGTCTATAGACACTCATTTTTCACAGCTGCAGTCACTGAACATTTTCAAGACAGCAAACTCCATAATGAACTAAAAATTACTACTTTAAAGGGTACTTATGATATTTATGTATAATTACTTGTGTACAAAGTTTTGTTAACTTTTGTAACTGTGTTTATTTGTGTTTAATGCTCCGAAACGTATTAAAACTGTTAACCGAAAGAAGAAGGAAAAAGAAAACACCATTGTAAAACAACTAGATAATAATAATTCGCTTGGTCGGGTTCAAAATTTAACATAAAACTAAACTCACGATAATTTAAAACGATAAAATTGATGAAAAATGTGTTGGAACTTAATGATTGTAATAGGCGCGTGTATTGAGTAAATATTTACACAAATAAAAAATGAAAATCATTTATTGACCGATTTCTGCAGTTTGAAAACGAATAAAACACAGTCAATTTAACAAAATACATTCATTCTCATTTATTCCAACTGACTAAATTAATAGATTTAGATACCTACTCAATATTTACGAATTAAAATTACTCTATGGTTTGAATTATATTATTGGCCCCAATCAAAATCGCAATAATTCTAATTCATTTACGAATGTTTGTATGTGATTTATCAAGCGTGCAACTTTTAAAACGTGTTTAATTAAAATGAACTAAAATAAAACACAACATTTAATACATTTAATAAATTAACATCTATTCTTAACAATAAATACAACAAAATATATATGTGTATTTTTTTTTACTACACAATAAATTAAATTAAAAATACCTACAAAAGCTGATTCTCTTGAAAATATTGCATTCTTAAAAATTAGATTCTGAATGGATCAAGTTGGCTATTATAACCATAAAATAAAATATTTGCATGTTTTGTTATTTTTATAGCAATCTGAAAAACAC
This sequence comes from Cinara cedri, assembly GCA_902439185.1. NCBI lineage: Eukaryota > Metazoa > Arthropoda > Insecta > Hemiptera > Aphididae > Cinara > Cinara cedri. The sequence continues at coordinate 946,147 of CABPRJ010001896.1, forward strand.
GAGAAAACTTCCTATTGGTGTAAGTGATTGAATATTTATGTTACATTAAAAAGATCGTTTTTTAAATTTCCCAGTTTTATGCTGTACGTAAATAATGAAAAAAAATAAACTGAAGAAAAACACTGATAGAAATAACGCGTTATAGTATTAAAACCCAATGCACAAGACATGGATTTTTTTAACGATTTATTTTTTTTCATTAAAAATAAATATACAGTTTAACTACCTTAATACAATAATACTAAATTATATGTGGTGCGGTTCTGCATTAGAAACTCGATTTACTCTGTATTCTGTTCTGTATAGGAGATTTAAAGAGCTAATCTGCTATCGATCTCAAATTCTCAACTCAATGCCAGAACGATTTAATGTTTCCATATTAAAAGAGTACCTACTCGTGAGTTTAGTTTCACCATCCTAACGAATACTTTTGATGTCGGTTGTTGAACGATTACACTGAAATATTATTATAATAATATGAATTCGAAATAAGGATAGGATAAGATTAAAACGTGAGTCAGTATTCCACAAAAAATAAATTATTTTTCGCCTTTTACTTTATAGTAAAGGCACTGAGACAAATAAAATGTTTTGAACTGTAATTTAAAAAAATAAAATGTTTTATGTTTTCTGTGTGTATAATGTTTATTTTAACATTATATATCATTGCATATTTTTTTTACCCTTGATAGCTTTGCATAAAATTATCATTCAAAATTCTTTTGCATTACTACTCTCTATAGATACGATTAACCAAATGACTGCGTACAAATCGATTTATCATTTTCAAACAATACAATGTGTAAAAAGATGTTTTAGGATAATGAAGACGGTTCAGCCACTGCCATTGATAATTTAATGTATATCTGTAAGCAACGATAAACCATTGCTAACGAAAAACGATTCTGAGCGAAGTTCAGTTGATAGTGATGCTTTGTCAACAATATGTAAGTCATATTATAGTAAAATAGTTAAATAGGCATTATATATTTTCTTTAATAATATTTGTTTAATATTGTATCGATTTTCCCGGTTTTTCACATTTGCTGGGAAAACTATTGAGAAACTCGAAAAATGACACCCCTAAAAAACCTTCCCAGTCAGATTTCCTTTTGGAAAAAGTACTATTATTGGGAGTCGGAGCAAAATTGCTGGTATAAAAAATGTCTACAGACAAAAAAATTCTTATCTTAAAATCGTTAAAAATATAAATCCGAAAATAAAAATAGATTTTATTCGACTTCCTTATGCAATTGTTAACATACATAATTATGTTTATGAGTCTGAAGTCTGAACACTCCAAATCAATATCGTAAACTAGCTATAACTTGGATAGAAAAAGTCTATATAGTAAATGAAATTAAACAGTACAAACGGAAAAAAATATATACCAAATATATACAAAACTTGCTGACAAAATATTAATCGCTGAGTTAAAAATGTAATCATACCTACCTTAAAAGAAAAAAAAAAAGCTGTTCTAGGATAATGGAAATGGGTGCAGCGACTGTTATGGGTGAGAAATCGGGAAGTTGGTAGAGGGTAAATTTAATATACATCTGTATGCAACCATTAACCATTGCTAACGAAAATACGATTCTATGTGGAATTCGGTTGATAGTGTTGCTTTGTTAACAATATATATATGTCATATTTTAGTAAAATAATTGCATACGCATTATATATTTTCTTTAATAATATTATCATTGCGTATAGATATAAATTAAATACATTTACGAGTAACTTTCCTATCTTCCCATTTTCTCACCTACAACAGTGGCACACCTATCAGCAAAATCAACCATATTACTTAAATTTAAATAAATTATATTATAATATTGTACTTATTTTACTCACAATGTCGATGAGTTGTGATAATTTGAGCTTAATCCGTACTGGAAGTGGATCAGTGTTGTTGAGCACAGGTCTTACGAGTTTGTTATAATTAGACAAAAGGTCATCGTACAGCCTTTTTGCATCCGGATTCATCGAACATCCTGAAATGTGAATCAATAAATATTTGTTTCACTAATAAACATTAGTGTTCATGTGTGTGTATGTATATGTGTTTCATAAACACAAAAAAAATAAACATTTAAGCATACATCATAGTAAAATCAATAATCATATGCATTCCTCGTTGCGCTCAGAATCTAAAAATAACTTTTTTTCAAATTGTGTGACAAATGACGGTCAATATAATGGCCATTTTCTCCAATAGTAAAACTAAAACAATATTATTTACCGAAGTTTAGTACACAAATTGTTTTGATTGACAATTGGCATCCACTTTAAAAATATATAAACAGAACAGTAATTATTAGATAAAAATATTTTACAGTACGTAAGTATAGCTATGTAAAAAAAAACCGACTTTTGACGTATAAAAACACTTTAGGACGGGTTTGAGATGAACGCGTGTGAACAATAACAATAAGTAAGAAAGATATCAATTACACGTGGAGTGTACGTCCAGTTCACCTGTTATATTTCTCAAGGGGTTTCGTTACCAAGCCATAATATACCTACGGTGATAGTAACGCAACTCCCACGCAGCACACATACACACACACACACATGCGGATAGCGATATTAACAGCCGCGTTAAATTTCGGGCGGTTCAAAAGCCCATTAGTCGTAAAACGACGGAACGAATATATACTTTAACGGATGGCTCGATAAAATCACTTATGTTCTGTAACCCCCTTCCTCAGCCCTGACCCGGAAAACACCCTCGTGTCTATCTTACCGAGAAAATGCAATTTTCGTGACTGATTCTCGTATGCGAGTATAATACATATATACAGTGTTTAGATCGAGTCCTCGAGAATTTCATTATACCCCATCCCTTCCGGCAGAAAGTCCCGATTATTTTTTCCCATCCTTTCTTGACCATAATATAATGCCATATAGCTCTCGCCAGATGTACGAGTGGACAAACGATGTTTCGTTGCAAGTTTTCCATTCAAAAACTCGCACAATATATACATCACGCATTATTAAAATCATTATTTATTCCTTTAGAATTATTATGTATTTCTCGAAATGGTAATTTGTACAATTGTTTATTATTATTATTTTTCTTTACTTTTTTTACGCAACCTAAAATCAATATTACTTTCTCGAGTTAGGTTATTTACTTTTAGTGGATATGTAAATAATATATTGGGAACAACTCAAACGACTCTTGTAATATTATTACAGATAATAAAATTCAAAAACATAAGTATATGTTTCGACTTTTTAATACTTATATTTCAGATTCTTGGCGGAGCTAAGGAATGCATTGGTTTTACAACAATGTTTATTTTTTCTTATTTTTTTTTTTTTCGTCCGTGAACAACTTTTCTACTAGCAATTTTGATCCGATTTTCAAGTGTAGCATTTTTTCTGAAAGGAAATCTGACTGGGGTGGTACTTTGAGAAGGTACTTTTTAATTTTTACTATGGGTTTTCATAATTAATAGAAAAAACCAAGAAAAAACCTAGGAAAACCTGGAAATTTAGAAAATACGTTATTTTCAAATGGCCCACCCAACGTATGTCCGTTTGTTTTTGAAGTTGATGTTTACATCATATAAAACCATCGCCATGTGAGGTTAAGTCATTTTTGAAGAATTTAATAAAGTACAGCCAATTTTCTTTTATTTGCCTACTTTATAACCGAATAACCAGTGAGAAAAAATATAAAAATATTTTACTATTACATTACTATAATAATATTCATAGCTTACGATGTCAAATTCGAGTAATGATAAAAAAAAAGAAAGGAAAATATATTTATGCATTACAAAAACATTTTTAAGAATATAAGGAGTGGTGCAGATTCCCCGTCGCTTTTTTTTTAACCATAGAAATTGTACAAATACAATACAATGTTAAATTTAATTATAAAATACACTTAGAAATCAAAAAAATGGGAAATAAATTTTTTACATTTTCATTCAAAAATACACGAAGCGAATTTGTAACAAAATGAGTATCACACATCAAGCATTGAAAAACAATATACGATGTATTGAAATCCTAACTTCACTTACTCGTATAATTATGTAAAAAAAAAAATAAAAAAAAAAATAAAAAGAACTGCCAAAATATCTGCGGAGAATAGCAAGAATCAGTACTTGAAGTAGAGGGCTACCGCTCCTCCTCTTCTTGCCTCTTTGTTGCCCTCTCTACACTTTAAATAAAATCACGTATACACTACTGAAAATATTGATGGTACTTGTACAACTGTACTCATTTTCCATGATCAGAATAATACACAATAATTAGACGCAATAATATTAATTATTACCTAACTATACTCGTGTATATTGTGTTGATACAAAAAAAATACGTCCATATGAATGAAAAATTTAATTATAATATAATACCTAGCATTATTATGAATACAAGAATGGAAAAACTTTTAAACTCTTTGTTTAAAACGAGGAAAATAAGAAACTTTACAACAAACAACTATTATATAATGAAGTGCACTGCTTCCCGTTTTTATTTTTTTGTCTCGGAAAAAAACTTTTTGCGGAATTGTAAAAATGATCAAAAAGTTTCACCCAACAACTTTTTAGATATGTAAATAATTATAGAACACGAATAATGTAGTAATAATTTTTAAATGAGTCATTATTCGAAATATTCAATTGATAAATCGCAGCTTGATGTCTGGAAAATAGCGGAAAATCAAAAAATAACCAGGATAAAAATTTGAGCATCGATATTTAATTCTAAGTTCGACACTGCAGTAATCAAATTTTCAAACGAAGTAATTTATAGTTGCTTTTTATATTTATTAAAAACGTTTTTTAATAATGTACAGTCTTTATCCCGTCTGTATTTTGTACAATTTTATTCATCAGTACAAAATTCAATATAAATTGTCTGCATATGATCGTTTTAACGTCATAAGGTAACCTTAAATGTTTGTTCAATTGCTACCCATAATTTTTTTACTTCAAAGGCTTTCGCCGATTAGTTTTTGTTTTTTCTTTCATAATAATTATTAAAGTTAAAGTTAAAGTTAAAAATTTATATTCATTATTATAAAAATCGATATGACTTTTGACGTAGTTATAAACTTTGTAAAGAATAATATTCAAACTTTCCTATAGTTCACATTTAACCACTTATTGTTAAGCGTGAGTAATTATACTCTGTCTATTATTTATTTGTTTGAAAATCCTTTAACTCTTCTACAAAATACGTAATAGCTTTCCATTTTCTTACTAAAGACGATTCGTTTATGTTCTATGTGCATGTATCGTCATATTTTAGTAGTCCTATAAGTTATATAGATATTATTTCTGTAAAAATAAACTTGTACAGGTATGGTTTTTTGTTTATAAATATTACTTGTTTTGTATTCATAGGCGTAACTAGGAAGATGCTAGGTGGTTTTTAGCACCCCCCCCCAAGTTTAAAATTAGCACCCTAAAAAAACCCAATCTGCTTTTTCATAGTAATGGCTAAATATTTTATTATAACTATAATAATATTTCATAGTTAATGAGCAGAACAAAATACAGGTTTCCTACATACAATGCACGTGTGTATGAAATATAATGTTAAAATAGTTAATAATAAATTTGTATATACGAAATTGTAAACAACAGATGGTGTAGTTGACTATTGTAAAAGTCGTGTAAATTAGATACTACAGTAAGGTATTAGCTACATGCGAAAAATCTAATATTATCACATATGTATAAGGTATAAATGTTTGGAATACACGAGTAGAAAGCAAATGGGAATGTTCTAAGAAGTGCTTTGAAGCCCTGATTGAGCAGAAAAACTATAATGGTCACTAAGAACACCAACGACCTGCAGATGGAGAATCACTGTGGAAAAAGATACAAGACTGGTAAAGACGGGAATGCAGCAATGAATTGGACGTTGATTAGAGAAAGGTGGCTTATTAGTGACAGTACACTAATAAATTGAGTTGTTGAAAAATAAAATATTTAATTATAATATGTATTTCAAATTATTCTGACTTACCAGAAATTATGACGAGCATGATGCATAATATTATGGCGCCGGCCAACGTCTTCATTTTCCGGTGACCATATCAAAGGTCACAGCACAAGATTGCATCGACGCATGGTTTCCTGAAATTCAACATTTAAATAAAATTAAAAAATTGGTTTTATATGCAATTATTAAAAATACATAATTTAGTATAACTTAAAGTATAAAAGTTGCTGTAATTGTACACTAAGTATATACACTGTTATTATATCCAAATGATTTAAAAAAGAAAAAAAAAAAAACTATATTATAGACACATGGCGAAATATTGCGTTGGCGACAAAAACTCTAAGAGAGCTACAAAGGCCACAAAAAAAAGAAGACATTATACACGGTGTTTTTATTTAAATTTATACTTTTTGTTCGTTACAGATAAGTTACTTTTCAATATTAAATAATAATATCGAATAACAATATACTTAATTGCAAATGAAGAGATACCTATAAAAAAATCCAAATTATTATGTCCTCGTCAGTTATATATATATATATATATATATATGTATAAATTAATCTACTGAATGAATCATTCGTAAATGAATCATTAGGTTTCTACCATTTTTTGAAGTATACGAAAATTATTTTACATGGTCAAATTGGTGAATCAATAGATACTACACCTATAGCATTGACGATAAAAACAATCATAAACTACAAAAAATTGCAGTAAATTAACGATTCATCATTATCAAATATTTGTAACATCATCAAATGGTTTATGTTTCAACATATCTTAAATAAAACGGGTAATTTGGGTTTTGTAAAAACAATTTTTAATTTTTAAAAAAATATAAAAACTTAGAATGAAGAAATAATAGCACTAGAGTAATTACTAAAAAAAAAAAAAATTTAAAAATATTGAACGGAACAAAAGTTATCTGATAGATCGTCGCGTTACGCTCAGCATAAAGGAGGCCCCATTAAATAATTTACTGTAAGTAATTATTATTATTACTGGCTAAAAACAATTACTATCAGAAATACTGTTGGCCAAACAAATAATAAAAAAAAAGATCAGTTACTGGGGACCTGGCCCTAATTTACTCATGTGTATGCGGTACACAATGACAAGGTCCCCAGATTCCAAGGGTCCCTTCCCACTATATAAAAACAAAAATAGTACACTTTTATATTTTATGGTATACTTTATATTTTCTGTAGACATATGATTGATAAGTGTTAAATAAGTAATTATTATATGTATCAAAATGTTAACATTTTAACAAAATTCTGATTAGACCAGATTCTAAGTGGAGGGAAAAACCATATGGTTTTGCAATTGTGTTTATTTTATTTTTATTTTTATCTATTAACAACTTTTATACTAATCATATTTCTCCAATTCACAAGTGAAGCACGTTTTCTAAAAGGAAATCTGACTGTGGTGTTACTTTAGGAAGGTAATTTTTGATTTTTCCATGAGCTCTCCTAATATATTAAAAAAAGCGGAGGAAAAACGGAAAAATGTACGAAATGTAGGTATTAGTTAAAAAATATTATTATTATTATTTTTTTTTTTTCTGTAAACAACTTGTCTACCAATAATTTTGCTCCGATTTACAATGATAGCACTTTTCCGTAAAGGAAATTTGACTGAGGAGATACTTTTGGGTGGTCATTTAATTTATCAAAATATTTTGATAATTTTACCACACTTCAAAAAGGAAAATATAAAATATACTCGTATTTATTGATGTCAAAAAAAATTTCGAAATTAAAAATAGACAAACATTGAAATTATATTTATGATCATTAATCTCTTAAGACTATTTGGTAAGTTTAAAATAAAAAAAAGATACATTTTGAATTTAATATTCTAAATACTAACAATACTAATATAATATTTTGTTATTTTATTTCTCCAAAAAAAAAAAAAGAAACACTATCAGTTAGTAAAAATGCTTAGATTTTTTTATGTTAAACCTTAATAGATGTGAATTTTGCATGCGGTGTCGATGTATTTGACCATTTGTTCAAAATTCCTATTTCTTTATTCAAAAAAAATTGCATTTATATTTTTTTTAAAACAACAATTTGGTAAGTAAAATGCTCTTATTTTCCTGGCTTAATATCTAATTTTAAAGCTACGGAATTTCCACCCGATAGTATTTTACTTAAAAATATTTAATATATTTCTAAAAGTTTTTTAAAAAAAAAAAAAAAAAATTGGCAACAAATGACGGTTTTATTTTTATTGATTTCTGGGTTACTTTGGCTTACAAGAGAAAAAAACAAACTTCTCAATTTACCAAGCTCGGGTCAAAATCGTATTTTGATTATAATGATTTTTTGTTTCTTAACGGTTTCATTATATTCGACTTTTTTTTAGTTATAATTCACAGAATATTTGTATTAGCCTCTAGATGTGATCAAAATATTCAAAATATTCTGGCGAAATTGAGCGTAATAAGAAGTATTTTTTTTTTCTAATTTAAATTCTGCCTCGGCCTTGCTGTCTTGATAACTCTATATTTGAATAATTATTTATTGAAGTAATCTAATTACAGACTGTACATATTTTTATTTTTTCATAAATAAAATAAGAAAAAAAAGTTTATTTCTAGTATATACATATGTTTATACACATAGGTTATACAGAGAAATACACTAATTAGTATTATTTAATTTAGTCGACATAAAATAATCCCGGGCGTTTAATTTGTCACATGCAAGACCGCAATAGCAGGATCAGCTATAATAATACAGTAATTTATAATTTAAGTGCAGACGTTTATTATGTATAAGTTAAATTTTTGATTCTTTACTTTTGACTATTATAATATGGATAAAAAATAATATGACATTCATTTAGGTCTTCTTTTGTCTAAACAGCTAGGTTTTACACCTACAAAATGTAGAGTTTACCTTTAAAATACCCATAATAATATTAATAGTCACAACGAGACGTGGCCAGGGGATGAGTTTTAGAAGCTATAGCCCCTCCCCCCTCGCTCATGGTCTGTATTTATTTATGCGTAGCAGTTTATGATTTGAGTGTTAACCACGTCTACAATTATTTCTTCCATTTTAAAGAACGTTTTCTAAACTGAACCGTATGAAAACGAAGAGCGTTATGTCAGAAAATAGAATCAATGCGGTTAACTTTACGGTACATGTTTAATGTAAATTAAAAAAAAAAAAAGACACTAACGAAAACGATATGATCACTGCCTTTGTGAAAAATTTTCCTAAGAGGATGCTACTGTTAGAAATGTGTATATTTCGTTTATAATATAGTAGTATAGACTATAGTTACAAGATATGCCAAGTGATATACAATTCTAATTAATTATTATTTATTTTTTTTATTATTCGATCTGTTTTTAAAGTATTCAGGTACATTAAAATGCATATTGATAAAAATACTTCCATACGCATTTGTTTAGGGGAGTTAAACCACAAACTTCCATTTATCTATACGTCCATTATTCAAGTAAAAACGTATTTAATATTCTCCCTCAATACAAAATCCTTGCTACGCCATTGAGTTTATTATAAACTATGTTATCACTGATACTGGCTATTGATAATTAGACATGTTAGTTGGATAACAACACTTAAAAATATTAAATTTTCACGGAATATCATTTTTATGTAGTTATATCAGTTATATTATATAATTATTTATACATTTTTAGTTCAATATACGTGAAACACATTTCATTAGTTAATCTATCATATTTTATAATCAATTATCATATTATTATACAATTATACGAGTTATAAAAGACAAAATTAAAAATGCTAAATTTAATCAAAAATAATAATATTAAAAGCCATGTACATCGGTGATTTTTTTTCTATCTATAAATTGTAGAAGATAATCGCATCGAAGAACTGAAAGCCTAGCAATGTTTTCATAAAATATTAGCAATGGTAGATATAAACGATTCTAGGTTTGAAAAAGACTGGTGAATTTTACGAAAAACCATGAAAAAACAATTTATTTAGAAAATAATCAATACAAATTAAACACAATTTTTCGTTATTTTAAAACTTAAGGAACTTGAGCAAAAAAAACAAATTTTTCACATTTTTTTGAAGCTTTGAACTTGAAATTAATTAAATTCAGCTGAGCTCAAATTTTACGAATCCTTATTTGTCACCTCATCGGTGACAAATTAATTAGTTTGAGATATTTAAATATGCATTGAAGTGAAACTATATAATATAGACATAGGTATTGTAGCAGCCATGCGATTGAATGATTATTGCAAATTTAAAACGCATAAATGTACACAGGGTGTTCAATTATAATTAATTTTTTTTATTATTATTATTGATAACTGCTTACATACAAAACGTACAATGCATATTTTACAAAACATTCAATTTAAGAGGACGTTATACCCGAACATTGTGCTGTCACAGTTTTACTAACACATACAACATCGACAAATTGCGTTTATCAGGGACAACTATGTTTTAACAATAAAGTGAATTGATCTACTATCAAACTTAAAAAGAACAACATTATCTGTGTAACTACGACGGGCTCTTTACGATATTTAAATTATTGTAATTATGTATCACATACTCGTAGATACTCACATAGTAAAGTTTATTGTTTACAAGCATTTAAAGTTTTGAGTAGTGGCTTTTAAACCGGGTGCCGCGAGCATTATCTAGGTGTGCCAGGATTTTTGAAAGGTTTATTTTCACAAGTGACCAATTGCATTTGATTTTAATTTAAAATAGATGCGTTCAAGCATGTTTTGTTTATCTGTTAAATAGTAAAACTATTTTGCTTATCTAATTTGGTGTAAAAAATTAGATAGTGACCTATAAAAAAAAAAATGATCTTGAAAAGTTATTAATTTCTGGACATGTGCCGTGTTTCAGTATAGTTTGAAAAAACACTATTTTAAAGGATATATATTGGGTCAATAGAAAAACTAGATAAAGTATAGAATTATTTTTCGCCTTTATACCTCTTCTTATTTAAAACTTCAAAGGTTTACATATAAAATATAATAACAAACTATACTCTTGCAATATTTATATTTATTCGTATAAAGTATCCCGGGAATATATTTCATTTCATATTTTATGAATATAAAAACTAAAAAGTAGGATTCACTTTTACAAAAAAAATATCTAAAATACCTATATTTTCATATCAATCGAATAAAAATGGTAAAAATAATTTTTCATACAGATACTATGCTGATATAAAAAAAAAAAAAAAATCATCAAAATGAATAAAAATTTATGTGGGTAAACAATTTCTTTACTGGATCACTTATTCGTCAATCGACCGATCTTTTATAATTACCAATCTGAAATGAATAATAATATAATAATGATTTTCAATTTCTTGAAATAAATGAAAATAATATGTAAGGCGAATCGTATGCCATCAAAATATATAGCCTGTACCTACCTTATATTTTATATACATTTCAATCATTCTCTTTTTAACATATTAATAAATATTAACATTACTTATACATAAAAACATATGATAGTCAATATTGTAGAATGAAATCGAGCTAGATGCCCAAGTATCTATATTCCACATATGTATATAGAAATGTTAAGTCAAGTACTAATGTTCCATTTTCTTTATATAATATAATGTATGATATATATTATAATATATACTCCAAAAGGCCTAGTTGCTCGACAAAGAAAATGTAATATAACAATGATATGGCTACTATAATGGAAAATGCAATAGTAATATGTCATTTCGTTCTAGACATTTGTTGTAAATTAAAAAATCAGTAGATTTCAAAATCAAAAATGTTTATATTTTATAGGTTGCTTATTGTGCATTTCTTCGAAAATGATGAAGATTGATTTCACGACGATTTGTTCGACTGTACGATTTTTATCCCATGACAATTTATTCCTCACGCCATCTTATTATTCCTCTTTTTATTTCCATATCATTATGAGACAACTTGAATAACCGTCCCGGACGCAGATTGACATAGATAGAATATTTCAGCTAAACCCGATGTTATCATCTAACAGTCTATATTTTGACCATCCACGTCGAATTTTGACATTTTTCATGTTCACAACAATAATAATATGAATTCATCGATAAAATTATTTGTTCTTCTAATTTATACAAATTTGGGAAAACAATAAACTAGGAAGTAGTATTAAGTAATTAAAAATAAGTAGTATTCATTATACAACTCTCATTATCACACTCATTATCTTGTGATTATAAAATGTTACATTATCCTTATGCTAAAATGGTGAATGCCCTACTAAATGTTGATTTTCAAAAGGCAACTTTTATTAAAATTTTAAAATGTCCATTTAAGCACCCATACACATGCGTAGATTGATCGTTTTACCCGGGCAGTATTTTACAATATATTTGCATGACACTGTGGAAAAAAAAATTATTGCTGACGGTCAGAGGCATTTCAGAGTGATTTATTAGAAGGCAAATAATTCGATTATCTAACACCGAAGCCAATTTATGCTACGCTCACTACACGTATGCGACTAGAGTATATAGGGAAAAAATACAGCCGATATATGCATGTAGATCCCTAGTAATAATAATAATAATAATTTTTTTTTTTTTTAATTCTTTGCTGTTAATTTAATAAATACAACGTTAAAATATAAATATTTAGGAAAAATCTAACATTGTATATTAATATAATAAGTTATTGTAACCTAATTGTACATTTACTTCCTAAAATTATAAAATATAATGGCATAATATATAATTTTAATAAATCAGGTATAAATTTTAAACAAAATAATAATTTATTTATACGATGGTTTCGTTAAATGAATATACTAAAAGCACCTATAAATCATTGCAAATAAAAAACAATTCTCAGCGGAGCATATTGTAAACTGTTAATGCAACTAGAAATCATCAAAAATAAAACCATTGTATCGTAATTTGATGATATTTTTTTTTATAATTTTTTAACGAAACTGTCGTAAATTTATACAAAACATGTTCAAATAAGGTGCTTATCATCGGGTGAAAAATCCGCATCTTTTAAGGCGTAAAAAGAAATTTAGTATCTTATACTCGTCAAAAAAAAAGAAAAACACATCTAAATAAAATTATATAATAATTAGATAATATAATTTTCGCTACACTAAAAATTAAAAATAAATATAATAATTTGAAGTATTATTATAGTAAATAAATGCTACCCTATGGAATACGACAATATTTGGTATTGGGTACATTTTTATTAACTTTCACCCCTAGAATAATTTCTGGATTCACAACTGGGTTAATATCTTCGTCAACATGGAGTGAATCACCTGATTTTCTTGGCTCAGGAAAGATGAATGTGAATCGTACCACATTAGTTAGGATGTTTTGTATAACTATCAACAGAGTCTAACCATTTAATTGTCATGGAAATTCTGGGTGTGCCACTTATTAAAACTGGACATTTCAAACACACTCGGCCCAGTTGTAACGATACTTTAAATACAACGTTAGTTTTCGTAACGAAAAGCAGACGTTACAAATTTAACAAAGAAATAACCCTCTCTCTGTCATTTCTTTTTATTTTATAAATCACATAATAATATAACAGCTCACGCGAAGTCCGGCCCATTGGAAAAATTCCCGATTTTCCAATAGGGCAATCCCCCCCCCCAGTTATGACCGTACCCACGGTTCGGGTCGGGGATTCGATCCGACTACGCGTGGTCGTCCAAAGTCGTCGATTTATAATAATACACCGATTGCTTTTGAAACGGTACACGTGGACGAGAGCGGTGCGTTCGACTGCGCGTGTATATACGTGGGTAATGCACCAGAACGCCGGCAGGGATTTATTGTATTTTCGTATTATTAGAGAAGTATAGGAGAGGTATATAGAAGAAAATCGAATGATTTACTCGGACGTGAATTTATAACATATATTACACCGACCATCAATTATTGCGAGTATTGTGCTCGTAACTAATCCAATACCGTAACGCGATGATATTTATTATTATTTTTTTTTCTTTCGTTGTATCTACTTAATATTAATCATGTAACAATGTATGTACGCTTTCGGTTCTGACCGAACAAAAAGCCTAAAATGCAACGCAGTCGGTATTAACAATATGCGAGTGTTGAAGTAAACACTCATTCTGAGGTATAAAACTATATTGCATTGTATAGATTGAACGTTATAAATCATAATACCTATTATGAAAATTCGAGGGGGTATGGCATACAAATAAAAATGTCCAGTGTGCATTTTGTGTAACATAAAAAATAAAACAACCCAGTGGCGGTTTTATGGGATGGGCGATAGATGAGTCTTCTCCTCCCAACCCCCTACCGTTCCCATTATGCCGTGGCATTTTACAATTTTATTTTTAATTTTTACTCAAGTTAACCAAGTAAATAAAAGTAAGTACGTTTATGAAAACGAGCAAATATGAACATTGACATCATAAAAATATATTCAATATTTAAACTATTAATTACTACAAGTTATTAAATAATGTAATATTATTCATTAATTCGTATGCAATTTAGAAAAAAATATATGTTATTGAATTATTTATTTTATTTTTATATCTAAAAAAAAAAACCAAAACTACATAGAATTATTCGATTTGTATTAATGCTCAACGATAAATCATTGCTTACAAAAACGATTCTGAGCGAAGTAAGTTCGATAAACATATTTTGAAATCTATTGATACGTACTACTTATGTCAAAATTTGAATATGGATCACTTATAAAAAAAACCACTACTAAATTACCTTAACTTTAGTACAACTTATAATGAACCTCGTGTACAATTTGTAAGTATTTTTGCTCGTCTAAAACCAATTCTATCCACATAAAACCAAATAAAATTACGAAAATTCAAAAATGTTAAATGTCTATAAATAGCTCGAAAATCGAGTTTGAAATGTTTAATCCACGCCTGTAAGCGGCTAATATAAATATTATGTGGAAATGGCAGGTCCATGCTGTATACAAATAATATGTTAAACCAAATTACAAAAAAAAAAAAAAACAAAATTCGAAAATAATGAAACTGTTTTATTCAATTATAGGGAACTTAAAAAGAAAATCAAAAATGTATCTCTCCAATACACACACTTGCTTTTAAAAATATACTGTACTTGAAAATCGGAGCAAGTTTTCTGGTAGAGAAATTGTTTAGACAGAAAAAAAAATTTATATCATAACAAAAAAAAAATTCATCTCCGCACTAAGAATCTAAAAAATAGTATGACATTTTGGACGTTTCTTTAATTTTAAGTTAATTCAAGGAAGACTTTTCGCAATCTTTACTTTCCATCCCACCTCCTTAAATTTACAATGGCCAGTGATAGCTACCCAAAATAGTATGGAGCCCATCATATACGAATTGACTCAAATCGGTAAGTAAGTATGATTGTATTGAGATAGTTTTTTTTCACGTTTATATTATATTATTATCGTCGTACCTACATTGTATTATAGATACGATGTATTACTCGTTCTTTTCAAATTGTTTAAAATAAAAAACAATAATAACTTATTATTATTTACAGTTGAAAGTTATATATTGTGAATAGGTATTAGGTGAGTCGACTCTTTTATTTTTAAAACCTATAAATAAAATAATTCGACAAAATCAATTGATTGGACGAGGCGAAATAAATAAACGCAATCAAATATTTACTCCAAACGGAAAAAATAACAAAATAATATAACTGAAATCATTATAACACATAACTATATTGAACATTATATACTACACTCGTATGAATATTCTGCTGCCTTGGCTTTTAAAAAAATCACTATAACATCATAATATGAGTTATAGTATATTATGAAAAATAATATGATTATTATTAAAAACGCTTGACAACGGGGGGGATGGTCGTTTGGTGGAACGCCCCTCTCCTCTGTGAAAATCACAAGAGTGTGATTTTCGCCAATTTATGTTAATAGCTATTGACCAAAACGTGTTGTTATAGTTTTATCAGCGAATATTATATTACATTTTTTAAATATGAACAAATTATTGGAATAGTCAATTAGAGTAAGATTTGAACGGTGACATGCTCAGAAATGTTCATAATGAGAATTCGTTTCAACTATAACCATTAAAGTTTACATATTATCAGTACCGATTATAGTGAAAAGTTTCAAACAAGGATATAATAGGAGAGTTCTTGAAACCCTCACGCTGCGATACAATCGCCACTGAGCAAATCTATGGCAGAGTAAAAAAAAAATTATACAATAATTACCCGTTGGCTGCGGTAGGTAATTTGCAACGAAACTTTAGTAGAATAATATACGAGTATCAAGAGGGTGTGTGGGGACCCGTTTTCGGTACATTTAACAGATTGTGTAAATTTGTGTTTGATACGGTTAAGAGAGCGTGATAAATACCTAGCAATAAAATCCGATAGGCGCTATAAAACGCCTCGACACCCTTAACAAAATCTATCATATACATATATATATACTAGTACAGAGAATTGTTCGAAGTATATATACAATATAAAGGTACGGAAATGAAAAAATAGAAGTAATAGAATGTCTTCTACATGCCATCGGACGAATTCTATTATTTCGCTATGAATGCGTAGATATAGTTAGGTCGTTTGATTTGTTTTTTAGTTTTTTTTTTTTTTTTTTTAACAAACGAATAATATAGGAGGTAGTGGCGTGCGTAGGGAGTAATCAGGAGTTATAACCCCTCCCAACCCCCCCCCCAACCCCGACAGCTTAAAATACAACAACTGAGAGTTTATTTGGTGATTGTATCTTGAAATTGTAAATTTCAGCCAAGTTAGAAGGAAACGAGCTCGACATTTATGTTGAATACAAACTGGCTTTTATGGATTCGGCTTTTAAATTCTCATTGCCAGGTTAGGTATAACGTAAAACCATAGGCGCAAACAGAAACTGACAATACATTGGACTTGAGCCCAATAGGATTTAAACCTAATACATATTTAAGACTAAATTATTTCAAATATAATATAACTCGAGATGGTTCAGGGAGCGCTAAGTTTCTACGGTTTATTCACTACCGCCCCTTCCACTAAAAATTCCCTAACAGAATAGGTTGTTTTTCATAAAATGTATTTAGAGAATTGGATACGGATATTTTTACGGATACACAGCATAGCGATTTATTAGACCCGGTAGCATTTTCTTTTAATCAGTCCGGTCGCGGTGTTATAGTGAAGCGACAACAACAATATTGTAAAAAATCCATTTCAATTCGGCGTAATTTGTATACATTTTTGCTTCAAATTTAAAAACTGAAAAATGTTTTAAACGATCTCGTGTACACTTAGCGCCGAATTAAAATCGGTTTTCAGAATACTTATAATCACTTCGCACTGCATCGAATATAATTGACATGCTACGTATGTGAATTGTATATTAAGAAACTAAGAATCCTCTTTAAACGGTTTAAACAATGTTACTCGACCAACTCGTATTACACTATATAGCCATTTCAATACATTAGTGTAAGTTTTGTAAGCATCTGTACTGAAGTATTTTCGGGATAATTTGCGATTTGGTTGGTAACGATCGAAGTAGTATCGCTTGAAATCGCTTGACGTACCTATTTAAACGTCTTTAAAATGTAATCTCTCCTATTGATCGCATTGTCGTCGAAACGAATAAAAAAACCCATTAAAAATGTGTAAAAAATAAAATACAACCCTTGTGTACATTTACGCGGGGATTTAAAGCGGATTCTGTCACTTGCGCCGAAATAAAGATAGTATCTAATCTGCACCGCCGCAGGTAATCGATAATAATGATTTGCGACGAAATCACTGTAGGTATCAATAATGCATCGAATGTTTCGTCAGTATACAATGTATTGTGTATTATTTCCAGTTTATTGCATCGTCATCCGGCCGAGAAACATAAAACCGGCAATTCAATCCGACAACAACGGAACATCAACTCGAATGGTTTTTAATTTCATACAGGTGTATATAATATTTATTTTTTTAAATTTAATTCGTTTAACGAACAATTGTACAATTTGTTCGCTTTAAATGACCTAACGTTTAACCGACTCACCGTATTTACACGCGAGCGTTTAATACTAAATTGACCATTAATGTATAATGATTGTGTTATGCTTTACTTCGTTTTACATTTTTAATACTTGGATTACCGAGTATTATTGTTTGTGTTAGCCATACTTAAATAATGTTGAAAACGTCTCACAATATACTATCGAAACTGTTGTGCGTACTATATCGAAAGACTAATCTATTTAAATTACGATGCGAATTACAGTTCATAATTTTTTACTATACCTGCGCAATGGTACGAATTACAAACGCATTTTAAAAATGTCCGCGTATAATATCATACATCTAGTTTATATTTCTGAATTGACTATACGTCTTTAAACGGGTGTAGCCGACATAAACAGTCGATTAGTGGCCGTTTGAGACGCCGAAAATATCAGCAACCCCTCTCCCCTCCCCCCGAAAAAAATTGATCTGATGATGCACAAATAATTACACCAATTTTGAAATTTACCTGCAATACGACCGGCGCCACATCGGGAAATTATGTTTTGGTGGAATCGCGCCTGCGGTTTTCTCGCGACAGGTGCAAGTTGCACCCGCGAATTTTCAGCGACAGGTCCGAGACTGATTAGTTCAAATCGCACGCTTATATTTTCCCTCTCCGATATTTTTTTTTTTTTGCAGATCGACCACCGCCAATGAAATATAAAACGGCGGTGCGGTCAAACACAATAATTTATCATAACATCGTATTTAAGATTAGTTAGTATTCTCATGTCTCGTTATCAGAATGATCCGATTTTGAAAAAAGAATATCCTCCTCGGTTTTCAATATTATAATCACAAACGTAATGTCACGTCTTTAAAAGAAATGCCAATTTTAAACGGCCTTGTTTATACCGTTGTTGTTAATCAGTTTAACAAATATTAACTGTATACAATTAATGTTATACCGACTACGAGTTAACTTCAGAGGCACATTTGACTCATCGAAATGTTTAATGTCTATCGAAATATTGTTTTATTAACAGTACTCCTATTTTAATACGTTTTTATAACTACTGTAGTGTTTATGAGCAGTGAATTGTAAACATGAACAATATTGGTGGATGTCTATTTAAAAAATCGGGGACGCTAATGTCCCCCCAAATCCTCATCTCAAACGTTGTTTACGAACGGTTATCATCTCTATTCCCGCGTGTAATCGTGTTCGTGAAAACCGGTAAATATTATAACCGTCGTCGGTTGACGACCGATTCTTATACCTCCGGAAAATTCGAACAAAAAAAAAAAAAAAAAATGTGACTTACGTCAACAAATAAAAAAATGTGCAACTGGGGGGAAACCGCTCGAAACGTCGACAAATAAGACATTTAAATCTGCGGCCACATTTCGTACGCGGACGACGCAAACGATACCGTTGTCGCGGCGACTACAGCGACCACGGTACTCGGATAACGGTACGCGGATAACGGCCCCGGAGAACAAAACGGAACGCGCTCGCATAACCACCCCCGAGCCCCCGCACCTCATCCCCCCCACCGCCCCCACCCCATCCGACAACGGTGTCTAGTGTCTAAACAGCTAGATAACGTAACAAAATATTATGATAAAATATCATCGGAAAAAATATTAACATCGCAATAATTGTCATATTAAATCATACGTACGTTGAGCCGTTTACCCCGACGGGCGATCGTGCAGTGTACGGCGGAGATCGTTCCGCGGCCGCCGGCCGTCACGCGCAGCCAGTAACCACCCGCAAAGGCGTTTTCGGTAATAACGTTATTTATCGCCTGACGCCTACGACGACGAGACGCTGCGGCGACCGTTTACCGGCGGCGGCGGCGGCGGCGGCGGCGACGACGACGACGACGGTGGTGGCTGCTGATGCGGCGGCGGCGGGCATGGCGTTCGGGCGTCGGACTCGCGTCGTGTGCGGCCGTCCCGTATTCTGGCCGTTGCCGTTGCCGCGCGCCAACTAGGACACACAGGCGCAATAGACGCTGCCCGCCGCCTCGGGTCCCGTCGCGTCGCCGTCCGTACAGCGGCGACACCGCGCGCGAAACCGGGTCACACCTATACAATATTATAGCTGCCTATACACACGCCGACGACGACGACGACGACGACGACGCCGCCGCGCCACAGCCGTCCGCCGTCGAGGGGGGCGTTACGGCAATCCCGCCAAGACCGCGGCGGAGGGATGCCGTACGGCTGGAGGGCGGGCGGCCGGGTGTTTGTGTGTGTGTGTGTGTGTTTGCGTGTGCGTGTGCGTGTGCGTGTGCGTAGCGGATCCACCGCGATGTGAGTCGCGCTATGGCCGTTGCCGCGCGACGCACGATCGCTACCGGGCAAATACGGAATTGCGTGCCACGGCGATACACACGCAAACATCATTCGCGCGCACCGCTATGCCACCCGCATGCCAACGCCGTCGCGGTTCTCTCTCAGTCCGCGCTCCGCGTTTCCGCTTCGATAATAATAATAATAATATTGTATACATTATACAATATGTGCATACAGTAACGTAGACGCAAAATTATCGCTCTCGCTCTCGCTCCTGCAGTTATATCCTTCAACCGATCAAACGGCGACGTCGGATCGGAAAAAAATACGCGGACATAAAAAAAAAAAAAAATACATCATGTCAACGAAAAATTGAAGAAAATATATAATTTCACCCGCCAACCGTGAACGCAAACACAAGTGCATATCGGTAGACTGCCCTTCTAAGCCGAAATGCTGTATTAAGTAAAAATAAAAATTCCGGCCTTGGATAACGGGGACGGGTGCAGCCACTTTTGTAGGCGGGAAATCGGGAAGGTAGGATACAAAAGGAAATTAAATGTTTATCTGTAAGCAACGATAAACCATTACTTACGAAAAAACGATTCTGAGCGGAGATCGGTTGATAATATTGCTTTGTCAACAATATATATATATCATATTATGGTAAAATAATTACATATGCATTAAACATTTACTTTAATAATATTTTTTTAATATTTTATCTATTTTCTTGTTTTTCCTACGTTTTTCTTCGTTTTTCTCGTTTATCGGGAAAACTTCTGTGAAAATCAAAAAACGACCCCCCTAAAGTACCTCCCCAGTCAGATTTCCTTTTAGCAAAAGTGCTATCAATGTAAATCGGAGCAATATTGCCGGTGGAAAAAAACGTCTACAGAAAAAAAAATAAACATTGTAAAACCAATATATTCCTCGCTCCACTCAGAATATAAAATATACACAAATGAATGGTGAATCCGAAAATAGAAAATTCTAAAACTCAGGTCGTGTACGCGAGTATGCCGTAGATAAATCTGAAAAATCGTTCAGCAAAAATACTTTATTATTATTCTACTGCAGTACATGTCCGAATATTATTACTCGAGTAGATATATTACACTGCGGTGTGTTGTATGTGTGTATTTCGTGATGTGCACGTATGTATGTGTGTGTTTGTGCGTACACGCATGCAAACTTTGATTCGAGAAACAAAGAACGTCCCGATATGCTTTCTCGCCGCAGCACGGTTTTAATATTTCACCTGAATGGAAAGGGACACAAAAATATACAATGCAAAACAAGCGTGATGATGGTTTTAGTTCGAAAGTTTCGAGTACTAGTCCACATTATTTTCACGTCAAGAATAAAGTTTTGTAGATGCTTGTAAACATAGTTAACATATTAAAATACAACGGCGCTGGTGTACAGGATTGGATTTATGGAAGGGTTTCTAATATTTTATCCCGCCACCATTTCAGTGTACGTTTTTATTTTTTTCAATTAAAATTTATGTGTGCAATTTATGAAAAATAAACAACTCGTGTAAATCGAAAATAATTTAAAATTTAATCCGATTTCGTATATTAAGTTTTTTAGGCTTCTAAACTTATGTTTAGAAAACTTATATCCGCGTAATTGTATCTTTCCATCTATAGTTACTAGTGTATAATTACGGTTACTGATTTGGTTTACAAGGAAATATATTATGTTAATCCTACATTTAATTTAAACATAAATTCGTCACATTATTATTATTAAACATGTTATCATTATTAATTTAAATATGAGTGTACCAAACATAAATGTATAGTAACTTATGTTAAAAAAAAAAAAAAAAATAGGTAATTCGTGCTAAAGTATAAGTAGTGTGCATAATAAATTTCAAAAATATCCTGTCAACTATTTCGAAATGGCGATTTGTATTTTATTTAGGTGTCTACGCGGAAACATAATACACTAATTTACACAATGTTTTCAAAATTGTATATGTAATTATTGTTTATTGTTTACAATATACGTTTAGAACACATGATCTTTACACACTAGCAGATTGAGCTTTCCTGGACGGATTGGAAATATTTTAGCTTTGATTTTATTAATCACGGCTGTAGCTTATTAGTAATAGAACAAAAGAGTATCTATACCCGTTGTGTTTATAATTTCTTGGGTATTTTTATCAGCGTTACCTGAAAAAAGTAGTGATATAGAACAAAATTTGGCTATAATTCATAGGGATATCGATGTTAATGTCATAGATAAGTTTGCAGGGAGGGGGTGAAGATCGAAATTGCTTAAAAAAGGTTATATATATTTTAGATACTGAGTGGAACGAAGAAGCTTATGGTTTTACAATAATGTTTAATTTTTTTTTACAAACAACTTTTCCATCAGCAATTTTGCTCCGATTTACAATGATAGCAGTTTTTTGAAAAGGAAATCTGCTGGGGAGTTATAAATTGGAAAAACTGGAGAAAACATAGGAAAAACGAGAAAATAAGTACAATATTAAACAACTATTATTAAAGAAAAAGTTTATTGCATATGTAATTATTTTACAAAGTAACACTATCAACAAAACTCCGCTCAGAATCGTTTATTCGTTTTGTTTATCGTTGCTTACAGGTGTACATGCAATTTCCATTGAAATTGCAATAGGAACACGTGGAACACAGTGTATGTATATATATATATTTTTTTTTTATAATATACTTTATAGTTTATAAGGATAACTTAAAATTGTGTGAAAAAAATTATAAGTGCAGCTTTTTTTTGAGACCGAAAAATCTCTCGTGATATTTAGTGTGTATTACAATTATTAAAAACTCCAAATACGCCACTGCTCCTATATATAAATAGTATGTAACTCTATAATAAAAAAAAACCCTAAACATCTTAGCACAGATTGACCAATTTCACGGACGCTTTTATTGTACGTAAGCTTAAAACCCTAACCTAATTTAATTGTAATGCTCGTGATAATCGGTAATCGTATAGAAGTTTATCAATGATCATTGTTAAAATCCTTAAGTTGTCTACATGTTTTCTTTAGTAAACGATCAGCTTCTTGTAAAAATACATTGAGAGGTTCACTAGTGGTTGATGTTTACAGACGCATTTCGATCTAAATAAATGCGATAACAATAACGTACAGTAAACTTACTATGAAGTAAGATGCGTCATATAATAGAAGTTATACGAGTACTTTAAAAGAAAAATTAATTAAGAAAGAGTCGAATTTTTTATTGATAATTTTAATTTGGAAATGAAAAACTGAATTCCGCTCAAAACAATTGTTCGTTTACAATGATTAATAACCATTAATCATCGTGCCTATATTATTTAAACGTGTTCCTGTATATACATATATATTATACATATTCACATTGTATTACATATTTTATCAGAGGTCACACATTCTTTTGGTTTATGCTTCTTTCCGCATTTTTTACACACATAAGCTCCCTTTACATTATTCTTATCATTTATTTTCTATCTTTTATAATTGGGTATTTTATCATCATCATACATTTTACTTCAAACATTTTTTTTTTTTTTTATCAAATTCCTTTTTATAATTTCTTACTTTTTTACTTATCCTCTTGACTATGTCCACTTCTTGAGTAACTGTCATTTCCCTCAGTTTCAATTTGGTTGCTTCCGTAGTCTTGCACATTTCTTCGACCTTGTTCAGTTGTCCGTTATCAAATCACTTTTTGTCAGCCATTTATCCTTCCGCCTCTAATCATTTTGTCCTCTTCTTTGTAGACAAGTGGCTGCTAACGTTTTCAACTCTGATACTCGTTTGTGATCAAGGTTCTAATAATTATTGCTGTTAAGAAAAACATATGATCCATATATTGAAATTAAATTTCCATTTAAAAAAAAAAAATGAATTGTAAACTTGCCTTCCAAGTTTTTAGTAGTTCGGTATACCTGCTATTTTAAAAAAGGACCTATATTATTACAGCTGCTACAGTTCGAATAAAATCTAAAACTACCGTTGCAACCGCCTAATTTGTTCAAGAATTAAATAGTTAATTCGACTGTCTATACATACCAAAGCATTATACAGTTCAACCGTTTATTCTTGTGCTTTAAATGAAAATAAACCTTATTATTTAATGAAAACTAAAGAGTAGTTTGTGTACATAACTAGAATTAGTACGGTCTATAAAAGTTTATAGTAAAGTTTTTCTGCAGTATTTCGACGCTATAATATGGAGCATAAACGTGATTTTCATGATTTATGAAAATTTAAAAAATGTAAGTTTTAAATATATTTTAAACCAGGACATCATAGAAAATGCTTTTTCAGTGTTTTGTCAACGTGGAGGTTTTAATAGAAACTCCGACTGCTCGTACTTATAGAACATCATTACGATTTCAATTTCATTTTAAGCTCAAGCTAAACACAACCTCGTGAAAGCCACAGATTCATCAAGTTATGAAAATAATTTTGACTATAATTTATTTAATCCTAGTTTACAGAACGCTACGATTTCCACATCTTAGAATAATTAAAATGAACCACCAGAATGACCCATTTGAAAGAAGAAGATAATTTCAAGCAATGCTTCAATAATAAAAAATAACATTGGAAATTTATTCAAATACGTATTTTGCGGAATAATTGGTCAAAAAATTTAGAGATCAGTTTAAATACATTAAATATGAATTAATAACTTTAAAAAGTAACGATTTTGTATTCGATGATCAAGAATATTTATTTTTTTTTATAAACATTTCGAAAGTGTCGACATTAATAAAAAAAATTTTCAAAAAGCCTTCTGGTTTATTCGTGAATTTATTTACTACGGCCGAAAAATATTTAAACGATTTTTTAGAAACAAGTCTTCATAAAAAAAATTGTGTATAATCATCCAAGTTAGAAAGGTAGGATGGTTATAGAAAGGATTTCAATACATATTTGTATGCTAATATTAATCATTGCTAACAAAAAACGATTCTGAGAGGAGTTCATGAACACCGCTTGCGGTTATACATGTTTTGAAGGCTGTAATATTTTCGGTTTTCGTCAAAATTTGATATTAAAATTCTAATTAAAAAAATTCTACATTATTGTAATTTCTTTTTTTTGACCACAAAGTGGTTATAATGAATCATTTGTTAAGTTTTCAAGCATTTTTGTTTGGTCTAACAATTTTATCCACAGAGATCCTACCAAATAAAAACTACGTAAAAAACTCATACAATTTAAATGTCTATAAATAGCTCAAAATGGCTACAATTTGTTGACAATTTTAACACGTCTAGTAAAGATAAATTTAAGTTTTCTGTTTAAATTAAAAGACTCTAAGAATATTTTTAACTGAATAATAAAAAAATATCTAAAATCCAAATAATAATAGGATTATTTCCATAAGTTTTCCTGATTTTTACCAATTATTATGAAAACTAATTGGAAAATCAAAAAATGATCTGCATGAAGTACCAACTAAATCAAATTCCCTTTCAAAAAAGGTGCTACACTTGATACACTGGAGCAAGATATTTGGTATAGTTTATATACACAATATAAAAAAAAAAAAATTGTAAAACCAATACATTTCTCACTCCACTCAAAATTTAAAAATGTATCGTTCTATTTTTCATTAACTATTTGATTAGATTTCATTGTGATTAAAAAGCACTATTATTTGAAAAATCAGTTTATAATTTTAGATTCGTAGCGTATCCAGGAATGTGCTGGTTTTACAATAATGTTTTATACTGTGTACAAAATGGTCTACCAGTGATCTTGCTCCAATTTACCAAGTGTAGCACCGTTTATGAAAAAGAGAACTTTATTTAGTTGGTACTTTAGGAAGGTAATTTTTTGATTTTCTAAGCAGATTTCATAATAATTGAGAATTTAGGAAAATTTAAAAAAATATTACTGACATAAATTGTATTAATTTCAATTTTTTTTTTTTTTTTTGTTACAATTCATTTAACAATGTTTATGGTTTATGTTTAGGGACTTGAAGTTCAGACAGAAAACACGCGTAACACAATTGGGTTATTCCCTATCAGATAACATCGGTTTTCACATGGATTAGTAGATTTTAAAATAGCTGTTACTCAGAAACTATTCATCTGATTTAACTGTGTGATACATTGACATTTTCAAAAAAAATAATCTTTACAAAATGTTATCCTAAAATTGTCAGAAAATAATAAAATAAAGTTAATTTTTTAATTTTTTTAATAAAAAAAAAAATTCAAATATAAATATTTGTATTGCTCTTCCCTGTGAGTAATAAAAAAAAAATGTTGTTATCTTTATTTTCTCCGGAGATATTCAAGGGGTATTTCTTCGAGGGACAGCCTGTATTTTACTTTTTATGATGTTATCATGTTCATTTTGGTTAAGTTTTATTGTAGATAATTTAATGTATACATGTAAGTAACAATAAACTATTGCTTACGAAAAAACAATTTTGGGCGCAGTTCAGTTAATAGGAAAGCATTGTCAACAATATGTATGTCAGTTTATAGTAAAATAAATAAATAAGTTTTATATAATTTTTTTTAATGTTGTACCGATTTTCCCAGTTTTCCTAAATTTTCCCGATTTTCACATTTACTGGGAAAACTCTTGGTAAAATCGAAAAACGATTTTCTTTCGGAAGAGGTACTACATTTTAAAATCTGAGCAAGTCTTCTGGTAGAAATACTTATGCAACAATGGATTTGATTTTGTTTTTTATTGAATTTAATCATGGAAATCTACAATTTTTATCAAATACTTATGGACGCAAATTATAAGTACAATTTCCAAAACATTGGTGGTTTTTTAATTATTTATGGGTACTTGTATTTATTTTAATTTGTTGAGGTTTTATGTGTGTAGCATTTTTTGACTAACATAAAATGTTCAAACATTTGATACAAAGTTCATGATACATTTTTTTTATGGTACCTACTATACCATTGTAAACAAATTAGCTTTTTATACATGGTTTTTTAAAGATAAAATGTTGATGTAAATCGAGCTCTTCTTTTATTATTATAGTAAAAGACTATATTGTAATTACTTGTGTAGGTAAATGTTGTATAGGAACGCACTCTAAACTCAAATGTATATCATTCACTGGTAAATGGCGTTATTTACCAAGTTTGTTGGTTAATGATGATTTTAGCTATATAATTGCTTTCTTATTAAAGTAATTTGTGTTTGCTGATTATTATAAATTCTTTATTTTAGATTCTGAGTGGAGCGAATAAGCTTATGATTTTACAATGGTGTTAATTTTTTTATTTTTATTATTATCATTTTTTCGTTGGCAATGGTTTATCGTTGCTTACAGACATCCGTTAAATTTCCTCTCTACCACCTTCCCAACTTCTCACCTATAATAATGTCCCACCAACATGTGAACATTCTCCGTCTTTTTGTTTTGTTTTATCCCCGGTCCCATATAAAGAAATTGTGAAACACCTTTGTTGTACTCTCATTATCCTAATGTTTAACATTGTTTAACCTCGTGCTTGTACATATGTAGAATGATTCATTTAGCTTTCCAACCCCATAATTTTACTTAAATTTGATTAAAGTTAGTACTGCTGTGATATTTTGAAGTGAACAACATTGCAGCTGCATGACAAGCACATTTTTTAATGCCACAACCACTTTTGCAGTTACATCTTGTGTACCCTTGATGATCAGCTACTCTTTGTCCCTCAGCTTTGTGAAGAGTGATTTCCTATTCTTTTAATTTTTCTATTACTTTATGGAAGTTTAAATTTCTCACTGGGAAATTTGGGCTCTTGTGTATTTATGTATCAACATATAAGATAAAATGTATAATTTTAAATTATGTTATACAATTTTAATTTGATTTTTTTTCCGTGTAAAAACCGATGTTATCTAGGGGATAACATCGCGTCACGCGATAACATTGGTTTTCACAAGGATTAGTAGAATTTAAAACAAAATTATTTAAAAACAATTCATCGAATGTGATACATTCAAATTTTCAAAAAAATAAACTACAGAATAGCTAAATTTTCCGAAAGTAATAAAATAAAGTAATTTTTTTACTAAAATTTTTATCCTTTATCCTAGGACGTTTTTTTTTTTTTATCTTTTTCTTGGCATTTTTCCAAATAATATGATTTTAACTGTACGTTTCTCTTATAACAGAATAAGTAATATTCAATATGTAAGTTATTTAATTATTGAAATATGTTTGTCAATATTTTGGAGTATTAATGTATTTTATATGGTTACACTAATAGCCAATAATTACACAATTATTATTGAAAATGAACACAAATTCTGATTATATATTTTTATAAATTGTATAACTTTAAAAAATTAAAAATATTTGTGTTTAAAATACTGAAAAACAATCCACAAGAAAATGTAGAATTAAGACTCCTGTGTCAATCAATTTACTCTTACTAGTGCATTGCATCAAACTACAAATTGTCTTATTTAAATAATACCAAGCAGTTGTGTAATTCTATACATTTTTTTTTTTTTAATATTTTATACTACAAAAACAATAATTCAAATTTTTTTTCACAGTAATTATAATCATTTTTTCAAAAGTAAAATTAAATTAATTTTCAACTTATTTATTGATTATACTGTACTAATTGTACTAATTTGTATCCATTTATTTAGAAAGGGTATAAGTAACTCATTGTACTGTAAACTGATATTTATTTCTTGTAAATGATACTTTATACTACTTAATTAAAATTGAGTATTTGTGTTAAAAGGTTATAATAAGATATATTAATGTAACGTAATTTTACTTCAATACATATTTTTTTTTGTTCGTATATTTATATGAATACTTTGAAACACTGAAAATAAAAATGCTTACATCTTAATTTTTTTTTTTTAATTTTTATTGTAAGTCTGTTTTTGGAAAATATTGTTAAAACCACAACACATTTCTTGTAATAATTTAAATCACATAGTACATATTACGTATTTATAAGCGTTATTTAGTGCTGATTTAACAATAAGTTTATAATTACACAATTATATAAAGAAAAAAAAATATTATTTAATAATAAATTGTTATTAATAATTAACTATTTGAAGTAAATTCTTCTATTAACTTTTTTTCATGCTCCAGTCTTTACTTTTTATATAGGAACTCTAATTTTTCATTTTTAATTAAATTTAGTACTTATGTTTTTCCTGGTGCATCTAAAAAATATAAACCACCGGTTTAGGAATTATTATTCTTCAAAATTGTATTATAAATATATTTTTAATTAATTATTATGTTGATTTTCAATTAATAATGCATTTTCATTTTGTTCTTTTTCATAATAATATATAGAACTATTTAAATTTGCTATGTTTGAGGTCGTTTCCATCTCAAGCTATCAATTTGTATTATATTAGAGTTAAAGTTTGGTTGTAAATTTAATCATTAAATTGAGCATCTGGATCTACCAATTTTTCTCTTTATATTAAACATCATTAGCTAAAAGATTTATACGATTCATAATTTGAATGGGTCAGTTAGTTGACAATGTATTATAATGTTATTGTACAAGACATGTTTGATAATGATGCTTCTTGTAATGGGTATCCCGAAAATAGGGCGAAAGCAAAAGAACAAACGCAAATGCGCGAAAGCACAATAGAGAAAACGAAATGAGCGAAGACAGATATAAGCGAAAGTCTATAATTTTAAGTTTTGTACAAACATTTCATGATTTTTTTTTTAGCTTTCGTCTACTAAATATTTTATACGCGCCAAAGATGTAATAAACTCGTATTATATTATGAAGGAAATCATTTTAAGCATTTTTTTCTTAATAAAATATTTAGGATCCAATTCAAGATTACGGGCAGTATAATGTATATAACAGAAATGTATTGAATGCTTCCAAAGACAACAGAATTTGGAGGAAATTAAATACGAATAGTCTCGATCTGGAATGAATAATATAAAATAGTGAAAAAAAGTTCAGGGATTCGGCTGAACGGATTCAAAAATTAGTAAATACGTACGACATAAATAATAATTTTTATCATATATTTTAATTTTAATTTTTATATATTTTCTATCATTTTTTATTCGCTATTTTCTATTCAATATTTTGCGTTCCATTTTTTATTTTCACTATTTTGGAGGCGAACCCTTGTAATGTATTATCATTTATTATAATGCTAATAATCTTAATTTACAAACAGATTAAAAATTATAATAAATTATGAATGTGAACTTAAAAAGCTGTCTTAGGGTATAAATAGGGACGGGTGCAGCCACTAGTGAGAAGTTGAAAGGTAGTAGACGGAAAATTTAATGTATATCTGTAAGCAATGGTTTATTGTTGCTTAATGAAAAAACGATTCTAAACGGAGTTCGGTGGCTAGTGTTGCTTTGTCAATAATATATATCATATTATGTTAAAATAATTACATATGCTTTATATATTTTCTTTCATAATTTTTGTTTAATATTGTACTTATTTTTTTTTCTACGTTCTTCCCATTTATTTGGAAAACTACTGGGAAAATCAAAAAATAACCTCCTTAAAGTACCATCCCAGTCAGATTTCCTTTTAGAAAAAGATTCATAATTGTAAATCGGACAAAATTGCTGGTAGATCATAGAAAAAAAAATAAACATCATTGTAACTACTCAGAATCTAAAATGACGTGAGTCCTTTAATGTGATGAAGTAGTAAACGGAAATGAAAACATTCAGTATTATTAGGGTGCCCTGTGTAAATGTGACCAATAGCATCAAAAGCCTTTATACACGAATATCCTGGAACAGATAATCCACGGACTCACCTTTTAAAACTTGTTATTACCATTCCATGTACAATATTTTGTGATTCGATTATAATATTATTAATATCGACGTTAGATTTAAAACTTTTAAACACTTTCCGAGTACGACTATTGTTATTTTAAAAACGCTCGTAAACACCCGTATTCGCCGCGAAGTTAAGAACAGTATTATTTTTTATTGTTTGACCAGGCCCGTAGTCAGACGAAATCATCAGGTGGCGCGAATCAAATTTTAGGGAAGACCCACTAAACCATAACTTACCACTGCATGTACACATTTAATACTTGTTGGATGGGACAACGATTAGGTCCGGGAAACGGGATATTCCATCCTACTGCCCGTGGCTACGTTGAGTAAGAAGCTCGTGTGTGACGTACTAAAAATACTGACAATAATAGATAATGTGAAAATAAACGGCGTAATACAGTTATTCGAAAACGATATAAGAACCCGGTCTTGGTCCTCACGATTCAACAAAGTGTACAATATTGAAATATATATAACTCTAGTGCAACTTTTAAAATTATTGTAGGTCTTATTGCGAAATTAACATTTTTTTTTTTTTTTATATATATAGTATAAATTCACAAGCGGGCCGGGCGATTCCGCTTTTCCGCCATATTGGTTGAAGGCTATGGTATTTTATAATTTTTTATATCGTTGTGATTATACACAGATACATTTTATCGTAATTCATGAACTCAGAAATATTTTCAATAATATTTAATGTAATTATTTATATATTATATTATATTTATTATTTATAATATCTGGCCATTGTACAAAATCATTGTCAGTGAAATGAATATTACACATCCTGTGATATGTTGGAATAAAATTTTGTCTTTTTATAGCAGCTGTCTATCCATTTTTTTTAAACTGCATTATTATTTGAAAATCTATACAAAAATAATTTTTACACAGCAGTAAAATTATATGTATAGACGACCATGTTAAAAACTACTGATACATATACTATACATACTTGAAAAAAACCACCTTATCACGACCATAACTATTAGAACATCCAAGCACACAGCAAGTTAGGAACATTTTACTTACACTACTTACACTTTTGCAAACAAAAGTCAAGACACAAGGTTAAAACATTATAAAATTTAAAATACATATGCTCATTTGTTTCTTTTATTTTTCTTTTCTGTAAGGGTATTGGATATAATTTATTTTTAGATCATATTTAAATCAGATTTGTTTTTTTTTTTTTACATGTTACTATCAAATATTGCTTATTATTAATTAACAATTATAAATAATCTTATTTTTATGCACAATAATTTGTATTAATGAGTTACGTGTATAATTTATTTTTCATTATAATAATGTTTTTATGCATAATAAGTTTTTAATAATTTAGTTTATTACCCATATCTGTGGTAATATGTACGATTTGATTTGAAATATCCCCCCCCCGCCAAATGATTGATTAGGCATCGCGTAGTTATGATAACACTGCAGAGCCTACAACGGACATGGCTTTTTTTGGCATCTGCTGTTACCACTAGTTAGCAAGTTAGTTTTTTATCTATATCTGTGGTAATAACATTCCTTTCTGGTCTTCAATGTTTTATGTTGGCGTAATTATACTCTATGGTATTTGCATGGCATTTATTGTTATTGCAGTGTAGATTGGCTGTAGATAGTACTATCTACAATCGTGGTTAACGCCGATTTCCATAGACGATGTCTAATCTCTTTGGCTGGTTACGTGAATGTTTTCTACTGGATATTGATATAATATGCATAATAACAATATCTCTATCGGCCGCTTCGCTGGTTCCCCTGGTGGACTTCTCGGCTTCGGAAATTTATCGAATTTTGAGAAAATGTCCTCAATCTCTTAATTTCCATGTGTAGGGGATTGTCTTTTTGTACTTTTTGTAGTAATTATTTTTAATGTTATGATTTAATATGCATTTAAGCTGTAATTTACATTCCTATTATTAAATAAACAATATTATTACACTTGATTAACCGGCGGAAAACGCCGGCCAAATTTGAAGGCGCCATTGAAACGAAATAATCGTGAGTATACAGTTATTATCATTTTTAACATTCGCGATCAATACTAAGCAATATCTTATACCGGAAAATATTTGTTTTATTGAAATATTTACGAAACAGTTTATTTATTTGATATCTAGTATTGATATTTCTATGTTATTGTTATTGTTTTCGTAATTCAATTTGAATTTGAGATGTTATTAGTATCAACAATTTAATAGAATTCTTAATAACAATTTCGGAATGTTTGGAGTCGTAAATTTAAATTGGGTAGTTAGGAGAAATAAACCCTTTCTACCTATTGATAAAATAAAAACAAACAGTTCAAGTACAGCCTTATGTTTTTGTTTTTCTCAAACCTATAATCCATATTTGGTATCGTTGGTCTGGGTTCTGTTTTAACACATATGGCGAGAAATATAAACTACTTATTATACTAAGATATTAGTTTATTATCATACAACGGTTGTGTACTTTTTTGAATCTTTAAAATGGTTTAACTTTTCATTCCACACAAAATCTATAACTAGTTTTTTAGGTGTTATACTTTTTTTTCCATCTTAGATTCCAATTAAAAATGGGTTCTTCTACATTATATAAGCCATTGCTGTTTGGTATGTCTAGTGAAAAGCAAGAATCGTTTTTAAAAATGAGTATTCTGACTACTGCAGCAATACTATGTGAGTAAATTTATTTTTATTTTAAATATTAAAATAATTTATTGTACCTAATAATCAAAAATATATTTAGCTTTTGCAACAAGACTTTTTTCTGTACTTCGGTTTGAAAGTGTTATTCATGAATTTGATCCATATTTCAACTACCGTACTACACAGTATCTGGCTGAAGAAGGATTTTATAAATTTCATAACTGGTTTGATGATCGGGCATGGTATCCACTTGGCAGAATAATTGGAGGTAATATATTTAATTTTTAAATAATTATGATTTTTGATACTAATTATGGATTTATAATCCATTTTGTTTTCCAGGCACAATTTATCCAGGATTAATGATAACATCTACTGTTCTTTACAACATTCTTCATTTCATCAACATAACTTTAGAAATTCGAAATATATGTGTATTTTTAGCTCCTTTGTTTTCCAGTTTTACCACTATAGTTACATTCCTTTTGACCAAAGAGTTAAAAGATACTCGAGCTGGTCTTTTTGCAGCTGCCATGATAGCCATTGTTCCAGGATACATATCACGTTCAGTTGCTGGGTCATATGATAATGAAGGTAAGATATTTTTATACTGAAAATAGTAAAAATTAAAATTGTTCTAATATTTTTTTTTTCAGCTATTGCCATTTTTTGTATGCTTTTGACTTATTATGCATGGATCAAATCTGTAAAAACTGGTAGTATACTATGGTCTGCATTTACTGCACTTGCATACTTTTATATGGTAAGATAATATGTTTATATTATACAAATTTACATTTATTGACTTATCATGTGTATTTCACGTTACATTTGATCTTAGTAGGGGTTGCGGTATGTCTAGTATAAGAGAAATTGTGTTTATGATATTCGGGTTAATGTTATAACATACCATTATTTATTTTTAAATAATTTGTGCTTTTTGTCCTTAGTATTTTATTTTACTTATGGATGAATGCATGATTACTTTTTAAAAACAAAATTACTCGGGTGATATTTATTTTTGGTAAATTTTTTTTTTTTCTTAATCATAATTACTGTGTTAGAGAACAACCATAGTTTCTAGAAATCTTTATTTATATTAATCGAATGACTATATTAAAAGTGTTTGTTTTATTTAGATTTGATACAGTTGGAAAACTACTTCTTAGATTTTAAGAGCTTTTTTATTTAAAAAATTTAGTAGACTGTTAGATAATTCAATAAAAATAATATTATACTTACAAATATATAAATACCTAGTTATTATTTAAGACCAGATTTTTGTGCAGTTAACATCTAAAAACTTACAAAACTTGAGTTGTTTTATATATTTTGAGTCACAACATATTATTAAAATGTTAACATTTTTTAGTTGTAAAAACACGAGTTTGTATGGTGGTTATAGGAGAAGAAAAATAAATATAATATTTTTGATGCAGGACTCTCCTATTTCATTGCCATATAAAAGTAATCAGTGTGAAATTTGTCATGATGACTCACTCCCTTGCTGTGCCACAAGAGGGTTTTAAAATGATTAAAGAGGGTAGTTTTGTAGTTTTTCACACTTAATTCAACAACTATAGGTAGGTGCAACAAAAGTAGGAAAAAAATTATTAGGATGAAATATTTATCAGGAACTTATAATAATCATATTGATTTTTTTATGAATATAAAATCTGAAAACATTTAAAATAAGATTTTTTTTTTCCTGGGGAAAAGTGAATTTCGGAAAATAATTATTGATTTCAAGAACCATTAAAATATCTGTTTCTATAAGTATAAATTATATGAATTTAATATCTTAAGAAGCAACATTAAAAGCAACCATAAATTCCCATTGCCGCCACAATAGCTTAACCCTAGAATTGCACAAATCTAAGCAAATAAATGCTAAATTAGATTTAATAGATGTAAGTTAAAAAATTATTTTCACTATTTTAATAGATTAGGAATCTTCTAGATTTGATACAAATTCTTTAAATTTACTAAAATGGTCTGAATCAAACAAATTGGTTTCTAACCATGTTTCCCACCTTGTTATTATAGGATCTGGAGGTAGGCGACAGTCCATACAATTAATATAAGTAGTTATATGACACAGAGCTTTTAAAATCATTATTTACTAGTTTATTTATACCAGAGAAAGTATCTCATAAGTTTTTCGGTTTAATCCATGTGCAGCACAAGTTATATGAATCATAGTCAAATGAAATATTTTTAATGCCCCAGTTTCATCATATATAGTGCAGCATCGCTGATAAATAGCAAAATTTTGTCTTAAATTGAATTAAAAAATTCCGTTAAACTATCATTCACAAATCAAAAAACTATTTCATAGCTAGTTTGTTTTTTCCAATTCTTAACAAGAAATCAGAAATGCAGTAGATATAATATTCGAATGTAAGATCCCAACAATTTAAGTACACGTTTACAGCCCTCTAGAATAAGTTATTTTGTCTACCATAAATCATAATGTAAATGAAATTGTCAATTCATTTTTCCTGTATTTCTGTAAGAGTAGATTCAAAACATATTTTTTTGTTAAGTACTTTCATCCGGTATATACTGATTAACTATTAACTATTACTGATTTGTAAAAAATTCTTAAACAGTGTTGATTGAAGTTTATTGAAAGGAATATCTGTGACTACTAAGGCTTAGCACATTTGTTTCAATTAATCATGGCTGAGATGCTTTTAGATAATAACATTTGTACTGGTTTACACTAATTCTTTTTAACAACAGTCAATTGTTGATGTCCAGTTAATATAAAATTAAAAACAAGACAAAACAAATTGTTAATAATTATTGACTAGAGTATGGAAACATTAGCTATATCCTGATATTAAAGAGAAAATCAGTGTGAATGTACATACTCGAATATTACAGTGTGCATCAACTTGTGATTTACTTTCACAACCAATGGATTTAATGCACAACAATCAAAAAATCATTTAACCATCTGATTTAAGTTCTGGATATTTTTCAATCTAACACTTTATTTTAGTAAAATGACTGCTAACCTTTGTAAATTAAATAATATTTAAAATATTTGGTGTTTGTCAAAAAAGGACTAGTGTGTATTAGTTATGGCTGCAACAAATAGACTGTACCTAGACTGCATTTGCCATAGACACGTGTGTGTCAGTCATTAATTATTCCTATATTAATTGCACTGTATTATATTTAAATTTAAAAGTCCAGTAAAAATGATATAGTAACACATATTATAAACAATATATGTATAATTGTAATGACAGATTAAAACAAATAAGACAAATCGAAAAAAAATATGAATTTCAATGCAAAAACCTTATAACATGCAATTTTGTTTACTTGATTCAGTTTTATAACTTGTTTCTATAGGTATTAAAATACCTAATAAAAATATCAAGTCTTTAGTTATTATTTAAGAATATGGATATTAATGTATCATTAAGTCCACAGGAATATTTCTATTTTAAATAAAAAAATACATTCTTAATTACCTAACTTCATTAAACAGTCATTTGTTTTATATTCCATCAAGTATTTTGCCTCTTAGGACCACCTCTAAATAGCGGTCATTATTTACAGTTCCTTCAGTGACCATTATATGAAAGTTTTATTGAATATTATAATTGCTATTATATGATACACATTATACAATTATAGTATTTGAACATTAATATTTTATTTTTAGGTTTCATCTTGGGGTGGTTATGTATTTTTAATCAATTTAATACCCATGCATGTATTTGTTTTGATGGTTACCGGTCGTTTTTCACATAGAATATATGTGGCGTACAGTACTGTGTATTGTATTGGTACTATACTGTCCATGCAAATATCATTTGTTGGATTCCAACCAGTCCAAACTTCTGAACATATGATGGTATGAATATTTATGATTAATTGCATATTAAAACTTTTATACAGTTATTAATTTTCTCTGCAGGCTTTAGGTGTATTTGGTTTATGTCAAATACTTGGTGGAATAAATTATATGCGAACAAAAGTCGTAGGAGATGATTTTCAAACATTGTTTCAATTTATCATATATTTAATTGGAGGTGTTGTAATTGCTGTTGGTACTTTGCTCACAGTAACTGGTAAGAATAAAATATACTAAATTCACTATAATGAATATATCTGCATTTAAAAGGTGATATATTTATTGAATTTAATAATATATATTGTAAAGGAAAAATTGCTCCATGGACTGGCCGTTTTTATACATTGTTGGATCCATCTTATGCTAAAAATCATATACCAATCATTGCATCTGTTTCTGAGCACCAACCCACGTCTTGGTCTTCTTTTTATTTTGACTTACACATCCAGGTGTTCTTGTTTCCTGTTGGTTTATACTTTTGTTTCTCGAAACTTACCGATGCCAATATATTTGTTATACTTTATGGAGTTACCAGCATCTACTTTGCCGTAAGAACATATAAATTTAATTTATTGTGCTTTATTTTAATAATTTGTATTTAATTAGGGTGTGATGGTACGTTTAATGTTAGTACTTGCTCCGGTTATGTGTGTTTTATCTGGTATTGGTGCTTCTTCCATGTTATCTACTTACATGACACAGTATTTAGAGGGTTCATCGAAAGTCCCAGAAAAAAAAATAAAGAAAAACGAAACTAGTAAATCGATGAAAAGCGAAGTAAGTTAATTGTTGATTTAAAAAATATTAGATAATAATTTTATTAAAAATTACTTTATGTTCTGAAAAAATATTAGATAATATTTTTATGTCTTATGTGTAGATCGCTGCAGTATTTGTATCAATGCTAACTTTTATGTTAATTTCATATGTGTTCCATTGCACTTGGGTTACATCTGAGGCATACAGTTCACCCAGTATTGTATTATCAGCTCGTTCTCATGATGGGTCTCAAGTTATTTTTGATGATTTTAGAGAAGCATATTATTGGTTGCGCATGAATACAGCAGAAGTGATTTTAAAAAATAATAATTTTATTATATTTATTTTTTGAATTAATTTAAATATATAATATTTAGGATGCACGAGTAATGTCATGGTGGGATTATGGTTACCAGATTACTGCTATGGCTAATAGAACAATTTTAGTGGATAATAATACTTGGAATAATACTCACATTTCAAGAGTAGGTCAAGCAATGTCATCTGGTGAAGACGAAGCTTATGAAATAATGAGAGAACTAGATGTTAACTATGTACTTGTAATTTTTGGTGGTGTTGTTGGTTATTCGTCAGATGGTAAATTAAAAATATATCTATTCATATGCATAGACAGTGTGTTATGGGTTACCAAATTGTTATGGTTCAATTTAACCTTATAAATAACTGTAACTCAATTAATTTTATGGGAATGTGTTTAGGTGACACTTAAGTTTGTTTTAGTTATATAAGGTAACACTTAAATGACTATGCATATGAATGCACTATGCAATATTATTAATTATATTTTAATTATATTTTTTAAATCATAGAATATTTTTCTAGATATAAATAAATTTTTATGGATGGTACGAATTGGAGGATCAACTGAAAAAGGTAATCATATTAAAGAAGGGGATTACTATTCACCGAGTGGAGAATTCCGTGTAGATAAAGAAGGATCAAAAAAATTGAAAAACTCATTAATGTATAAAATGTGTTACTATAGATTTGGTGAAGTCTTTTCTGAAGGAGGTAATTTTTTCCATTTATTAGAATGTAAAATAGGTACTAAATATATATCTCATATTATTGATCATCTAATTTTAAAACTTTCGTTAAAATAATTATAAATTATAATAATAATTATAATTTTTCTATTCATTATTACTTATATTAACATTAATTTTTTAAATTAAGTCTAGTGAATCTTACAAATCTTTACATGAGTAACATTATTAGTGAGTAAGAAAGTCACTTATTTAATTTTCCGCGTAATTTTATTAATATTTCGGAAACTTGTGAAAAGTGGAAGAAGTTTATAATTATTTTTTTAGATTTTTTTTTTAATGTTTGGTTAGAAATAATCATAGAAACCTGACGTTTTCACAGAATATATACTTATAATATTAATCTGTGATAAAATTTCAAAACATTCTGACAATTTGTTGAGCTTTTTATAAACTTTTGACAAATATGTGAATAAAATTGTTTGTTCAGGCCGAAATGTTTGACAATTTAACATAATGGTCATTATCAGTTGTCTCCATAGTTAAAAAAAAAGTTGAACATAAAGTAATTTTTTTATATTTGTTTTATGATCATATTTTTTACGAAAATCTTAAAAATTATAATGTTTTAAAACATGTATAACTGAACCTCATTCTGAATTGTTTGCCACAATAATGATACACCCATCTGTTCTATTTAGTACCAGTAATATTTATTTTAAATTCTGAGCGTAGCGGGAGAGCTATTGGTTTTACAATGCTGTTTATTTATTATTTTTCTAGTCTGTGAACAGGTTTTTTCCTATTAAACTTGTGCCGATGTATAAGTATAGTGTAGCACCTTTTCTGAAAGTCAATTTTATCTACTTGGTAAGTACATAAATCATTTTTTTGATTTTTGAAAAGGTATTTAAAATAAAAACAATTAACCAGGGAATATAATAAGATTTTTTCACAATTTTGTTATTTTAAATAAGTATTAGATACTTACCACATTTTCTAGCACAAATATGGTTCCAATTGAAAAACTACAAGAGACTTCTTTGTTGAATTATTAATTAAAATTAACAAAAATTAAGGAATTTCAAATTATATATTACCGAACTGCGCTCAGAATCGTCTTTTGTCAGCAATGGTTTATCATTGCTTACAGATATACATGAAATAACCTTTTGTGTCCTACCTTCCCCACTACCCACCTACAACAGTGGCTGCACCCATCCTCATTATCACCTCTTTTTTTTATTTATTTTTTTATTAAAATATATAGGTAAACCAGCTGGTTATGATCGTGTTCGTAATGCAGAGATTGGTGTAAAAAATGTTACATTGCATGTAGTGGATGAAGCATACACAACAGAACATTGGCTTGTACGTATATACAGGGTAAAAGACTATGATAATCGAGGAGGGAAGATGAAAGCGAACAAATTGCCAATTTATGATCAATTATAAAGTGTATTTATAACTTCCAAGAAACAATAATACGAACAAACTATTTTAATTTTAAGAGTTCTGTGTTTTTTCCATATAACTTATATTTCCTTTTTGAAAATATTCATTATAAAATATTTTATTGAATGTTTATTAATGTAATTTCCTTTTTTTACATATATATTTCAATCACTCAAACTTGAGGTGCTTGAAATGTGCATATTATACAACGAAAACATTAACATAGATCTGCAATTTTCTTTTCAAAATAAATAGAATTTTTACTCAAAATAATACAAATTCTATTTGTTTCAAGATATATGTTTATTTGTGTTCAAAATAATACCAATTATGTATCATATTATTTATTATTTTACTTGAATTGTAATAAAATGTGTATGAATTTCATATCATATGAAGCATTTTATATATTATGATTAGTTATTTTTTGACAATATTATTTATTACATTATATTAATGATAAATCAACTGTATGCACTATGTTACAATTAATCTTTTTCAATGTTCACTATGATTTTCATAAAAACTGAGTGAAAAATATTAACTTAGTTTTTTTTTAAATAAATTCCACCTTCAATTGTATGTTTTAAGAAGAAAATGTTTTTCTAGATATGCTTAGATTAATATATCAAAACATTATTCATGTCTAAGTATTATTGTTAGTACAAAAGTAAGTTTTAGATAAATCTGCAGACAAGTTACTTAATGGCATGTGAACATATCAATACAAATATTCTCGAAGTTTTATGCTTAAAAATGAATTAAAAAAAACTGTTTGATGTTGAGTTTGTCAAGTACACTATGAATAGCCATTTTTTAATTGGTGCAATGAAAGTCCGTATTATGATTTTCCTTGTAGTTTTGGAAAAACTTGGAATATTAATGAAATAACCGTTTAGATTTTATTTGTTTATTGTAATTCTGTTAGAAAAAGTATTAGAAATTTGATATTTTCATGAAGTTATCTTATGAACAATTTTGGTAAAATTGGTAAGTTTACAATCTTTTAAATATTCTGTCATTTTTTTTTTACACAATTTTTTTAGAAATATTTTTTTTTATTTCATCATCAACATCTTGTCAAATTAGCCATATGTTACCAATGGTACGATGTGCAGCCAAACTTCTTTTTTGCCATGAAAATAATTTTTCATCCCATTATTCTTCCTTTAAAAATGATTTTAATAAAATTATTGTAACATATAAGATGTCCAATAAACTCAGTTTTTCTTTCCATTATGTTAATCATAAGACTTCTTTTAGAACTTTCATTTGATTTACTTTCAACCCAATTGGCTTTAATCATCTCCCTTCTCAACCACATCTCCTTTGCTAGTAATTTGTTTTTATCTTTCTGTGTCTTTTATGTTGCACATTCATAACATAAAATACTTCATTCAACAGTTTTAATAAACTTTTTACGAATCTCCAATTTTAGGTGTCTATTACAAAGTACATTATGCTTCTTGGTAAAAACTTGGGTAACAAGAGCATTTTCTTCGCTTTATAGCCAATGTATTTTTTTTCCATCTACAGTCAAAATTTGTGTGATTTATATAATTCGTTAAAAGTAATTGATTTAAATCTGTTGGATTTCATATTTCATCTAATTTTTCAAGAAAATAAGAATTTGTGTACCTTTTTACAACCACAATCTTATAAGTTAGCATTTTATTGATTATTTTCCACTATAAAAGAACATTTACCAAAGAAAAATACCAACTGCAGAGTTTCAATTATACTTACGTAAAGATTTTGAAAATGGCAGTAAACAAATCATTCTAAATTCAAACAACACTGAATAAAATGGAAAATTCACTTAAAAATATCAATGCAAAAGCCCTGACAAAAACGACAAAAAAATATGGACTCATTCTTGTTATTCATTACACATGTGATTCCCCACTTTTTTTTTTTGATCTTGCCGTGTATAACTAGACGATATTATATAATACAGACAATCCGGCTTTCTATAAATTTTACAAAATTGAAATTTTTTTCCTGTCCATTTGCTATTTTAAATAAATTATTTAAAAAAAACAATATTGGTGGTAATAAACTAGAGAAATACAAATTAAAAACACAAAAGTTACTCACCAACTACTCGAAAGACACTGACATGTCGAGTAACTTTCAAATAGCTTTCAAACAGTCGCGTTGATTTTTAATTTCGTTCAGGGCCCGATTCAACGGAAGGTTTTAAGGACACTTGCCTCGGGCAGCAGATGTTTGGGGGGGGGGCATCCGATTTCCGGAATACTATATGAAAATTTAAAACTTTTTGATCCTTGGTTTAGGAAAGTTATAGAAAAAGATATCAACTTCAAAAAACAAATATTGATTTGTATTTATATTATGATTTGGGCTGCACATGAATGCGTCAAGATTTCACGAGACGAAATAATGGCAATGGGGCATCCAGCGAACGCAAAATATTTTAACATATAGATATAAACGTTTCAGTGGTTATATGATTTATTTTTAAACAGTGCGATGATAGTACCGGCCGCCCAGGAAACCCAGGTTTGATATGGCGTGACATGAACTTCTACAGTTCTTGTTCAGTTTCAGTATGTCCTTTCTTTTAAATTTAATCAAGATTCGTTAGAAGTTTTTATTTTTCTGAAAATGTTTGCGTATAATTTTTTATAATATAACTTATGTTACATATATTTTAGAAGTTTTTTGGAATCATAAGACAGTCCGCTGGTCCTAACGATCACCCTTCATGTCCGACTTTACGACTTTCTTACAACTTTTCAGATTACTTTCAGTATACTCTTTGATTAAGCCAACTAAAACTGGAAATTGTACACTATCTGATGATATTTACACT
Source organism: Cinara cedri (assembly GCA_902439185.1). Classification (NCBI taxonomy): domain Eukaryota; kingdom Metazoa; phylum Arthropoda; class Insecta; order Hemiptera; family Aphididae; genus Cinara; species Cinara cedri. The sequence goes on from CABPRJ010001896.1 coordinate 989,806, forward strand.
AGAAATAATAATTTTAATAACGTACATTTTGAAATGATTACATCAATTTCGTATAATAGAAAATCATTTTCTTTATTTAGATTCAGAATATGTACACTTAATAAGTATGTCTGATTTAAAAGAAGCGATGGCAGAAATTACTATAGAAATAAGAGAGAAAAAAATTTTAAAATTAAAAGCCCATGTAGACACTATCATAGAAGATGGTCAATAAGATATTGATGCCATCTTTCAGGAACATAATTTTAATGACAATGCTACTTTTGAGTGTGTAGCGTACTATTTATCAGGGTAATTTGCAATGTATTGATATATTTTATGCTGTTAAATAATGTAGATTTATTTTAAGTTAATAACAATAATAATTGTTTATTCAAATGAATAAAACCGGCAAATTGCCCAATAGTACAAGTAAATAGTGATAAACCATTACAATAAATTTATATGGAAATAGATACGATAACATAAAATCTTGATAATTTTAGGCTAAAATATAAACTAAAACGATTGTAAAAGTATAATATTAAATATTGTTAGTTAAGTATATTTTAAGAATTGAGATTAACGGAGTAAGGAAATAATTAACATTAGGTGCAAGTTTATTGCACAAAGCCACGGCTCTAACAATGGTTTTTTTAAATAATGTGTGCTGTGCGATGGTAAGTAGAACGTGGGGTTCGATTATCATATGCTGGGATGTTGAATGGAATGTGTTTTAACAGGCATGGGGCATCGATGTGATTATTGATTAATTTATATAAAAAATAAATATCAGCAAAATCCCGTCTGTCATGCCGGTTAATAGTTAAGTTGAATTTATATGCTGTGAACCTGACAAATCAGTTCTGAATCCCTTCGACAATCTGAATGTTGGAATTAATATAGGGACTCCAAATAGGAGATCCACACTCTGGGATCGATCTAACTAAAGCGCAAAAAAGCAACTTAAGTGAATTAAAATCTTTAAAATCAGACGAATGACGTTTAACAAAGCCTATCACACAAAGTGATTTTTTTAATATACATTCTATATGCTCCAGAAAATTTAAATTGTGGGTTAAGGTTACACCTAAATCTTTAATGGAAATGACTGAATTTAGTTCAAAATTGTTTATGCAATAAGTAAAATAAATGTGCTCACGAGACCTATAGAAGCACATCGAGTAGCATTTGTTAATATTTAAGCTCATCCCCCAGGCCTGGCACCTGTTATATAAAATATTTAATTCCCAAATTAGTTAATAATTAATTTATAATAATATTAATACCTACAATATACATAATGTATCATTTATTATTTTGTATCAGAATACTACTTATAAATATTTCTTGGGTTGAAAAATACAATAAAAGTATTGTATAGTTTTTATAAATTCCAAATTCCACATTACGATTTTATCGATAATTGATAACACGTTATTAGTAAAAAAAACTTGCCACTGCTACCTTCAAGCGCTACCGGTCAAATCAAGAACGAAGACGGTTCACAACAACTGATAAATGCTCGTCGTGTAACCTGTATATTATCTTAATTCGTGGTGTGAACTATTGTGTAAATTAATATTTTATTACATAATTTTTTTTCAAATTACATACAATTAACACACGGTAATACAATTTCATACAACACTTAACCTAACTTAAAAGTATTTGGTTGAACAAATCTCGTCATAATTTTGGGTAATATTTGTTATAATTGGATATATTTTCGTTATTTTTGTTAAGTTTTAGATTCTGAGTGAAACTAGGAATGTATTGGTTTTACAATTATGTTTCTAAAGGTAATCGTTGATAAAATTCATTCTACAGCCATTGCAAAACCACCGTTTTGCTTTGAGATTCTTATTTACTTTGACACATGTAAAATGAGACCATTCTAGACATCTGTTGCAGCAATTGGATTTTGTTCCAGCATCTTTTGTACACACCGGACAAATCCATGTGGAATGTTGTTTTTTTGGATTATAATCTGTTCGACAGCAGCTCAACCATCTGTTGTGAAAAATTGTTTGATTGTTGTAACTACTATAGTGTCATCTGTGATTGCATTTGATACAGTTTCAGGTGTACATTCAATATCACCTTCGTTAATGTGATAATTTGTTTTAATTGCAATCATAACCAAGTCTATTCCTACAATCTAATTCAACATTTCATATTGTTGCATCGCCAAAGGAAGGTTTTGAAAAGAAACCAACTTTAATGAATTAATTTTTCTTTTTTTTGGAACGCCAATTGCTGTTAAATTGTTACCTATAATTATTGTAATTTGATTAACTAAATTATTAGTGATATTATACAACCAAAAATTGAAAATCACCTTTTAAACGGTCTCTTTTTAGTATCCTAGATAGTAGTATCGGTTACTCGACTATTGTAGGATGTTGATCGGATTCCACAAGGATTTCATCAGGATTATTTTTTTCCAATTTGAATTGTATTTTTACTTTTATTTAAAAAACTGTCTATTTATATAATTAATAATTAATTAATAATAATATATAATTTAGAGTAAAATATACATTTAAAAGGTCAAACCTATTTGGATTAGTTCAATTTCTTCCTCTCTTTCCCAAACATCGGAAATGTATTTTAATAATTTTTAACTACCCCAAAGAAGCCAAATGTTTAGCTTTGACATGTGCATGATGAAACTTCTCATGTTGATTAATAATCCGTTTTTTATTTGCAGTAGTAGCGACTTCATTAGCTGACTTAATTACATTCCTCCATAGTATTAGGTGACTGACAAATATTTGTTGATGGAATCACTCTACATATTTCGTTATAGTATGATACTTAAAAAATATTACCTTACTGCAAATCATTATGTTCAGTTATAAAGGATTTTATTATTAATTTATTGCCACTTTCATTTAATCTTACAGTTAAATAAACCGGACTGTTTGAACGAAAAGAACTGAAAGAAAATTTAAGTTATTTAAAATTTGTAAATTATAAATATTATTTGAGTTATACTTTTGTTGTGGCTGAACACTAGTTGTTTTGCTCTTATACTGTCCACCTCTTACACGCATATAATTTAGAGCAACATATTCTAATAGTGGATTTGTATATCTTTTCAATTCTTTTTTCCTCGGACTTTCTATTGTACGAGAACTGAACTTGGTTAAGTTGTACTGTGTTGTTTCATAAATATGTATGACATTTTCTAACTATTTGAGTAGAAAATTCTTGCCCTATTGCAAGTTCTGAAGACTGAGATAACAATAAGTGTTAATAATATTTAATTTACAAATGTATAAACCGTCTTACTTGACTCTGAATTAGTATTTAAGTTGTTCATTTTGTTAGTATTGATTAAAAAAAAATATTGTTACTTTAAATTTTGTCATTAATACAAATTGAATATGTTACTACACATAAATTAAATATAACCTAATCAGATTTATAGTCAAAATTATAGTCCAATTTCTAGAGATTACAACTTACAAGTAGTTAACTTTTGATAAAAGTATAAATATCAGTGATAATTCCAATACTAATATGATACAAAATTAATAAATAAAAAAATAATATTATCTATTAGATTGAGTATGTAGTATACTTATACATTAAGTTATAATAATATATCTAATAATAAATAAAAGCACACATAGTAAAACCATTAGATGCCTTGTTACACTTCGAATTTAAAATATTAGTTTTTATTATAATATTATTTAAATTTATGCGGGAAATTTTGATACATTATCATATCTTTAGTGCTTATCAATAGACTCTACCGCGAAGAGATAATAGCTATATACAACGTGTTTCTGCTTTACTACCATCTTTATCATTGTTACGACCAATCAGTGGGCAGAAATTGAACTTCGTGAAAACATATAGGTTCACGTCTGACATCAAAATAGTCACTGCCTTATTTTTTACGCCGGTGTTACAATTTTGTCAACAGACTCAAAATGGAAAACGCTATAGCGGTGCCGTTGCTCGATCAGTTCGTGCTGTCCGTCAGGAATCATTCCACTTCGAAACAGAGTGAGTAACCTGGGATTCGTCTTGCCCTTATAATCGATATCTTTCCACAAAATTTCCTCAATTTCCGTTCGAATTATTCACTGTATGTACGGATTTAGTTATTGAGAGTTTGAGAATTCGTTTGTCACCATTAATTTAATTTATTATTATTTTTTTTTTTCTTACATCAGCTTTCATTATAACTTTGATTTATGATGTGATTTTAAATGATGTTTAGGTGTTAAAACAATTATTTTTTTTAAATTATAATATATTCTAGTATAAATATGTGATACTACATACCTAATTCATATTATTTTTTAGTTGACAATCGAGATCTTGTCGATTATCTTGCGAAACAAACTGAAACCTTGCAAAGTTATGTATCCAATTTAGACAGTGTACTTGAGGCACTCGATGTTCACCAGAACGCGTTGGCAGTATTAACTGTTTTGGGCATTAAGACTTCTGCCCAACAACTTGGTGATATATCTGCCGTTCAATATCATACTGTGACAGCAACACAAATTCATGATTTTGTTATTTCTGTCAGCGATAGACAGCTTAGAGATATGGCTGACCTGTGTGAGTAAATAATTTTTCTAACAATATGATTTTATTTCAACACAATTTGTTTGTCTTTTATTTTTGCAGTGTATAATGTGATGAAATCTATGTTGAAGAGCCTCGGAAGTGTGGGGAAGCCTATGTTCGCCATTCCTATTCTAAAAAATGCTATATTTAAATTGCAAGACAAACCATATCAATTAACTCAACTTCATTGTCTTTTCTGCCAAGCATGTTTAATGTCCAATAATCTAAAACCTGCAATAAATCTTTTGGATCAGAATATATATGTTTTGGGATCTAATGATGATGTGAGTATTATTATTCTTTGTACAATATTTGCATATATTATCCACTGATACTCCCTCCAAACGATAATAACTATTCAGACAATTGGCATTCTTTTTTGGTAATAAAAATTATCGCTCAATTTTTGTATTGAAATGCCATATACTTATCTAGGTCAGAAAAATTTTAACATAATACAATTTAACATAACTTTGTAGTATGGTTAATTTTTCTACCAAATAATATATACTCAAATTGTAAATTAAATATTGAAATATTCAAAAAAGATAATGATTAGGAGTTTTTAATTGAATTTCTTATTTATTTATATACTGTATGATTCACTAAGCGTGCTCATCCAATTTTTTTTTTTTTTTTTTTTTTGGTTAAATTTTTGGAATTTTTAAGTGTAGGTAAAGCCGATATTTTCATATACCTACTTGGATTTATAGCAATATTTAATATCCTGGGATAATACTACCTTTGGCTTTTCAAATGAGAACCTTTATTAAAAATTCCATAAATAGAATTAAGTAATACTTTAAATACATTTTGGTGTTAACATTTTTAATTTCCGTCAACCTGTTAATGAGATATTCCACTTTTATGTTTAGGTAGGGGAGAGTAGTGGAGCACTAATAAAAAGCAGTATGCCGTACCACCAAATAAATTAAATACTCTACTACTCTAACCCTACCTAAACTTAAAAGTGAAATATCTCGTTAACAGGTTGACAGAAATCAAACATTTCAACACCAAAATGTATTTAAAGTAATACTCTGTCTATTTATGGAATTTTTAATACATGTTCTTATTTGAAAAATTTAAGTTGGTGTCACCACATGATACTCCTTAAATGTTGTAAAAAATCTAAGTATTCGGAAATATTGGCTGCTTTAATTACACATAAAAATTCCAAAAATTTAATCAAAAAAAATAAGATGAGCACACTTAGTGAATCATTCTGTATATATGAATGGGTGTTTACAGCCTTTGAAGTATATTATAAAATAAATTAACTATAATATATATAGACAAAAATAATTGAAAATTTAGTATAAGTAAAAATAGAATATTAGAATATAAAAATAATAGGTAATTGTGGCTTATAGATTAACTATCTGTGTTCATAATAATAACAACTCTATATAATGGTGTGATTATGTTTATAAGTAACATCAAATTGATGACTTTGTAACTAAGTTTCCTTTTTGGGAAGGTGAAATGCATACTTCAAACATGTCTTAATAACTTTTTTAATAGCATCACCTATTTTTGACATAAGATGAAAATAATAATTTTTTAAAGTAACTTTGATTACTAAAATCTTTATTTAATCCTAAAAAATTCCCTGAGATTCAATAATTTAAAGTTGGTTAAAAAGACATGATTTTTATTGAATATCCAGAAAAAATTTGATGATCTATTTAAGTGGATATAGTCAGTATCTCGGAAAATATTACCTTTTTTTCATTATTTATTTTTTAGAACATTTGAGGGTCCGAGCAACTCATTAATTTTACATTGGTGTTATATATTTGTCCCCCTTATTTTTGGATGTAAAACCACTATCTACTTTTGATTTTCATATAACGACCTTTATTTCAATACCATATAAAGATTGATGGTTTATTAGTTTAAATTAATTTTGGTGTTGAAATTGTTGATTTCTGTCAATCTGTAACGAGAGATATTCTACTTTTAAGTTTAGGTAGGGATAGAGTAGTGGAGTATTATTTGTGTGGCATCATGGTATACAGCGTTTGAATAGTGCTCCATTACTCTCCCCTATGTAAAGTTATCAATTTATACTGCTAAAAATATTTAGTGTTATTTATAAATATGCGATTACACTATATATTGTATAATATAATGATATTTGCTGAATTTTGTTTTTAAATTGACTAATGATGAAATGGAGTTCCATTACTATTTTTAATTTAATTTTTGTAATTAAATTAAACTTTAAAGTGGAAAATATTGGTTACTCTATGTAATTTGTACACTTTGATGGAAATTTGGTTTACATTTGATTATTGTAGTCTATTTTTGTGTGAGAGATGTATCATGTAATTATGTCTTGTATTTGTCATTGTTACTTGAAATTTAAATTTTTCAATAATGTTAGGGGCATCAATCATCCTTTTTAAATGATCATAGAAAAAATATAAAGTAATTTATAGATCTTCTATGAGTGTTTTTGTTTTTATTCAATTTTTTTAACTCAAGAGTTTACAAAAAATTTTATTTTGTACTTTTAGATTTCAAGCGTTGTGAGGGAGCTATTGGTTTTACAATTATGTTTATTTTTTGTTCTAGTCTGTGGACACATTTTTTCCTAGTAATCTTGTTTTAACTTGTGTAGCAACTTTTCTGAAAGTTCAAGTTGTCTAGATTATACATTAAACAAGTCATTTTTTGGTTGTTTGATGCCGTTTTTTAAATAAAAGCACTTGGGAAAGTGGGAAAATGTAGGAAAACTTACAATTTCATATTTTCATTATTTTATAAAAACACAAATGACGTTTTCTACTAGAAAAAATGATTTAATCGAAAAATCACAAAATGATTTTTTGATTTAATTTCTTACAGTATCATCGCCAAAACGTTTGAGCCACTATTGAGCTTTTAAGGAATTTTAATTTTTGGGAGTTTTTTGCTGTAATTCGTTTATAAATACATGTAGAGACTTGAAACTTGGTAATAATAGTTATATTATATTTACTTAGGTGTGGTTAAATTTCCAAAAACATCAGACAACTTTTTTTCCTTTTTTTTTAATAAGTGTTTTGAAATCAAATTTAAATGAAAATCGCAAAAAAAATTATGGCACTTCAAATTATGTATTACTGAACTGCCCTCGGATTTGTCTTTCGTCAAGCAATGGTTTATTGTTGCTTACAGATATAAATGAAATAACCTTATAAACCCTATCTTCCCTACTTCTCACCTACAACACTGGCTGCTCCCAACCCCAGTATAAGTTGTTGTTTTTTTCTATCTTTTACATGTCTATATTAAATACTGGGTTTTTCATATTATAATATTATTAAAAAATCAGTTATTATAAATCATTACCTATATTTTATAAAATGTACCTAATTTAGATTTTTTTTTTCAGCCTGGAATTATATTTGATTCAAAATTCTTTTTACATTATTATTATTTGGGTGGAGTTATCTATACAGCGATGAAAAATTATTCAAAAGCAATTTCGTTCTTTGAAATTGCCCTTTCGACATTACTTCCTGTGATGTCTCAAGTCATGATAGAATCATATAAAAAGTTTGTTTTGGTCTCAATTATACATTTAGGAATAGTACCTGCACTTCCAAAGTTATCACCGCCCCTCGTCGAAAGAGTGCTCAAACCCGTGTGTCAAGCATATTTGGATATTATACCAGCTTATCAAAATGGCGATCCTGCTGATTTACAAAGCATAATCACTAAACACAATGATGTTTATCAAAGGTTTACAATAGTTACAATTATTTTTGATTCTCAACTCAATAAAATTTACTAAAAAAAATTTTTTTTTTTATATATATATATATACTTTTTTAGAGACAAAAATACAGGTTTAGTCAAACAAGTTCTAAAAGCATTGTACAGAAAGAATATACTTAAATTGACCAATACATTTTTGAATTTATCAATTTCTGATTTAACACAAAAAGTCAATATTCCTAGTATAACAGAAACGGAAGAACATTTAATGGCTTTGGTAGTTCTTTCTTTTTATCATTTTTATATTTACTAATGTAAATAAATAAATATAAATTTCAAATTTTAGATTGAAGCTGGTGAAATACATGCTAAAATCAATCCTAAAGATGGTACAATTATATTTAATGACCCATCCAAAAAATTTGAAGACTCCAATGTTCTCAAACAAATTTTAGACAAAGTAAATTATTTTTTATACCTGAACATAGATAATGGCTCTTGTGTTCTATGATTTGTCTGTTTTTCAGGTAACCAATAAGATATCGTTTAGTAATACGCTGCGATTGTTGGATGAAGCTATTTCAATAAATCCATTGTTTATTAAAAAAATTAGTTGTGAAGATGAAGGATTATCCTTAGGACAAGGGTCGTCCAAGACTTATCAAGTATGATCAAAGGTTCATCTCGGAAACAAACGTAATAATTGTCCAAAGTGTATTATTCTATAATGCATTTCTTGTGCATATTGTATATCGAAGTATACTTTCTCAACACTTATGTTTATATTATGTAGTGAAATCACCAATTGAAGATACATTTATATATATATATCTACTTTCTCTACTATACAATATGAAAACTAAAAAAAAAATACATCTACAATGAATTACAATGTATTTTGTATTCAAATTTGATATGTATGGTGTAACAGGACTATTTGACATTCTTACATTGTAGTTACTTGTAAATATGTCAAATAGTTCTGTTACATTCTATATATACTAAAAAAAATATACAAATGGTCAAAACTAATATCAATAATTGAGTGATTAAATTGTATTTCAGTATTGATTTTCCATTAAAATTTTTCATATGATATTATGTTGTAAATATGTTGATATTAAGGATTATTAAAACCACCATCCACAAACGTCTTTAATAATGAGCTTTAAATATATTATTTTAATAAAATATTTATTAATGTGAAACAAAAAGTCTTGTTTTCATTGAATTATTGTATGTATAATACTAACTAATTTAAAATTGTTAATAAATCTAGTAGTAAGTATTGTATTCGATCAAGAAGATAACGGTGGATTTATTGCTTTTACTAAGATATAATGGTATTGTATTTTTTTTTTATTTGTGTGTGTGTGTAAATAATTTTTCAAAAAGAAACCTTACTCTAACGTGCACCTTTTTCGAAAAAAAATGTTATGTTTTTAGGTAGGTCATTTTATGATTTTCAAAGAAGTTTTCAAATATTTACTGATTTCATTAGTTTTAGTTTTTGCTTACTGTTTTCCACCAGAAATATTTTACTCCAGAAAAACGATAAAATCATTTTTTGTTGAATTTTGGATGTCTAGATGCTCATGAAGAAAGTAATTTTTTAATTTTCCAAGTAGTTTTAATAATTAGAAAAACTGGCACAAGACGAAGATTTAAAATTGATTTATTTACGGCATTATAATTCCTATATTTTACATTTTTACAGATTAAATTTTCTATTAGAAATATTTCTTCAATAGAAAAACAAAATGACACCAACCGAATGTTGCTCTTTTTAAACCTATTTCATGAATATGAAAGTTTTTTTTTGATTTTTTCTGTAGTTTTTTGAATAATTGAGCAAAACCAAAAAAAAAAATGTATTAGAAACGGTACTATTTATGAAAATAATGTTTTTAGTATTTTAAATTTTGTTTTTTATTGTAAATCAGTGAACAATTATTTATAGAGACTTGAAATTTTAAAAGAAATCTTACATTTGCTTTTTTAGATAATTTTAAAAATTTTAATAATTTTTCGGTTTGAAAAATAAAATTCTCATATACATCAGAAATACGATAATTCACCCAAAATTTATTTAGAAATTCTCAAACTATTTAATATCGGTTTTACATAGGCTGTCACCTGACGCAAGTATAATGAAAAAAAAGTACAATAAAATCGTTTAAACTGGTTTAACTGGTTAAATAATTTTTAAAAAAAATGTTTTATCGTTATTGTCATTTTTTATCTCTTATCTCTGACGCAACCCTATTTGTTTCCTCTTACAATGGGTATATAGTTACCATGGAAGTATTCTGCTCCCCTCTCACGAGTACAGTTTGAAAACAAAAATTTATAAGAAAATTCTTTTACGGACATAAAATATAATTTTTCGTGTTTTATTTTGGCATCAAAATCAAGTTTACACAACCGACGAGGCCCGAGTATTATTGGAATAACAAAAACACATTTTTGCAAAATTGACCGACAGGTAAACAGGGACGTTTGACATCCTCTTATCCGGGTTTCAGCGGGAGTTTTTAGCGTTTACAATCGTCAAAAAAAGCGCTAAAAAAATTAAACCGTCATGTGTATAAGAGTACATTAGTATTTAAAAACCGGAAGAAAATTTAGTAACAAGATATCTTCTATATTATAAAATCATTATCGAAACAAGCAAAAGAAATTTTTTTTCAAAATTTCATATAAATATTAAATTTCGAAATATAAAATGATGGAACATTGATGTAAACGTTTCCACGCAGCACTATCGGTGAATAAATTTCCCGACTAACCGCTTTTATCAGACACAATTTTTCCACGTTAATAAATTGCCTGATGTCCGGCAAAAACATTATCCTCGGGGAGTGCCACGACACACCCTGTGCGCACACCTATTATAAGTATAGGCGTATAGCCAGAAACAAAACGAACGCGTGGTCTTCAAAATGTGGCTGTTTTCGGTTTTTTTTTTTTCAAAATTTAGAAGATTTAGATTCACTCAATACTAAAACAATTAAATATTAGTATAGATACTCGTATTGGTGGATGTGTACTAGGGTGGCCCTTCGTCATATAGGTGATTTTTTTTTATAACATTTTTTTCAGTCTTACCCCCTAAATTGGTTCAAATATGTATATAAATGAAGTATACAAAATTTCATATCGATAGATTAAGTTTAACCCGTGCCCCCCAGCCCTCAAAGTTCAAATATATGGTTCTGTTCAAGTAACCACAGTTTTTTTTTAATTGATTGACTGTTATCTCGTTGTTATGTCATTTCTTACAAAAATAAATTTCCGACATTATTTATAGTAAATTAAATTGTCTATAACTTTTGTTCTATATAGTTTTTTGATTAACGTAATATTTATTAATATAACTGATTATGAAACATGCAAGTTTTTAAAAAGCGTAACAATATTTACAAAATATCTAAAATATTATTATATTTTTATAATTTATTTGTTCTCCAAGTTCTGATAGCGATTCTGATGCTGGAGAAAATATTTCAAATAAACCGTTAGATGCAGAAAAAACTTCCGAATTCCCAAACCTTCCTACATTTAAAAATAGAGGTAATAAAAATTGTATTGCACCGAAAACTTGCAATCGCATTGGATAGGTGTAAAATAAGTGATCGCGATGCAGTTCATATATTAACAGCTACTGTAGAAGCGTTAGGTATACGTGTATGCGATTTAATTTTAAACCGGACATCTATTAATCAAATACGCTAGTGTTTACGTAAGGACAGAGCAGACCAACTTCGAAATGAATTCAATTCATCAGAAGGTAGGTCCAGTTATTGTTCATTGGGATGGTAAGCTGCTCCCAGATTTAACAGGAAAAGAGCTTGTTGATCGTTTACCAGTAATTGTTTCTTTTAAAAATTCTGAAAAGTTGTTAAGTGTTCCTAAGCTTATATCCGGAACTGGTCAAAATCAAGCGGAAGCAGTGTTTAAAGCACTTGAAGAATGNCGTTGGATGTCCAAGGCCATATATTCATTAAAAATATTTGTGTTCCGTAAACAATTTAAATTAAAAAATTATGAAGAAGAATCAATCCGTACAATTTGTATATTTCTTATACGATTATATATTAAAGCTTGGTTTTGCGCNAATTGTCAGTGGAATATTAAATGATGTAACTAATGTTATGTTATTTTTTTATATGGACCAATTACGCAAATCTCATAACAGAGACGATTACAGAGAATTGTTGGAATTAGCTGTGATATTTCTTGGTGGTACCCCTACTCGTGGCATATCTTTTCAATGTCCTGGTGCAATGTATCATGTTCGTTGGATGTCCAAGGCCATATATTCATTAAAAATATTTATGTTTCATAAACAATTTAAATTAAAAAATTATGAAGAAGAATCAATCCGTACAATTTGTATATTTCTTATACAATTATCAATTAAAGCTTGATTTTGTGCACCTATTGCCGCTTTAGCTCCATTTCAAGACTTACAATTTTTGAAAAGTCTCATCAGTTATGAAAAAATACATAAAAACATTTCTCAATCAACTTTAAGAAAACTATGTGGACATTTGTGGTATTTAGCACCTGAAACAGCAGCATTGGCATTTTTTGATTCTAATATAACAATTGAGACAAAAATTAAAATGGTCGATGCTATAAAATTAAATAATTTAACTTCTGAAATCAATAAACGAGTCATTGTGCCGCTAAATGAAGTAGCTCAATTCATGAAGAAAGAAATAAATGATTTTATTTATAATGAATCTACTTCATTTTTTTCACGATTTGGAATAGCTACATCATTCTTGGAGCAACATCCATCAATGTGCGATAAAAGTGAAGTTTTTCAAAAAAGCCTTGAGATTGTAAAGATATTTCGTGTTACAAACGATACGGCAGAAAGAGGGGTAAAACTCATGGAGGAGTATAATATGGTCTTAACAAAAAATGAAGATCAAAAACAATACGTGCTTCAAGTTGTCGAAGACTATCGCTGTAAATACCCGAACAGTTTAAAAAGCACAGTTATAGAACAATTATAATTATTTTTATTTGTATACTTTAAAATATAAATGTCATTTTGTAATAATATTATTTAATTGTTACGTTTTTCAAAAGCTTGCATGTTTCATTGTTTCATAATCAGTTATATTAATAAACATTACGTTAATCAAAAAACTATATAGAACAAAAGTTATAGACAATTTAATTTACTATAAATAGTGTCAGAAATTTATTTTTGTAAGAAATGATAACAACGAGATAGCAGTCAATCAATTAAAAAANTCTACAGTAGCTGTTAATATATGAACTGCGATTGCAAGTTTCGGTGTTATACAATTTTTATTACCTCTATTTTTAAATGTAGGAAGGTTTGGGAATTCGGAAGTTTTTTCTGCATCTAACGGTTTATTTGAAATATTTTCTCCAGCATCAGAATCGCTATCAGAACTTGGAGAACAAATAAATTATAAAAATATAATAATATTTTAGATATTTTGTAAATATTGTTACGCTTTTTAAAAACTTGCATGTTTCATAATCAGTTATATTAATAAATATTACGTTAATCAAAAAACTATATAGAAAAAAAGTTATAGACAATTTAATTTACTATAAGTAATGTCGGAAATTTATTTTTGTAAGAAATGACATAACAACGAGATAGCAGTCAATCAATTAAAAAAAACGTGGTTACTTGAACAGAACCATATATTTGAACTTTGAGGGCTGGGGGGCACGGGTTAAACTTAATCTATCGATGTGAAATTTTGCATACTTCATTTATATACATATTTGAACCAATTTAGGGGGTAAGACTGAAAAAAATCCAATATCAAAAAATATGGGCCACCCTAATGTGTACAGAGCAGATTATATGTTGCTTCTAGGTTTTTTTTCAGGTTCGTTTCACCACTGGGTATAGATGAGTAATTTTTAAATTCTAAGCGAAGTTTTTTAGATTTTGAGTGGAGCAAGAACTGTATTGGTTCACAATATTTATTTATTTTTATGAAAACACTTTCTACTAGAAAGCTAAAGCTTACTTCGATGTATACGATGTAGACCTTTTTCTGAAAGGGAATATTCTTGGAGCGGTACTTTAGGAAAATCATTTTTCGATTTTTTTATGAGTTTTTTCATCAAACGTGAAAAACTGAAAAAGCAGAGGAAATGCGGGAAAACGTACGAAACGTAGATATTAATTGAAAAATATTTCGGTCTATTTTTTAGAACTCGATTTTGTCATTTTGGGGTCGGGAGATAAGGATAATTTTTCAGAACTATTGTAATTTAAAAAATGCATAAAAGATCGGTGTCCCGTCCTACGTTGCCCGTGCCAAAAGAAATACAGGTGAAATTATTATTATATTATGCTAATACCCTATAGATACCCGCACAGCACAGGAATTGCGTTGCAATAAATTGATAACAGCTTTTTTTTTTTTTATCCGCAGGTTTAACCGAGATGACCCAAAACAAAATGAATTAGGTTTTTATACTAAAAATATCTAAAAACCGAATTTTAGAGGGCGGTATTCAATAGAGGTTGGATTTCAATAGCTACGAAAACGTTCTTCGGACAGCGCGGAACATTTTTCAAAACGCCGCGTAAAAATCGCTCCAGTGATTGTTTACTATTAATCTCATACAGACAGACATCTCCATTTTTATACGTATCTAAATTGTATATGCTATATAAAGAATCTATCTGACTGTCTGCCAGTTTATTGAAATAGAGTGGGTTCCCTTGGTGACGTGGATGAAAAAACAAAAAAACAAAAAACCACGCGCCGTACTGGTTGGGTGTAAGTGTTACAGGTAAAACTTCATCTTTTAATTTTTGTAATTATTGGTACAGTAACAACACTACTAGTACTATTACTATTATCGTATTATCGATAATGGAATCCAGATATTACTAAATATTATGAGCGGTCATTTACAACGAATCGCGTTCGTATTTCACGATTTTGATACTATAGAGTACATAGTTCTGCGGTTGACAAACCGCAGTAGGGTCCGGCGCGAAATTCGATTTCGAACAACAAACAATTTTGCCAAATTACTCGTCGGTATAGTTAATATTATTGATTTGCAGATGTATTACTCTATCTAATAAATTGTCAAAACTGCAGTGAAATCATAATCTTGTGAACGTGTTTTTTTTTTTTCGTTAAATTTGTTTACTCGTATTTCAGTTTCCGGTTAGATTAGATTCAGTAGAACTGCAATAGAACGAAAACAATATTTCCTCGTGTTTTGCTTCTGATAAACACGAAAATAATCTTGAATAATATTACGTAAAAATAATGTTACACACACGGTGATCCATTTAAATGGATTACACTTATTACCTCGGCAAGTATTAACTTTTTTCAAAAGGTTTTTTTTGTTCAAAATATACAAACGACTGTACACTACCGTTATTTTTGTCACTCTTATTATTGGGAGCGAAACGACTACTTTCGATTTTCAAATGGTAACCTAGTTAGTCATAATTCCATAAATTGATGAAGTATTAGTGTCGATTTTGATATGTTTGATTTCCGTCAACTCGTTGACGAGACACTCCACTTTTAAGTTTGAGTAAGAGAAGAGTAGTAGACGGGCCCGGATCGAACCGGCGAGCTACCGTGAAAATCTTAGTGGACCACGCAAAATTATACATGTTTTTAATTGAATTTCTATCAATTTGATTTATTTTGTATAATTTTGGGCCGGTGAAAATCCTAAAATTCAATGGGCCGATACATTCCTTGTTCAGCGCTAGTTAAAACACGCGTCGTGCCGCCACACAAATGATGCTCCACTACTCTCCCCTACTCATACTTGAAAATGTCATTTTTCTTTAACGGGTTGACGAAAATAGAAAATTTCAACACCGAAATTTAAACATTTTTAACATACACTACCATTTTGAAAACAATTTTAAATCTTCAAAAAAAAAAGTTTGAAAAAGTTAACACTTTCCGATATAATGAGTGTACCCGATTAAATAAATGAAAGAAAGAAATTATGTTTCAAAGTTTCTTTTCGTCAGCGTATCGGAATTACTTCACGAGTATTATATTATAATAAATAATCGTTCCGAACGCAATTGATTTTTCTTTCTGGTAAATTTATTATTTCGTAATCAACAATATTTTCTTCTTAGCCGACTAAAAAGCACGCATACACGCTGAGTATCAAAAAAAAATAAAAAAAATAATAACAAATATTTTACTGCTTCGTATTATTCAGCAATCATTTATACACAGTGATTAATCTATCGTAAGACATTCATTATTTCGGAAAATATAAACTTTTTTCGGAATTTGTTTCATAGAACATTTCGGAAACAAGCAGATCTACAATTTTACATTTACGCTATTTTCTGTCCCTCTTAAGTTAGTGGTGAAACCTCTGTCTACTTTTGGTTTACAAATATACCTATATTAAAACATATATAAAAAATTCCATAAATAGACGGAGTGTTAGTTAAAATAAATTTTGGTGTTTTTTTTTTGATTTTTGATTTCCGCCAATACGTTGATGAGATATTCAATTTTCAAGCTTGGATCGGGGGTGAGTAGGGAGTGGTGCATTGTTAAAGCACTGCGCGCCGTGCTACCACACAAATGATGCTCCACTACTCTCCCCCGGCCAAACTCAAATGTTGCCATTTGAAAATCAAAAGTAGTTAGCGGTTTTGTCCCCGAAAATAATGGTGACAAAAAATAACATAAATGTAAAATTGTACAGCCGCTTGTCTTCCAAATGTTCCGGGATAATAAGTGTCTTACGATAGATTTATTACTCCACAATTCCATAAACTATTGATTTTCGGAATTACCGCACATTTAATTACTATATAATTATAAAGAGAGAGTCTTTATACATTTATCTAATTTTTCCAAGTAATATAATTTGATTCTAAAAAAAACCGTTGCAGATTCAGCCGATTTATGTATTATCATTAAAAAGCCGAGATAAAATAACATCGCTTTTGTTGTTATGTATTATAAATAATGATTGATAACGAACAATATTTTACTAACGCAGTAAAAAAACAGGTTTAAAGTTCATAAATTTTAAAAAACAAATTGCGTGTAGCGTGTTATTATATTATATTATGCGTATTGATTGTTGCAAGTGTATTTAAACGAACGAAAAAGTGGGAGGAATTACTGATGACTATAAAAACACGGAAATTAGAGTACTTGGGTCATATAATGAGTATTAACCTAAGATTTGCTACAGCTAATATTCCAAGGGAAAAATAGAAGTCAAAAGAAGTGTTGGAAGACGAAGGATTTCGTGGCTGAAGAATCTCCGCGATTGGCTTTACATAACAACAGATTATTTCATCGTTTTTAAGAGGAACGATATTTTCCAACGTCCGATATGGATAGGAACTTCAAGAAGAAGTTGTCGGTAAATACTAGAGTTCGCATTTTTACGCATTTTGTTCTAAATTAAAACCGCGTACAAACATACCGTACTCTGTTGATACGTTTATATATATTTTTTTAAAATTATTTTTCAGAAATATTTGTCACACGATGAGAGTGTTCGAATATTTAACGTTTTCGGTGTTGTTGTTTTCGATGGCAATGCGGATATCTGCTTTCGGCCAATATGACAAAATGTTGAACTGGTTAAGTGGGAAAGCGATAGAAGCCGCTGAGGTATCGTTGACCACGGCCATCCGTATGGTAAACGCTGAAACTTCGGCCGAGGTGGCACAGTTGACGATGGAGGCGGGAACGGCGACGGCGCGGTTGGCTAGAGTGACGATCAGAGTGGCCACGAAGATGCCAATTAGGAACGACGGTCTCGTAACTAAATTGATAGTTCCGGCTTCTAATATTCCGATATCATCATTTTTAATTAAATCAAGTGTTCATTTTATCATTCCTACTACCCATTCTCATCGACATAATAAATAAATAAATATAATTATACCCGTATGCAAACTCAACATTGTAAAATATTTTGCACTTGCCACGTTATTGAAATCCCGAATTCGAATGCCGCACAGAAATTTATGTGTTTTATAAACAATTTTTGTGCGCATTTCATCTATATTTTATCTGACCTATAAGCTGTTTACTAAAAACAGTAAGACTAATAAGTTTAAAATATTATCATGAGCATTTTACTGCCGATGCAATGTTACAGTGTAACAATCAATCGCAATCGTATCAATTATGACGCCGGGCCCGGACTCTTGAGTCCGGGTTGTCGTGTAATACGCATACAGACGGAAAAAACAAACCGTTTTTCACGTAGCAATTTTTTTTCATTTTGTTATACATTTGAGAATTTCGTGTGAAATTTCAACAAAAAACCGACCAACTGTATGATAATAGTTACTATGTAACTAATGTACTATTATTTTGCGTCTCGAGAGTTGTGAAATTGGCAACCGGCCATTGTAATATATTGTCGTGAACTACTCGTCCAATTCACACGGCGACAAATAATTATCTTGATAACGACTGCCACATTATCATGCGTGCAAGAGTGATAATTACTTGTTGTCGCCGTATGAACTCAAATTGTAGTGTTCTGGTTCTAAAGCCTGGTCCACATAGGCGTGCACAGGGTTTTTTCAGGCACATGGTGTGCCATAAAGAAAACGGTCTGTTATTCCCTGGCCTTGTATCTTCCCCGCCTAAACAAAGAATATAGTGAATACAAAATATTGATTCATTAAAAATCATATTGTTCACCTACATGGAACACTAGTATTATAATAATTACCTATATATTTAACAATATTTCACGAAAACATTATTATTTATTATATATCTCAACATGTCTTTAATAATAAATTATAAAATTGATCGAAATTAAAAAAAAAAAACTCAATATAATCACAATTACAATAGGCCCCGAATCCAAGGCAGTGATTATCGCAGTAAGTGGTTGCCGATTGATTTGATTTATTGGTTACACTATGACAATTTCCCATACCAAATTGGTTAGTATTTAATTAAATAAAATCCAAAATGAGTCCATTTCGTTTTCAACTCAAAGGCACGGGGTGTGCCATGGCGCACCTGGCACGCCCTGTGCGCATCCTCATGCTGGTCCACGTAATGGTTCAGGATTATCGAGATGATTTTCAGTTTACTGTTGTTTTGTACATATTCTATCTAGTTACATAAAAATATCTTGCTGTATATTTGTCTTAATGAGGTTATATTCACTATGTATCACTGGGCTTCGAGCGCTTCGGCACGTTTTATTCACTTATTTATCTATTTGTATAAGTATTATTATTATTATTATTATTATTATTATAACTAACACAGAGCGATAGCGTCTATGCGATGATATAGTAAAAACCACGATAGTAGAGTTTTTTTAAAATCAAACTTATATACATATTAGTAATGCGTTTTTAACCACAGACTCCCCCCCCAAAAAAAATTAAATGCCCGACTGTACGTATATATCGATGGTGTTTTGTTAAAAGAGCATACACCACTGAAATTCGAAAAATACATTTTTGGTATAGGAAAAATCACAAAAATTAGGAGCATAAATTCGTAAAAGGACGTATTTAAAAACAGACAATTTAGTTGGTAATTTCGACTAAAAGATAGCCAGGCACCCTTTTAAAATAGAATAAAATCAACACTGATATGTTAAAAGGGCGTATACCACATTCATTGTATGCCTAACCTTCGTGTACAAATTATTATGTGTACGAGTAATTTTATTGTTTTCCATGATGAACATCATCATTAAAAACTGTTTTGCTATTTTTTTCTCTATTAAAAAAAATTGGCGGTTTTACTAAAATATCAAAATGCCTCAAAGGGTCACAGTTTATATTGCCTACACGAGTGCTCAAGAACTGAACTATTCAGAAACGATCAGTTGTGTAAAAACTATTGGAAAAATGCCGAATATTTGTAAAGGTAATTAAACCTAATCCTAATTTAATATTATAAATGCCTGGTGTAGGGAAGGGTAATAAATTGCCTATCTATTATTGCCTAACTTTTCTCTACTTCTCCGGTCTAAACTTTAAACTCATGAACGGTAAATCTGATATTAGTGTTATGCTTATCAAAATGTCTAGACAAATATTCTCTATTCAAATCTTTGTTCAAAAGGGAGGGGGTTCCTATTTGAAAAGTATGTACTTATTTAAAGTATATAGAGTAGGAGTAAAACATTAAAGCATTAAGCTTAAACGATTCCATAATGAAAAAACGAAAAACAAATTAACATAAAATCTTCTGAGATAATTGATGGTTCATGAGAAAAAAATCACCCTATAGAGATAGACGGGACATTGGAGAAAAACATAGGCTACTTTTTGTTTTGAAAATAAAACTTGGAGGGGACGAAAAGTTTTTACGTATTTTTGGTACGAAAATTAAATTGTTTTTGTTGAACTATGGATTATCTTGTAACATGGATGGAATGCAAACAAATTTAAAACAAAAAAAAATAAATAATAAACAGAAATGAAAATGTCATAACAACTATAAAAACTTAAAATAAAGAATCTATCTGACTGTCTGCCAGTCTATTATTGGCTTGAAATAGGATGGGCTCTCTTGTTAACACGGATAAAAAAAAATAAAAAAAAATTATGCGCTGTACTGAGTGAATATAAGTGATACATATAAAACTTCATATTTGAATCTTTATAATTATTGGTACAATAACAATACAACAAAACTATTATGTCAATCAGTATTTTAGCTTTTTATAGCGGATGTGTAGTTTAATCTCGGTATTGATCGGGTATCTAACCCAAATGAAAAATGTATGATACACTAGAAAACTTTTAGTCTGCCATAGAAAACTCACTTTCCACCTATTTTTGTTCGTTAAATATACTGATACGAGCAAAGCAAAACGGGAATAAAGGAAAGAGAATAAAAAATTGGCATGGGCAATGCCGGGCGCGGGACAGCTAGTATTATATATTGTCCTTTGATCGGAGAACGAAATCTTTAAATCGGCATAAAATATAAGGAAAATTCGAAAATATTCGGTTGTTAGTGATTTCTCATTAACTAGTTTACATTTTTAGTCGTTACTTTTCGAATCAACATTTTATTTATTTCATTTCGATCAAATCGTAAGTATATTCAAGTATTTTATGATTTCTATAATAATTAGTGGAGTGTCTAAAGTTTGAAAACAGTTTTGCAGTAGCTTCCTATACACATTGCAGAGAAATTAATTACTAATGGTGTTTTAAGTATGCGACATTACGACAACGACTTTCAGACGGAATTATTTTGGAAAATAATTATGGTCAATCGGCGGTGGCCGCATACCTCGTGTGATATCATTTAAATATTTAAAATTTTTTAATGTTTTGAAAATCTTTAAATACCGCCACGTCCATTTACCCAGTGATCAGTCCGAGCACCACACTCGACTTCATAACGTACTCATAAATACCTATTATTGTTTTTACAACGCTAAAGAATATTTATAATACACACCGAAATGAATTCGATCGTCGCAGTGAGTATATTCGAGTCAAAAAAATATTAATAATATTATATCGTTTAAATAGAATACAAATTTGGAAAAAAAAAAAAAAATAATTTTCAGGCTGTCTTATTCGTTGGCGTTTGTTCGAGCTTTGCGTTCGCGGCCCCGACCGAAAAACCGAAGATACCGGAGGCTCGTCTCCTGAATTACAAATACGAGGTTTTGTTAAACGGAGAGTTTAATCTCATGTGAGTTTTATACGGATTATAATACAAACAATTCAAATTATACGTCTTAATCGTAACAGTACAAAATTTGTCTTTAAAGCTTCGATATAATACCTACCAGTCCATCGAGGGCTTTTACTGCTCCCGTTAATATATATGAGTATATATAAAACAAAAAAATTATGATTTCAATCATCCATCGTGTCCCGTGTTCTCCGCCTTCTATTCTCAAAATCTTCGTCCTTGCTTAATATCCTCCAATTCTATTTATATTCAAACATTTTTCATTTTTCGATTGATTTTTGGCTTTTTATTGTATATGATATGTGTACTTATTGTGTGCGATGTTTGTGTTTAGTTACGAACTGGACGACGGGACTTTGCAGACTAGAGAAGGCAGGTTGGTGTTGAACGAAAAAAAAGACGGTTACGTTTTGGTCCAGAAAGGGACGTATACGTACACTTCGCCAGAAGGCGTCAGAGTGAGAATGTCGTACGTGGCCGATCAGGACGGTTTCAAAATAATTGAATACGCAATGCCGTATAACGGAGTTTCTGCAGTACCTACTGTTGACAAATTGAAATATGATAGCTAATATAATTAACTTTGTTAAAAAACATCAATTATCTACACAGTTAGGATGCATCTTATTTTTGAAAATTGTAAAGTAATCATTTTGTAAAATGTTTGAAAAAAATAAAAACTCATTGTAGTACAGTGATAATTTGTTCAATATAATATAATAATTATGTAATAACATTGAACATCTCCATTGATGTTCGCAATAATATACTTATCATATTATTTATGCATAAATAGACGCATTAAATTCTATTATTTTGTTTGTACGTCTTTCCATCGTTTTGTTTCTTTGTTCACATTTCGTGAATAATGCATAGGTAAATCGTATACGTATATCGTATACAATTATATAGATTTAAAGCCATAGTCGAAATAAAGGAAAATAAATTAATAAAATACAAGAATATTATATTGTAATTGATTAATTTTAAGTGATTAAAAAAAAAAAAAAAAAGGTAACTTATACACGCAAAGTCAATTTAACAAACGCAACTTGGAAAGTAATGTGTATTAGTTATGGCGAAGTTTTCGTGTGATTATTATATGCATATATATTATGTACAATGTAGTAAACTACGATGGAATATACCAGGAATGAGTAAGTATGTATTTTTTGAAATTTAAAAAAGCCGAGTGCTCTTAATGACAATATATACCCGTCGGGTCACCGAGAAAAATAGTATACGGTCTAGATTGTTAGAAATAAAAAAGAAAGTCGTCTAAATTTATAAACCGAAAATATTATAATTTATGACATTTCCAACGATAAAGTTATAAAGTATAGTTTAGTCTTTTCTTATTATGATATTTTACCAGCGGAAATTCATGTCGTAAAAAATGCATTTAATGTATTTTATATTTTAAAAATTAAAAGAAAAAGAGACGGACATGCTTCGCACAATGGGTGGGCCACTGTTGTAGGTGGAAAGTTGGGAAGATAGGATGTATAGGTAGAGAGGAATTTTATGTTTAACTATACTCAAAAATTAATCATTGTTAAAAAAAAAAACACCTTTAAACGGAATTCAACTTCTTGTTAACCACTAAGTACAACTTATAATGATTTTCCTGTTAAATTGTCAAGTATTTTATCCGCAGAGTACTTACCGAATAAAAAAAATGACGTGAATAACTCGCAAAATTAAAAGTCTATAAATAGCTTAAAAATGATTCTAAATGTTTTGAAAGTTTTACCACGACTAGAAAAGACAAATAAAAGTTTTTTGTTTAAATTTCAAGTTTCTACGAATATTTTAAATTGAATTATAACAAAATAAAATTTTCTTTCAGAAAAGATGCTTCACGTGGAAATTGGAGCTGGATTTGAAGTAGATATTTCGTGCATAGTATATATAAAAAAAATAATAATATAAGCATCATTGTACGAGTACAACCAATACATTTCTCGCTTCGTTCAGATTCTAAAATGTCTACATTTTAAACTGTTATATTATTAACATGGATATGTCAACACTTTTGAAATGTTGTCTCTTTTCGAGAGATGACACGGATATTTGAAAATCAAAAGTTTATCGTGTACGAAATAAGAGTAAAACGTTGAACATATTTGATCTTGTTCTAAGTATACCTACAATTATTAAACGATTAAAGATTGATTGAAAAAAAACCCAATTCAATTTTGCTCAAAATCCCGGTGTAGATTACCGCTAGATCGTGATATAAAAATCACCCTGTACAATATGTATTATTTTATACAACTTGAAGTATTCGTGATAGGCGTCGTTTATGATTATATGTAAATTGTAGTTTTCACATTGGGGTCGAAATTATCATTTATAAATATGTATTATTCGAAAAACTACGATCAATCGTTATTTGTGCAGTGATATATATTATAATATAACTATGTATAGACAAACATATTTTGATGACAAAAAGTGATTGCCAGTTTATACGCGACATTTCGAAGAATATGTTGTTTTAATGTATACAAATTCTTTTGTTTTTTATTTTTTTTATCTTTCGCTCGTGGCGCGTCTAGCCGTCTGCTGTATCACCGATTATAATATTATTTTAATACTATTTTTACGACGTCGGTATACGAATATTGCTGGAAACGCATGAATTAAACACAAGTTCAATTTACAACCGACTATTGAGGATAAGCCACGGTTAAAAGGTCAAACAGTCAAATGGTTCTAAAAAAAAAAATTCACTTAAATATATAACGTGTGTTTTTGATATTCAAAAAAAGTTATAAGAATTTGCTTATTTTGTCTTTTCGTCTCGAATCGTCGTTTTGTCTGGTTATAATGGGTATTATATTATTTCGTATATTGGTGTAGGTAACAAAATGTTGAAAATTGGTGAAAAAAGGTTCGATTTGTCTGAAGATTGCCAGGTTTAAGGTGTCTTTAGATTTTTATCGGATCAAATATGATTTAAGATTCTATCAGAGTCGAAACGCTTTCGATTCAAAAATTAATAAGGCTTAAAATATGCCCACTTCGATGCCTCGAAAAGTATTAACTTCTTTTAGATTTGTAATTTTCGACAATTGTTTAGGAAACAACAGCACTCAAATGATATATTACCATTATTTGTTGTGGCTCTTTTTCTGAAGAGGAAACGACTACTAACCTTTTGATTTTCAACTATCGACCAAAATTAAAACTACTTTTAAGTTTGTGTATGGGGGGGGGAGTGTAGTCGAGCACTATTCGCGCATTGGATCACAACACAAATGATACTCCACTATACTCTCGCCTTACCCAAACTTCATCTCGTCAAAGGGTTGACGGGAATAAAAATGTCAACACCTTAATGTATTTCAACTAATAATCCGTCTATTTATGGCATTTTTAGTAACGGTTGTCATTTTAAAATTAAAAATAGGTAGTCGTTTCCCCCCCGAAAATAAAGGTGACGAAAATTAATGATAATGTAACAGTTTAGAAACGTTAGTACTTTTCGAGGTGTGATAATGGATATATCTTCGTGGGATACGCTGTATAGTTATCATTGTATGTTTTCATTATTTCGAAGACGTTAATTTATTGGCTCGTTAAAATGTATTTCAGCTCGAACCATTAGAGTTGCCTATACAAAAACTTCCGCGAAAACTATAATTTTTCGAAAACTATTTATTTAAACGTAAGTAATGTACATCTTCATCATGTGAAACCATAATAATTATTTAGTTCTCGGTTTGAATTTTATACAAATCGGTCCGTCCGGTTTGTTTATCAATAACGATTTACAGTCCAGTTTCGGTCCCGTCCACGTCATTTTGAAATTTCTGACAATCTGAAAGAAGTTATAATGTACATTTATAATACCATGATAAAATATTGTATTCAGTGGTGAAACGAACCTAAAATATTTCAGAAGTAACCTATACTCTACCCAGTATCCAACAATATTTTCAAATATATCACAATAGTTTCAACTACATTTTTATTAAACAAGTAATGGGTACTAATATTTAATTTTTTTCATACCGAGCACCCACCTCTATCTCTAAATTTTAAATAAAATCGAAAAGTAACTTTTTCTCAAAGATCACGTTCGTTTCACCACGGATTGTATTTCACTAGGATATTGATGGCGATTTCATACCTTGATAAGTATGACTTGGAGAAACTGTTCGGACAATCGTCTGGCTATACACGTTCGGGGACCGTGGCCGAACGGCAGGACCAGATACGGGCTGACCGGCTCGTATTCGACGCTGTCTTTTAACCATCTTTCCGGTACGAAAGCGTCGGGACGCCGGAAGTACTCGTCTAAACGACAGCTCACTTGGTTTTGCGTGACAACCACCGTCTGAGAATAATATACACATCAAACGGTTTCCAATATAATATAACATCGAATATATCTAGAAAATATCTTCGAAATATTATGTTAAGTATTTACTCCCGCCGGTACTCTGTACCCCGAAAACGAGCAATCTGTGGGCAACACTCTGCCGACGCCCACCGAGATCGGATTCATCCGGAACATTTCTTTGATCACGGCTTTCGCGTACGTGGCCCGTTCTAAAACCGTTTCGGTTACCGCGGTATCGGTATCCGGTAACAAAGCCCTCGCTTCGGCGTACATTTTTCGCTGTGCGTCCGGGTTAGTCGATAAATAATACAGTCCGAAACAACAAGAATACGTACCCTATATTGTGGTTTTAAAAAACCGGTAACAATTAAAATCGTTCAACTACCGGCCAAACAGTGGACGGAAACGAATAAAATATTGTTTAGTATAACAATATTATAATATTACCGTGTCAACTCCAGCCAATAGAGTGTCGACAGTCATTCCTACAACGTCTTTGAAGTCCGTGTCGTCTGAACGCAAATATTCGTTCAGCAACGAAGATTTACACGATTCCGTGGTACTGGCTTGTATACCGGTTAGTTTTTCGTTTATCGCCTTTATAGCAATTCTTCAGAGAAATAAATTCAATCGTTTTTAATTATTGGTATTGTCTAAACGGTAAACGTTTACAAAATATTCAATTAAAAACTAAAACAATGAAAAATGCACTTACTTCTCAATGTGTTCGTGTCCTTTTTTTATGTTTCTGTACATGGGCGTGTCGAAACGCCTCCACAACTGCGGTCCGTTATCGGTCTTTAGTATCGCGCTGTTTATGTCTTGCGCCGCCCGAATCAGTCTGGAACACTCTGAATTGCAATGCCATTCTTCGTCTTTAAACCGCTGAAGTCGTTTGTCGAACGCGGCATAATACGTCACTATTATAACACCGACATTTAGAATTCGTGCTGTATAATTTGATTAGGTTCCTAGTTTAATTATGTAACGGAAACTGACGTTCGAGAAAGAGCCTGGAAAGTTCGGGACCAAAATCACGCGTATGGTTTTTTCGCTTAACTCTCTGCTCCACGAATTCCCCAACGACCGTGTCCGTGCTGTTTACGTACTGTTTGACGCACTGAACTTTACTCAAATGTTTTTGAAACGCCTTCCTGATTCTCCACCAATCCGAACCGTTTCTATAATATAATCGAATTTAATTAAATATATATTGTGCATATTATATTCGCTGTTCATTTGCGGATTATAAAGGCGACGAAAACACCAATATCGAGTTCCCCCAAAATTCTCCAACAAAACAATCACCCTGTATATTTTATATTATACGACTCACGTGGGCAACAGTCCGCCGGTGTTGTACACGTCGGGTTTGTCCAGTCTGTATTTCTGCAACGCCAAATGACTGCGTCTCTCTGGGTGTCTGCCCTCGTTTTGGTACAAAGTTTTCACGTCTTCCGGTTTGAATATCCACACCACGGAAACGCCGGGCACTATATCTTCCCGGACGACTGGGCCGTACTGCCGAAATTTCGCCAAACCGTTCCGGTGGAGCCGGTCGAATTCGTATTTACCGAATACCGGCAAATATTGGTATAGGGTGCCAATGAAAGGCAACGATTTCGGTCCCGGGATTTCGTTGAATTCTTTGCACGCAGGTGGCGCCTCCGTCGACAATGACCGCGATAATACAGCCGATTTCTAAATACGAATTAAACATTTTAATAAACGAATTTTAAAATATTTTGCACTTATAAATATGCAGCGGTGTTCCCTAAAAAAAATTTGTTTTTGTGGGCGTATTTTTATGTTTCATTTGTGCAGGTGCAGAAATACAATCGAATCTTATTTCAAAAAAAAAAAATAAAATAAAATGAAATTCCAGTTTGCGAGCAGCAATTTTAGGTGAGTAATGTAATAATTTGTATACATTTTATTTTATTTTTCGTTTTAAATTATAGCTGAACAAAAAATTACACGAAGATCAATCATCAGAATCTAATAAAGAATAATTGAGGTCCTATAGTCGATACAAAGAAAGACAAAGATTGAAAAACTTAATTAGTCGCGTAAGTCATAACGCAAAAGATTGTGCGAAAAACCAATTTTTCAAGGGAATTTCAGGTTGACGATTAATCACTGGTTTGTAAGTTTGTACGTTTCGCTGCTAATAACTTGTCAATATTGATTTTCTCCATTTCAAATATCTTGTTTATTTCTTATTACATTCTGATGATTAATATTTATGCAAATTTTAGTTCAACGATAATTATTTAAACCGTATAAATAATAAAATACACACCGATTGCGATATTCACCTAAAATCGCTGCTCGTGAACTGGCCATTTTTTTTTTTTTCACGAAATAAGAATCGACGGTATTGTTCCACCCCATAAATAAAATATAAAGACACGCCCGAGAAAAAAATGTTTTGTTTGGCCCGTCCAAATATAAGGGTAAATATTGTTATAACTTTTATATTTAGTAATAATTGTTGTTGCTAAAACCGTATTAGTAATAATACAAATGTTAGCTATTTCAGTAATTATTACTAAAAAATGGACGATTTACATACTTGTGCTTAAAAATGTTTTATTTTAATTTTTATATAATTGATACATATTTATCTAAAAACAGTATAAAGTATAAACTATAAGAAGAATATAAAATATTTCACGCAAGGCATATCTGGGATGTTATATTTTAGTATTTTCTTATAAAAATTGATGGGAACACCACTGATAATATGTAACCCATCACGTATGGGCATTTTTCAAATTTAAATTTGTCACACACACGTAATCGAATTACTGTTGTTTGCCAATAAAAAAAATATTTTACGACAGCGGAATAAATATAATATTACTACACAGACAAAAGTGTTCCGTGCGTGAACTCGGCACACCACATTCATCCGATAATTTTCAAATCATAAAATATTTTAATAATTTATAATTTATTCAATTCACTTATTCACTATTAATCTCGTAAGTCGTAATGTATTCCTGTTTAAATCGAATTTGTTACCACGAAAAAAATGATATTTTGTTTTTATTTTCGTTATTGCTTCGTAACCGATGTGCACACAGAGTCTGAGTGGTGGCTTAATGTATACTTACGTAATAGATGACAGACAATCATAAAACAAATCGATATAGACAACAGACAAATTGACATGTCAGTTTTTTATATTTATATTTTATATTTTATTTTAATTGATATATACCAAATGGCATTTACAGAATAGTTTTGCGGGTCGTGCGATACAATAAATTCAGAAAATATATTATAGGAACGTGGTACTATATTGAATGGCTAAAAAACAGTTGAGAGAAAAAGTGGGATCCTCATTGTCGATTCGGGACGAGTACTAAACAAACGTATTATTTAAAGAAGAAAAGGAGTGGGTATATCTGGTCGAACGAGGAAGAATTCTCAATATTATTTATATCTCGTATTTTTTTTTTATTGCAGGGGTATAATTAATTTGACTCTTTCTCTCTCGCTCTCTCTCTCTCTCTCTCTCTATATATATATATATATATATATACGTCCATACAATGGATACACTGTATGCACACACACGCTAGCTAATTTGTCGTAAAAAAAAAAATAAATAAATAAATAAATAATAATAATAAAAAAGTGTTTCTCTCAGCAATATGTTTTAGTTTCTGATTACGTGCACATTATTATGACTACACACCCAATGATTCTTTTCTATTCAACATCGACGACGATTAATCTATGAAAAATTAATTTCGTATATAATGTGTTATTATATGTATTATTATAGACGTGTTGCGTTCCGTATCACTACGCGTTTGATTAATTAATATTTCACACTGTGAATATTTCAGTGGCAGATAGACATGATCTGACTGGCCCACGAATAATAGAATCGAACGACCCACATGATTATATCTAAGAATCAAATATGTATACAAAATCAATGTATACAAATATGCTTACTTAAATAAGCGGCGTTTATCAGTAATTGTAAACTTCAAACTAGTTGCGATGTGCGGTTTGGCCATGCCACATGGATTGTTTATTATTAACCTAATTAATTTAAACGCCGAAACATGTTTTGCAGGCAATTTTGTGCAAGGTGATCTTTAGGTTAACAAGGACTAGGTGACAGGGATAACAGCTGCGGGATAATTTAAATCTAAGGGAAATTGTCGAATAGACCCGAACTAAGCAGCATTGAGAAAACCAAAAGCATGGTGGAGGGGATTATTAAACCCATTAGAGGTGTGGTGTTTAGGCATTTGAAGCAGGGAGTGTATCCTGATGAAGTAGGATTATTATTATAATTATTATAATTTTAAAAAAATATGTAAAAAAAACGGAAATTGACAAATTTATTAACACTGTAGAACACTCGGTATACCAAATGACAACGAAAAGCCAAAAACATAATGTACCCGGTGAATATAGTTAAAAAACATTTTACTGTAACGTCTGTGTTCGACAACTGAGTAAGATACACGTAGAGATACTTTTATTCATATTAGTTGTTGACAGCTCATCTGTGAGTCAAATTTAAAAATAAAATTTAAATTATTCCAAGATAAAAATTAGTGATGACGGTCAGTCGACATTGTGACCACGTAACACTGCTGAAGTCACCCGTGAATAACGTAGACTGTGGACAGAGTGATAATTTATTGTGATTTATATTAGATTTAAATATAATATACTGTTATTATTCTATTTTTTGTTATCTCTGAATATTCGTGTTTATGTTCATTGTATAATAGGAGTATTTTTCATCGGCCCATTTTCGTCAATATTATTAGCAACCCATCGGGAAAATTCTGGTATCCCGGTAGGCATATCCGCTCCTGTTTCACACAGACCTTTTTATGATATTATTAAGAGTTAGTGTTATGATATTGTACAAATTGTAAACAAAGGACGGACATACTTCTCACGTGGGTGCAGCCACTGTTGTTGGTGGGAAGTTGGGAAGTTAATGTATATCTGTAAGCAACAATAAACCATTACTAACGAAAAACGATTTTGAGTGGAGTTCAGTTCATAGTGTTGCTTTGTCAAGAATATATACGTCATATCATGGAAAAAATGATTGTTTAAAAAAGATTAAAATTAAAAAAAAAATTTGATAATGACAAAAATAAATAAATACGGTTGCTAATGACAACCTTATTATTAATCATCTTTAAATCTTTTTTAACCTAAAGAACCAGGTTTCTTTATTATCTTGTATATTAATGAGAATTTCAAAAAAAAAATACCTCTCTAAAGTACCATCCAGAGAACATTTCCATTCAGAAAAAGTGTTTACATAAAAAAAAAATAAACATCTTTGTAAAACTATACTCAGAATCCAAAATGTACTCGAACGAAAGATTTATAAAAGGATTTAATTTTTTTTGATTTGCACCTCGCCCCGACAAACTCAAAGCGATGAGTGACGTCATAAATAACAGACACGTTTTAATGAAATAAAACTAGCGGTTTTTTTTTAGGGGGTCGGGTCATACTGTTCGTCACCCTAACTTAACGGGCGGCGTTCCTACAGATACTGCTATCTGCAGTGGTATTTATTTTTTTATACACTAACACTGGAACCTAACGCTGCAGTCAACAGGTGGCGGCTTCGTTGGTTCGTTTTTTTTTTCCAGAGGAATATCGAAACCGAATATTTCGTGTCGTCAAAATCGCTTGCGAAATAATTATAATATTAAAATAATATCTTAATAATAACAGCGGCCCTAATAAGTATTATCATCATCACGGGTATGTATATAGCTATATGAGGCGTGCAGTGCCTCATCGGACGTTTCGTAATATAAAAAAAAAAAAATTATTATTTTACACGCGATATATTTTAATACAATACCCGTCATATCATCGTAATAATAATATATATGAGCCTACCCAGGTACCTACCTGTTTTTTTTTTTTTACGACACAATGACCGGCGAAAAAGGTAAAAAAAAAAACGCATCACAATAAAGACTGACCGAATCACCTAATCGTCGCTGCAACAATTATATCGCACCGGTGCAGTGCGGGGACGACCTCGACGGTTTTCATAATAATAATACTGCACCCGCGGTAAACGCCATTTTTCGGTACAAGCATCGGAATAATATAGCATAATAATATTGTGCTATTGTTGTTGTTATTATACAGTGTGTACTCACGCGATGATGCCGTGTTGCTCTCCGCATAATAAATGACGACGTTTTTTTTTTTTTTCTGTTCCAAATATTTCTGTATCGAAATGCGCCGTGACGCGACTATAAAATCTAATATACAGTACTATATACGTAGTGCGGTCCTTTTTTTGTTATTTAAAACAAATATTCGGAGAGAAAAATGAAATACGTTAAAAAATACGCGCACCTCTCGCATCCGTCTCGGTCCGCCGGCCGGGCGAATGTCTTTCCGAAAAACGGATCAACTGCAGAGACGCGCGAACTCGCGTACAGTGCCGTCGTGTCGCGGACGAGAAAATATCTTTAGTTTTTTTATAATTTTTGGTCCCTGTCTTATAGGTAGGTACGAATCGTCATACTAATTTTTTGACAGTAAAGGTTTAAATATATTTTCGGTTTTACAATGCTGTTTATTTTTTTCTTTGTTCTAGTCAGTGGATACGTTTTTTCCTAGTAAACCTTGCTATGATTTTTACGTGTAGCAACTTTTCTGATAGCTCAAGTTTTCTAGATTATACTTAAAATAGGTCATTTTTTGATTTTCGCATATATTTTTTAAATGAAAGCACTTAAATGGGAAAAAACGGAGGAAAACGTACAATTTCACGATTTCATTATTTTAAAAAAACACGACGTTTACTACTAGAAAAAAATCATCTAATCGAAACCACACTAAACACCTTTTTTATTGTTTTTTTAAATTTATTTTCTTACGGTATCATCGTTAAACTTTTAAACCACTTTTGAGCTTTCGAGGAATTTTAATTTTTTTTTTTCTATAATTCGGTTATAAATATACGTAGAGACTTGAAACTAGGTAATAATACTTATTTAGAAGTGGTAACATTTTCAAAATCATTGGACCACTTTTTTTTTTTTAATAAGCGTTTTTAAATCAAATTTAAACGAAAATTGCAAAAAAAATTACGGCACTTTAAATTATATATTACTGAACTGCTCTTGGAATCGTCTTTCGTTAAGTACTACGAGTATAAGCACATGTTTTTATACTTTTGGAGATAATAAATTATAATATTATAACGCAGCCTAAAAGATAACAGACTAATCGTATCCATATGAGCGTCATAGCTGAACGAATAAAAATAAATTAATAATAAGAGTACAATAAAATTATTGTTGATAGTGTTATTTTCACGTGGCTCTCCCGTCTTTGTGTCTTTTGTGCACGCAACGGGCATACAAATTAGAAACAGTGGTGCACACGACTTAGGCGGACAAAAACAATTATTTCAAAATATGAATGCCCAAAAACTGAAACATTGAGGAGACATTTTACGTTGCATTTTACTGCACCCACGTGCGAATCAGGCCCGTCTTATTATTATACTATCTTTTACATGAGATTATACTACTTTGTGTAATAATTACATTATCTGGTATAGGAATTAACACTATATGGTGAAGAATTCTACACTATTTTGTATAAGAGTTTACATTATGCTCATGTAGGTATTTACTTTATTTTGGTCCATACTTAATGTACGTCAATACATTTAAATTAAAATTACACTTAGGACTTACCACATAAAAGAACTCGCTTCCACAAGGAGTTGAACAAAAGTAAGTAAAAAAATAAAGCAGATTTTAATCTTTAAATATTATGTTATTTTTATAAATTAGTCATAATTTATATAAAGTATGTTTAGTTATTAATCCATTAATTCTAAAACAATAAATATTTATTTATTTATTTTTTATATAGGTTGTCATATGAAAATTAAAAGTAGGTAGTGATTTTACCCCCAAAAATAAGGATGAACAAAAATAACATAAATATAAAATCGTAGAGCAGCTTGTTTCTTAAATGTCTTAGAAAATAAATTCCAAAAAAGTTAATACTTTCCGAGATAATCAGTGTGCCCACTTAAATAGATCACCCGGTATTCGTTAATTATGTTATCACACTCTAAACTTTTTGTGATGTCTGATTCATTATTTAATATAGCGATACAGTCATTCTCGACCGCAAATAACTTTTAATTCGTTTTAGTGTACAAAATTATCGCTTTGAAGAGCAGTTTGATACGGAACAACATACCGGGTGGTCCATTGAAGTGGGTACACTCATTATCTCGGAAAGGATCGCATTTTTTCGAAATTCGTTTTCTAAAACAATTAAGAAACAAGCTTTCCTAAAATTTTATATCTATGTTATTTTTTGTCACCTTTATTTTTGGGGGATAAAACTACTACTTAATTTTGATTTTAAAATGGCACCTATATTAAACATTCAATTAATTGATGGAGTATTATTTAAAATAAATTTTGGTGTTGACATTTTTCATTTCCGTCGTTCCGTTGACGAGATATTCCATTTTTAAGTTTAAGTTGGAGGAGAGTAGTGGAGTATCATTTATGTGGCAGTATGGTGCACAGCGTGTTAACAATGCACCGAAATAATGATCGTACCCATTTAAATGAATCACTTGGTAGATACAATCTTAAAGAAATATTTACATATGGGTATGTGTCTTCAAATCCTTAATTTTTAAGTGTTAGACACATATCTATAATTGATTTTGGTAATAATTGTTCCTTAGGTAAAGTAAATGGTTTCGAAAGTGTATACATTCGTTTGGAAATGCTAAATTCAGATCCGTTGAATAGTATTTTTTTTAACCGTTCAGCTTTTTCTCTAACTTCATTAATGCTTAATTCGGTTAAATTAAAAAAGAATGAACGATTTTCATTTACCAGGTCATACTATGCAATTTTTATTTTTCTCAACTCAGTAAGTAAGAAGTCAATGATTACAATATAAGTGTTAACTGTATAAACTAAAATACTGTGAAAAAAACTGATTTCTGAATTAATTTCCTGTAGAGTATGCTCCTTTATATGGTAACTAGTAGTTTTATTATCTATAAATCTTGTCTATACTCTATAGCTGTGGTGCCATGTATTAAAATCTTAGAGAGTAAATCTATTGTATCTGTTAAAAAATCTAAAAAAATGGGAAAATATAAGAGATTTAGATATTAGTTAAAATATATTACGGCCATCTTTTTTTCTGTGCACAACTTTTCTACCAGCAATTTTGCTTCAACTTATAATAATAGTAATGTTTCTAAAAGGAAATTTCACTAACGAGATACTTAAAATAGGTCATTTTTGGATTTTCCAAAGAGTTTTACTAAAAAATGTGAAAAATCGAGAAAAACGTAAAGCAACTCGGGAAATCGGTATAACATTAAACAAATATTATTAAAAAAATAAATAGTCTATTTAATTATGTAACTATAAAATGACATATATATGTTGTTGATAAAGCATCACTGTCAACTGAACTCCGCTCAGAATCGTTTTTTCATAAGTAATGGTTTAGCGTTGCTTATAGGTATACATTAATATATCTGTAACAGTGGCTATTCCATTTTCCTAGAACGTCTTTTATTTTTTACCACTAATTACAACTTATGACAAACCTTGTGTTAAATTTTCGAGCATTTATGCTAGGTAAAAATAGTTTTATCCACATACAATACCGAATAAAAACTAGGAAGCTAGAAAATTTCAAATGGCTATGAATTGCTAAAAATATGTATCTTATCTGAAAATTGTTAATATCAGCACGAGTTCTAAAATAAGTGTTCGGTGAAATTTCAGGTGTTTACAATTATTTTTACTTGAACAGCAAAATAAATAATAAAACAATAAAACAAAAACAAAAACCAAATTATTAAAATGGTTAATATTCGTAAATAAATATATAAATAAAAAATGTATTAATAAAAATAAAATAAATAAATAAATGAATGAATGCGTCACCTGAAGTATTATGATAAGTGTATTATACGACCGGTTTTGAATTAAAAATTCATTATCAAGTATATCACAGTCAAAATGTAAAACGCGACTGAATAAAAAAAAATTAAATTAAGGAACATATAGAAAAAAAAAAACGGTCGTATAATATACTTATCATAATATTCCAGGCGACTCATTTAATGATTTATTTATTTTATTTTTATACATACATTTTTTATTTATATATTTATTTACTATATAGAAAAATAAAATCGAATATAATAGGAATTGTCATTGTGTTCCGGTTTTTCCGACATTTGTTTAGATTTTTCTTTTTGACCACTATTAAAACAATTACAAGAAAACTCAAAAAACCGTTTCTTCAGTGCACAAAATGAACACTATTTCCTACCAGAAATCGCGTTTAATGTTGATGATCAAAGCATGATTTCTGATCGAAAAGTGGTTTACAAATAGAACAATTTGGTTAAAGGAGATATGGATGAGAAAAGCTCCCATGGGTTAAGTTGAGTCCAATAATTGCAAAAGACGATCATTTTTTTACAATTCAAACCCTGGCTACACTCATACTGAGAATCTAAAACATAAACTTATATCCTTTAATTAAATTGTCGAATAATTTAATTGCTGAGTTTTCGTTAGATTTTCACTTATTTTCTGCAGCTCATTATATAGCTCTGTCTATTATATTTTTTACTCTTTTTTTTTTTTTTTTATAAATATAATTATATCCTATAATACAATATCTTAATTTCAGTTTAATTTATATAATCAATCACGGGTATTCAGCTTAAAATATACGAAATTAAAATAATGAGGTAGCTAATGGCTACAAAGAAAAATCACAATACACGGACTATAATTATTATAATTGGATAACTTATTGGACGATAATATAATTAGTTTCGATTTTTACGCTAAACGAATTTTCGATAGTTATTTATACCCACACACAGCGACGGTAGAAAATAAAATATTGCTTTCATTTCAATCATTTTCAGTATAAATAAAAATAATTTTCACGTTGCAATAAACATAAACTATACGTATTAAAATAGGTATTTATGGAATTACGTACGTTTTTGAAAGTTGTATGTTTCGACCGGCGTTTACAGAATTATTAAAAGGTGATTAAATATTTCTCGATTGTGTGTACAGAGTGATCAACATAACGTAAGACACTAATTATGTATAACATATTAGCTTTTTTCGGAATTCGTTTTTAGTTATTTTTATAAATTAATAGGCAGTTCTAAAAATATTGCATTATGGTTGTTTTTTATAACCCTTATTTTAAAGATGTGGAAACTATTACCTAATTTTGATTTTCATATAGAAACCTATGGGTATTGAAAATTTCATAAATAGATAAGTTCATCAGATAATTAGTCCATGGGTTGATAACTTTGCCTGCGAGCGTTACTTCTGCTAGAGAGAATTTTTTCAACTCTTAGGAGAGCGAAAACGTGGTTTCGTTCAAGGTTATCAAAATATAGGTGGTCGAATTAGTGTTTTTGCTAAACGGATATCAAGGCATTGATATTTTTACTGAAATTGATAGCATTTTAGATGTTTTTGCAAAAACCAAAACCAGAAGAATCGAAATTATAGTGTTAATATGTTGTTTTTTTCTTTAAGTTCCCTCTTCAAATTAGTTGCTGGAGCCACACCTGTCCTTAGCCTCGTATCGTGTACTATTTGCCCCACAATTTGTAATCGTCAGGAGACAGTGTCTTATAAAATACTTATGAATCAACCGTTGTTGCTAAGGGAACACCCACACCAGGAAACGCAATAAAACGACAATTAATTTATATAGCGTTATGGAAAACGAATTATATCTAAAAAAAAAAAAAAATTAATTTAATTGTTTTAAATTTTTACGAAAGATAAAAACGTGTATAATTCGTTCAGGGTAACTGATCACTATTTACTAGTGTACTGCAATCATCACACGATATTGAGTTCCATTAAATTTCGGAATGTGTGAAAATTACGGAAATGAAGCTCGCGTTGTTTTCACGAAACGTGTATACCCGTAACATATTTCCGATAAACCGTCTGTTGTTTTGCGGAAAACGTGTAGATTATAAACGACATTATTGAATACACAATTATATTACTATAATATTACAATCCCTGTATATGGATTTGAAAAAGAAACTTTTAATGGTTTTTTAAACGACCTTGTTTACGTAGTGGTCAACCGATAAAATGATAACGTTAAGGTTCGCGGCCCGGGATCGAATGACTTCGTTATCTGATGTAAATTATTCGTATTAGACAGAAACAGCGACTGTGAGCTTTGTTAGTAAAATTGAATGTAACATTTATTATACGCACGGGTTTTCAAGGTTGCTTATAAGAAGCCGGGAAAACCACAATAATAACCGTCCTAATTTTATTTATTCGCGAATGCAAACGCGGCGATTACGGTCAAATGAAACAACAAAAGAAAATGCGAAAATGTATTAAAAATAAATTCGGGTGACGTAGAAATGCGGAAACGAGCTGTTGCGTCCGGCGGGGGCACGGTGGTGGCGGCGGCGGTGGTGGCGGTGGTGGTGGTAGTTTAAACGGGCAATAAACATCGTCGGACATCCATATCAAATCATTTTACTGATAACATACACAGTAAGTATATACATGTTTTCGAGGTCACGAAAGAGCAATAGACCGTTGCACGCGCAAGTACACCTATAATTAATATCACACATTGTTACGTTTAATACACGATATTTGGTTGGTATAGTATTTTTATTGTTTTTCGTCTTTCGCAAGATAATAAACCGCCCCTCCTCCCGCAGGGTCGATCGAACCTTATATTATATTTCGACCGCACGATAATAGATAAAACACAGAACACACAAATATATATATATATATAAAGTACGTATAAATAGAATATAGATAGGTATAGTAATTGATTTGCCATAATATAGATACACACTGTTGTACTACCCACTGTGCCGTGGTATACTGCATGTTGGTACTGCAATTTTAGAGGGCGTGAATACATCGCTGGGGAGGCGCGAGCAGTCATAAATTTTAATTTTTACATTTTTTCAAATTCAAACCATAAAAAAAAGTAAAATTTTTGTATTTATTAAATTACTTCTTTTTTTTTTTTTACAGTGTAGGAGGAAAATAAATAATAACCGATTATCGGGAAAGTTTGTTCGCTTATCAGTCTTTATACGAATATTATATTATAATTTTAATTTTTTTATCGATTATTTTGAAAATAAAAGAAGTTGGGAACCGTTGCATTATACGGATTGGTAATTAGGTATAAACCTATTTTTAATTCGTATTTATGATTTAATAAAAAAAATAGCCATTTTGCGTCTTGGAGATGTAATTAAGCATTTGTGTAGTAGATTTTATTTGAAATTTATATGAAACAATAATAGTTTCAGAAGTAGCAGGCGATTTGGGCAATTTTAACGAAATCTTATTTATTCATTTACTTACATCATCTTATAGTAATAATTACGAACTCGTGTCATATCGAATTGCGGCGACTAAAATTTCATCAATAGATCATTGTTATAACAGCGCAATATTATACGCAATCGGGAGATGAAAGTTAGAATCGCTATCTCATCATTATTATTACTATTGTCATCATTGTAATAAAATTGCGAGGTTACTAGTATATGGTTGCGATAAAATTAATTATTGTTGGTACTCCGTATCTACCATAATACGGAAGAATATTGAGATACTACGCGATTTCGGCGATAGGAATATTAAGAAAACAAAGTATACTTTCACGGAGAATACTCGCGAAATTGTAAATATTGTATACTCGTCAACAAAACTCATGTAAGGGTGAGTTATGTTCGAAATCGTAAATGAAAAATTAAATCCTTCCCGCGTACAACCGGTAAACGACGCGTAAAACGCAATCAGCGTCCGAAATAAGCACTCGTAAATCTAAAAAAAAAAAAAAAAATATCTGAATGTAGAATGATAAGTATATTTTTTTGCAGTGAATCGTTACAGTAGGTACAGGTGCCTACCTAATATAATTTTCTTGACCAATGCAACGCGATATTAAAACTTAACGTCTATTATACAGGTGTTAATGTAACATTATTGCCCCTACCTCGGTGTCTATGTACACTGCAATATTTGGGAGTCTCAACAGTGGCTTCATCGAATTACGGTTTTTCATTTAGTCAATCCGCAACAGTCGGTATAATATTTTGTTGCGATTTTATTGTATTTTTATAACGCGAACACGTTTTTGTGTTTTTATTAATTCTGCACATTATAAAATTATGGTGTCTACTACGTGATAATAACTCGCAATAATAATTCGTTTTCAAATTGTATACCGCAGGTTGCTTGGAGTACACATTGTTAAACATTATGCAGTTTTCATCCACTGACGTTATCGATTTATTATTATGCATTTTATTTGAATTTTGAATATTTCAATATTGCGACGCTTCTACACAAAACAGGTAAACGTTACGCGGTAAGAGTTATTCTAATTTATCACATTTTATTAACGTTATGCATTAAGAGATCCGCATACACAATAGATTTCGGTTCAACGGATGCCACCAGCAAAGAATTTAAAATGTATTCCGTCGATCTTAGATAGTATTTCTATACCGTCTATATGGTTCGAGATTTTTAACACAATATTATCACTTTAAACTCGTTCCAACTAAAATTGTATAATATCAATTTGTATATTTTATTGAAATTGTATAAAAATGTATTGACTTTTTTTTTTGCTGTGGCATAAAGTTCTATTGAACAATTTGAATAATATAAAAAAAAATCTTTAATAGGTATTTACCT
Source organism: Cinara cedri (assembly GCA_902439185.1). Taxonomy (NCBI): domain Eukaryota; kingdom Metazoa; phylum Arthropoda; class Insecta; order Hemiptera; family Aphididae; genus Cinara; species Cinara cedri. Next base: position 1,030,935 of record CABPRJ010001896.1, read on the forward strand.
ACAGTTAAAACGCATTCCGTCCAAAACACAGTTAATTTGTTCGATCAATTTCCACGCGTTCCATTTAACTTTTGATTCGACTTCTAATAATATTCCGTACTAATATATACCATCACTGGCCGGGGACGCTATTTCCCATCAGAGCCTAAGCAAATTAATTATAACGTGTAACACATACTATTATTATTGTTTTAAATTGATAATAATTTTGTTACTCTTCAAGGTTTATACAAAATCTTAATACGTAGAATAGTTTTCAAATTGATTGAGGACCTAACCGGAGTAATAAAAAAAAAAGGCGTAAATCGTATTGTAATATTACACGTAAAAAAATGACGTTGCCCAAGTTACCGATAAAATCGAATTTGGACAATTTCAGCTACGGATTCAAATCGATTTTGGCGCAGGTAAATAACATAGATCGATTAGTTATCACCGGATTAGTCAAATTTATCTATAGTTATCTCGGATAAATTCCCGGAGACGAGAGATAGTATAGTTTTCGTGTATGTAATTTTCATTTTCCCCTTTAGCTCTTAGCTCTAACGACCACATATCTTTTCATTATGAAAACTGGAGTTGACATAATGACACCAACAGTCATCATCGGGGCTGTGACCGACAATCGCAATACCGGTTACAATCCTCTGTCCGACATTTCGGAAGAACAAACGGCCTGGATTGGTGAGCTGACAAACTTGTTATTATATTACGCGAGGTAAAACGATAAAAAAAGAAAGGGTCGAGAGAGTGTTTCGCAAAGATCCCGTAGTCCTCTAAACGGTCCTTGATATTTTGTTCTCTATCATACAAAAATACGAGTTTACTTTAATTCATATATGTACTCATTAATATCCATTGTACACGAAACCGTAGCAAATCGTACAAAAACACACATGAAGTCTCGAAACGGTGTTTACAGGAAGTATGGTGTACTTATTTCCGCCAGTAGGCAGCGTCGTGGCGTCGATGGTGCAAGACCATTTTGGATCCAGACAGTGTATGATGCTGTCGAACGTTACGAACCTAGCGACGATAGTGATCTTGATGTTCGCCGACACCCCGGAATTTTTGTACAACATCTCGGCCCTGATCGGCTTCAACGTGGGCTTCGTCACCAGCATCACAATATCCTACAGCAGCGAAGTGTGCGAGCCCAAGCTTCGCGGCGTCCTGACGTCGGTCATCAATCTGTCCTACTTTGCCGGTTACCTGTGCGTGACCATGTTGTACGCTATCACGGCCAACTGGAAACTGTCGGTGCTAATCACCGTGGCCATACCGGTAGCCAACGCCGTGCTCCTTTTCAAGGTGAGCACAGCCAGAGTTGATAACACCGTAATATGACATAATGCAACGTAATTTATAAAAGTACATGGAATAGTCCTCTAGCTTTCAGCAACGGTTAGGTTAATTTATGGTAGAGCATAACTAGAGATGTAGAATTTACAGGTAAAGAATTATAAAATTTACGTAAAATTAAAACAAAAAAAAAATAGAACATGAACATTAGATTTCCTTATAATAGTAGACTGCTTATAATAGTAAGAAAGTTTTAAACTACACAAGATAAACGAAAATAAAAATTCAATTTTATTTGAATCTGTTTCATCACACAAAATTATGATGACAGAATGCCGATTTTCATGAAATTTACTTATTAAGGCATCTGTCGTTTTGCCATAAAAATACACAATATGGCAATAGTGGTTCTGGTCAGTAGAATCTACCAAATTTAATTATTTTTTATTTAATTAATAGAGGAAAACAGACTCCACTGAACTTGGTTTTTCAATATTTTATTCTCAACATTTATAATGAGTCTTTTAAAAATGTAAATTTTAAGCTTTTTTTACCATTTTATTTTTCCATTATTTGAAATCGGAATTAAAAAATCGAAGTTCAATGCGATCTGTAGAATGTTGTTTTTTATCAATGAAAAAATAAATGTTTATGAAAATATTGAATTGATAATGAGTCATCATTATTTCCGTGAAATAATTTTCGTCAGTAAAACGATCCTACTAATTCCCCCTAAATGGGTACCACGTAGTAAATCATTTAGGAAATACTATTTTTAAGGTAATAATTGCAATGTTAAAAATAATTTTTAAATTTAACGTGAATTTACATTTACCCGTCAAATTTACCCAGCTCACATATCTAGACGAAACTTATATGTCCTCTCGAAAGTTACATCTTTCAGGGAATACGGGCATTACATGCAGATAGGATTTGTTTATCTAAAACTAATAAAAATTATATTAGATTTGACACACGAGTGAAACGATCCAAAATTTTGAATAGAGGTTATTTAAATTTAGTGTGATTCATATTAAATCTGTTTCAAATTGCGTTGTTTATCGTGGTGATTGTTAGTTATTTTTATATCAATTTGACCTAACAGAAAAATATATAATTGTTTAAATAATAAAACCATGATTTAAAAAAAAAAAAAAAAAAAAAAAAAAAAAAAAAAAAAACGGTTTTAGACTCCAGATTCGCCAATGTGGTTGTTGTCCAAAGGTAGAATAGAGGAGGCTAAACAGACGTTAAGAAAACTTCGAGGTGGCGCTAGTGAGGAAAATTGTATCAAGGAATTTCAAGATATGGTTCACTATACATCTAAAATGGACTTAAACGACCTCGAAACAGGTAACCGTATTATATATTGTAATAATAATAATAATAATTTATTCACGGAAATAATCCAATTCACAAAATACGCATTCAAAATGTACAAAAGAGGTATTTTAATAATATAAATAATTTTAATACAATTTTTAAATTTTTAATAAAAATATAAAACATAGTTGAACAAATGTAAAAATAATTCAACTTAATTCTGATACAAAACATATTCTAAAAGAAACAATCAATTATTAATATAGGTATATGAAGCTAATTCTAAAAACAATGTGTAAAATAGATCTATATTATTAAATTAATTTGATATAGACATCATGGTATTCCAATATGGCCATTTTCATACCAGCGAAATCAAGCTCTCACGATCAACGGGATTTTTCGCGTGGGGCATCAGGTCTCTGGTGCAAGCTAGTTATGATTACCGGTTTCGTTAAATTTTGGCTTGTCCAAAAGTTATCTTCGACTCTCTAATATAAAACACATAAACCCATGTAAAACTCGATTTTAGATTCTGAATGGAGCGAAGAAGCTTATGGTTTTACAAAGATGTTATTTATTTATTTTTTTTTGTGGACAATATTCCTACCAGAGATCTTGCTTCGATTTTTAAGTGTAGTTCCTTTTTTGAAAGTAAATCGGACTAGGGAGGTTGATTTTTCCCAGGCGTTTTCCTAATAAATTGGAAAATCGGGAAAATAGGTACAATAATAAAAAAATATCATTAAAGAAAATATTTAATACCTATGCAATTATATTACCATTATATGGCATATATAATGTTGTTTTATCAACATTATCAACTAAACTCCACTCAGAATCGTTTTTTCGAGAGCAATGGTTTATCGTTACTTACAGATATACATTCAATTTCCTCTCTACTACCTTCCCAACTTCTCACCTACAACAGTGGCTAAGCCGGCTTTTTTTAATGGGTATATTGTTAAAATTATTATTGAAGTAATCCAATTTAACGGTTTGCCAATAATAATAATACAAATCCTAATAGCATACTATATTGTTACTAAGGCAATAAATATATTCCTTCATGTGCATAATGTTTAATGCGTAAACAAATGGTAAAAACGCAAAAATTTAAGTCAGGACTAGGAATCGAACCCGAGTCTGTGCAGATCAGCCCATGTATTCCCTATCGTCTGACACGCATTAGCCGCCTCACTTCCTCTGACACATTGAATCCGTTGATTTTAATGGTATCTAAGTAACTAAATATACAATCGTATCTGCAAAACAATAAAAATAGTAAATAATTTATAAATATTAGATTATCATGTTGAATTTTAATAATTTGAACAATAAATTAATATTTCTGTTATCAGAAAAATATGTTCAATAACTATTAAAAGGATGCATGCATTTTTTGTTTTTGTACAGAATGTAGAAACATGCTTATGCAGACTATACAGGACTCGCTTAATTTTGGTTCTAGAATAAAAGCACCTATTATAAAATTAATAAAAAAAAAAAAAAACAATATTTCGGAAAACAAGACGTTGCAGTTTTATGAAAATTTAATTTTTTTCAAAATTTTTAGCGAATTCATAAATATTGAAAAAGTTGTCATTTATAAACGATAAAATGACTGTTTGATTCTGAGAAAATAAAAAAAAAGCAACGTCTTGTCCTTTAAAATATTGTTTTATTTTATTATTTTTATTATTTTTAAGAATAGTTCAGGAATCAGGATGAATTTAGCAGATTTTTCGTGTTAAAAACATAATTATTCATGTACAATGTATACGCATAAATTAAATACTGAACAAATATTTTATATGGAAGGCGAAGCTACCATAGGTATGGATCCAGAGCAAAGATCTGGATCCGTGGAGGAGGGGTGTCAACAATTTTGTATAACACAAATACAATTAAAATACAATATAATACATTATGTACATTATTTTCTTATACATATCAGTGATTGGAATATAGTAATATTAGAATCTACAGAACTATACAAAAAAAAATCGGATAAATAATATTTCTGTGGCGGGCTGGGCCCCTAGGCACCTCCTTAAACTCACCCCTGAGCTCCCATAAGTCTTCCTCGACCTACGGGTGTTGACTTTATCGAATTTGTTGAATTTCATGCAATTTTAAATTCTGAGTGGAGAAAGAAATGTATTGGTTTTACAATGATGTTTAATTTCCCCGAGAACAACTTTTATACCAGCAATTTTTCTCAGATTTATAATTATAGCACTTATCCTAAAGAGAAATCTAACTGAACAGGCACTTAACGGAGGTTATTTTTTGATTTTTCCCAATAAATTGGAAAACCGGGAAAAACGGGAAAATAAGTGCAATATTAAACAAATATTATTAAAGAAAATATATAATGCATATGTAATTATTTTACTATAATATATTGTTGACAAAGCAACATGATTAACTGAACTCGCTCAGAATCGATTTTGCGTTAGAAATGGTTAATCATAGATATACATTAAATTGTGCCACTTATAACAGTGGCTGCACCCATCCTCATTATCTTAAGATAGCTTTTTTCTTTGTCACGGCTGTGAATAATTTCTAGACACGCCTATGCCTTTGTTATATACATAATAAACGTCTAACAACTTACTATATCAACAGGAGACACAAAAACTGAAAAGTCAACTATGAAAAACTCGTTTTACTATTTAATTGAACCCGAAACGCTGAAACCTTTGCAAATGCTCGTGATAATAATATTTTTCACAACCCTGTTGTCCGGTATACCGTTTATTCCGTATCTGATGTCCGTGTTCGATACTTTCGGAACGCCTATCCATCCGGCTTGGGCTATGGTCAGTATTATGCATTATTTAATAATAGAAAATGTCTACAAACCAAGTATTACACTAAAAAAAAAAAATAAGTTATATACTTATTTTTTTTTTTAATGTTTCACAGACGATGCACATGGCGTTCGGTGTCTCGGGCAACGTGCTGACTATATTTCTAATAAACCGACTGGGAAAGAGAGTTTTGTCATTGGCTACGATGGCTACTTGTTCGGTTTGCTTCTTGTGCATTGGAACCATCGGAAATTTCTGTCTGCCATCGCCGATGTACTCTTGGATACAAGTCATTTTGTTTTTCATGTCAACGTTTTCCTCATCGATGGGTATCATGCCCATAATGTGGGTCCTCATGGGTGAAGTGTACCCAATGAAGTAAATAAGAATAACGTCTAGCTGTCTTTTCGTTACATACGAATTTTCTGGGTTTTTTTTTTTTTAGAACCAAAAATATCGGAGCCGGCGTCAGTACAGCTGTATACTTTATCGTGTGTTTCGTAATGACCAAGCTGTACCGGAATCTCGAGGTGTCCGCAGGTTTCTATAACACGTTCGTTCTATTCGGCGTGTCAGGACTAGTCGGCCTCACGTATCTGTACTATCAGCTACCTGAAACTGAAAACCGGACGTTAGAAGAGATATCCGAACATTTCAAAAGGAAAAGTACAAAAATCGATATCCAGACCGGCTGATTCGAATGCTAATAACTTTGTCAATATTCATTTTTTTTTTTCAATCTGATTTTGTGTGAGGGGGACACGCATCTAGAGAAAAATTAAATTTTTATTTTGATAACTTACTCATTAAAAATAATAACTTTTTATTTTTCCACTTTTTAAAATTTTTAAAGTAGCTATTTTTTAAAATATTATTCTAAAAATCTTGATATATCATATATTCATATCCGATCAATAGTTTCATCAAAAATTTAATTCTTCTCTATATATGTGTCCCTCTTAAAACCAAATTGAAAAAATAAATAACATTTTACGACCCCCATACAAGATGATAAAACATATTGTGCCCCCCCCCCAAAAAAAAGGAAAAAGTATTTTGTTATCTATTAATCGTTATTTTAATGCGGTTTACGTGCGTCATAGTCGTAGGCCATACCTATTAGTTTTACAATGAAATAATGTGCAATAAATGATGACGATCAGAGCAAGAACTTTTATGCACTAAACAATTTTCAAATATACATTTAAAAAGTGGTATCAAAATATTTAAAATATTCAATTAAATTTATGCTAAAAAAATGTATAAAATATAATTATTACAATTTCTATAAAATCCCGTTTTTTCTTGAAATATGTTTTTCGTACAATACTTGTTATTAAAAATTATGTTTATCAACTATATTGTAATCTAACCTAATCAAAAATGTCATAATATAAACAAATATTAAGTATTTTGAGTATTTGATCACAAACGTTATGAAATGTATTGCACTAAGCATCCGATAAAGTTAACCAGAAAAAATATACAAATGCATGAAAGTTTTTGCTCTAGTGATGATATTCTACCAAACACGTGTTACATTAATCTACTTTAAGAGTTTATTTTTTATATTTAATAACACGAAGTAAAACACGAGTATAGAAAAATATTGTATTTTTAATCAATAAAATATTTGTGTTAAGTTGCTTTAGCTTTTTAAGTTTAGATATAAGTGAAGACTGAACCATAGTATTAACATCGTATACTTATCTAAGAATTTTATGTTTTCAATAAAAAAAATTGTTAAATTCTCGTGAATATGTTTAATACCCTCTATATAATATATTAAATAATAAAATATATATCTTCACTGTGGACAAATTGTGTTTAATATGTTTCTTCGTTAAACATGTGTAATACATTTCGATTTTATTACGCATGCAGCTAAATTAGTATTGCAAAACATGCACCATATAATAATATCAAGTACTCGTAATAAAAAAAAAAAAAATTAAAATAAACAATTGAATTTTATAATTACCAATTATTTTTAGTGAATCGTTAAGCAATTAGATTTTAATTCCTTCAACCTTACTTAATTATTATAAGAAACTTACGGTGATACCGTTATCATTTTATTAATGCCTGACAAGTGTTATTATTCTTTCCCCTCCATGCGCAGTACCTTTTAATGGTCTCAACAGGATTCCGGGTTTAGTTGACACATCAATTCAAAATCAGTCGGTAATATTATATTGTTGTGCGATGTGATAAATGATAATTATTTGCTTCAAGTTGTATTTTCTAAATATTTTTATTTTCCTTTAAATTGTATTATTTATAACATGAGGTGATTAATTATTTTTAATATTGTCCATTATATTGCGTTCTAAAATATGTGATATTTTCAGTAATAGTTAATAGAGAACGCTCTAACGAAGTAGGTATAAACAAAGCCGGACGATTTGCAAAAAAATAAATTCTTGCCGACATATAGAGCGAAAATCAATATATTCACGCGTTCGGTTTAGGTAATCTTTAAGACGACTATAAATAATTTCGTGTCGATAACGTACCTCATATAGTTAGAGCCTAAATTAGTATTTTTAAGGCCCGGGACAAAAGTTGGCCTATTATTATAAATTGAATTATAATCAGTAAATATAACCAGTCAATGAAATGTAAATTGAAAATTTGTTCTAAATGAAAAGTAAAACAATGTACTAACTAATCAAATAAATTGCAAAGATATGAAACAGATTTTTTTGTCTTCTTATAATGGTCACTTATCCATAGCGCATATTTCAGTTATTTTCAGTGTTATAAAATCCGAGCGCTGCCGATGATATTATTTGTTTAACAGGCTAGTAATGAATACAATTACAATAATATAATATTATATAATGATAATATTATATTTCATTTTAACCTTTCTATAATATCAATAGTTATATTCGAATGATAAATCGGTAGGTCCAAACAAGCGTTATACAACAAAATTGTTTGTTACCTTTAATGCAAATTTGTAAAACGATTTTAAACTAATGTACCAGCAATATGGTTTTTAAAATCATTTAGAATCGTATCTTCTAAGACCGTGACCCGTAACATTCGTTATAAAAACAGGTTGGGTAACGAGCTTAGTATATAGGCTTATCGTAGTCAGATTGTTTTGGCTGCTCTTTCAACAGTTTGATGAATCCAAAATACCTGTTTAACGTTACAATAATCGACTCGTTTGTCGTAAAAGCCTAACTAGTAAGTTTATAAAATTCCATCAGTGCTATACAAACAATTATAATTACTGTGCTTCAACTGTTCAGCCGATCGTCGACTTCAAATAATTTCGTAGAAAAATGGAGTTGCCAATAAACTCGCGTATTGATGAGTTTAACTACGGGATTAAATCCACCTTGGCGCAGGTAAGCAAAATATAATTTAAATGGTGGCATTTAGAGGGGGGGAGATGTAGGAGTGATAGTGCAGTTTCACTCACGAGGGTTCGTCTAAGAATGCAAAAGATCGCAACCACATTAGCCAACGAAAACCAAATTAAAATCAATAAACTACAATATATACTACAAAGTGTTTTTTTTTTTAATCAGGAACTAGTAATTTTCTCGAAGGATTAAGTTTTTAAGTGAATTTGATTTCTGCTTTTTTTTTTTAATCATTACTCATAGAATCGTTTAAGCTTTATATTAAAACCATTATGATTATTTACCACTATTCCATATACTTTAAATAAATATGTACTTTTATTTTTTAAAATCTAACTCCCCTTTTGGAACAACGATTTAAATAGAGAATATTTTTTTAGAAATGTTGATATCCATAACACTAATATCAGATTTACCGTTTGTGTGTTATAATCGCTTAAAGTTTTGAATTGAAGAAATAGGGGAATGTTATAAAATTAAATTTACGATTTAAAAATAAATATACAATTTATTAACCTTCCCTACCCCTCCGGTCTCAATTTTAAACTGTTATTGCACTTAAACGGTAAATTTGATGTTAGTGTATATCAAATTTTTTAGAAATATATTCTCTATACTGATCTGTGTTCAAAAAGGGAATTCTTATTTGAAAAATAAATTTATATACTTATTTAAGGGTATATGGAGTGAACACAAGTGGTTGAATGGTTTAAATGATTTTAAACTAAAGCTTAAACGATTTTATGAGTGAACCACCATTCTCCCCAAACTAAAAAGTGGAATATCTCGTCAACGGATTGACGGAAATCAACAATTTCACCACCAAAATTTATTTTCACTACTACTCCATCCAATTATGGAATTTTTAATATATGTTGCCATTTGAAAATCAAAAGTACGAATTGGTTTTCCAAAATAAGGGTAACAAAAACTAACATAAATATAAAATTGTAGAGCAGCTTGTTTCTTATATATTCTAGAAAATAAATTTCGGAAAAAGTTTTCCGAGATAACGATTATTTTACGATAGAAATGATCACCTTGTATTTTACTAAGCAATTTCTGAAGTATGGTAATACTAAGAATTGGTAAGCATTAAATCTATAATAATACGTCATAAATTTAGAAAAACTATTTCATTAATACATTATTAATTTATTATTATTTTTGTTTACACAAAAGCCACAGATTCACAGCCCTGCTAGAAAGGTTTCAACCGAACCGTTAGGTTTTAGTTAAAGTTAATGAATAATGGGATCAAAAACCAAAATAATGTTTTCAATATAATTTCATTCAGGAACTTTTCTAGTTTATTTCCAAAACATCAAAATCAAATCATAATGTTTTGAAAGACATTGTATTTTATTATAACATTTTTGTCCTCAGTTCCGCAAGTGATGGTTTTATGATTGATTTTGTTCAGACAACATAATATGGAATTTTAAGATAATTAAAAATATTAATATTACACATTTTATGATAGTTGTAATGAAATATAAGTTAAATATTTTAAGGGGATGCATAGTTAAACTTTCAAGTGCGTTATTTTCGAATCCTTCTTTTGCAGGTATTGGCGCTATCGACATCATATCTTTTAACAATGAAACTGGGAATCGATCAGATGACGCCTTCGATAATCATTGGGGCTGTGACCGACAGTCGTAATAATAATAACAACTCACTGTCCAAAATATCAGAAGAACAATCGTCCTGGATCGGTAAGCTGAAAACTTGCAACATCAATAAAAACAAACATTTGATACATTTTTAACACCTATTGTGTTTAATATATACGAATTGTATAATTTTTCCGGGGATATGCATCTACCCCGAACCAGTGTTCGGGGCTTAATTTTTAAATCATCTAGATCATCTAAATCATCATTATGCTTTTACTCATGAGTCATGACCTAACCTAACGCGTACGGGTACCGAATTATTTCCAAGTTTTTTTATTTCGATAACGACTCGAAACGGTGTTTACAGGAAGTATATTGTACTTGTTCCCGCCAGTGGGCAGCGTCTTTGCGTCACTAGTGCAAGACAGACTGGGACACCGGACATGTATGATACTGGCGAACGTCACGCACCTGCTGTCAATTGCAATCCTGTTGTTCGCTGACACCCCGAAGTTACTGTACGCCGTCACGGGCCTGATGGGTTTCAACGTGGGCTTCATCAACAGCGTCACGATTTCCTATTGCGGCGAAGTGTGCGACCCGAAGCTCCGCGGACTCTTGTTGTCTGTCTGCAGCCTGTTTTACTTTGCCGGTTACCTGTTCATAACCACGTCGTACGCTATAACAGCCGACTGGAAACTGTCGGTGCTATTCACCGTAGCCATACCGGTCGTCAACGCCGGTTTATTGTTCCAGGTGAGCACGTCCAGGGAATTACTTAAAGTTACGGGAATTCACTGATTCACTCCGAGTACCTCGTTACGACCGCTTGGGGTTTGCCGTCTTCTCGAAAAAGTATCTAACGGGCGACATGGTTACCGGGTTGCCTTCGTTCAACGTTTCAATTAGCCTTCTCAACAGAACACTTATTTCACCCGTGCAACTGTGTCGAGGGTATTTAGTTTAAGTATTTACGTATTCCATGTAAAACGTGAATTACATGATTTATGTTCACGTGATCCGTAATTGAAATTCTTTTTAAACACCTAATACCTACTATTTTGTACATTACCTATAACAGGTGATCCGTTTAATTGGGTACACTCATTATCTCAGAAAGTAGTACATTTTTTCGGAATTTGTTTTTTGGAACATTTAAGAAACAAGTTGCTTTTTAATTTTATATTTATTTTATTTTTTGTAACCCTCATTTTTGGGGGCAAAATCATTACCTACTTTTGATTTTCAAATGGCAACCTATATTAAAAATTCCATAAATAGATAAAGTATTAGTTAAAATAAATTTGATTGTTGAAATTGTTTATTTCTGTAAAGTCGTTGACGAGATATTCCACTTTTAAATTTAGATTGGAGAAGAGTTGTAGTAGTGCATTAATAACACACCGCGCGCCGTACCGCCACACAAATAACACTCCACTAATCTCTTCCAACCCAAACTTAAAGGTGGATTATCTCGCTAATGGATCAATGGAAATAAAAAATGTCAACATTAAAATTTATTTTAACTGATGCTCCATCGATTTATTGAATTTTTAATATAGGTTGCCATATGAAAATCAAAAGTAGGTAATGGTTTTACTCCCAAAAATAAGGGTGAAAAAAAATAACATAAATATAAAATTGTAGAGCAGCTTGTTTCTTAAATTACAGTATAAACCTTCAACAGAAGTGGACGTATTTTTTAGCGGCGTGTCACTTATCGCATGTTTGTTGTGTCTACTGATTTAACTTATCTTTTGATTACCCGATCAATCTAACGGTCTGAACGTGTCCTATATTTACTAATCGTTGTCATATGATTGCGTACTTGCTGATAGTGTGCATTTGTGGTTGCATTCTGTTTATTTTTTTACTTTCACTTTTTCCTTTATCTAGTTGCCTACTTCTCGTTGAGCACGGCATCCCCTTCATATGTAAATTAACTATTTGTCTGCATTTTTCGTCCTATGCCAAGCACTTGTGCCATTGCCATCGTACCCAATTTGAAAGTACTAAGTTTGTTACGTGTGATGCTTGTTGATAGTCCTTTTATTCGGACTGTGGAGCATTTTTCAGCTCGCTTTCTGCTCATTCGCCTTAAATAAACTCGGTATGCTACCCGTGTAGTCGGTCAAAGAGTGTTGCCCACCCATCCAAAGCTATGTTTCCTTCAACCTCCAACTGTTCGTCAACCACTTCTCCCAAAAACGCTTATATTATGACTGCAATCACAAGTTTCCAGAAGTTGCAAGTCGATATCATTAGTTCGTACAATAAATTTAGCAATTTGCAAACTAAAGAATCTTCATAGCTTCGTTGAACCTTATTAATTCTTTCTTCTCAAATCACCGATCTAAAGCAGGAAAATGCATGGCTTCATGAAGAGCTATCTGTTTTTAGGAATAGAGTCGATATAATTTAAAGTAGCACAAATGTTTCAGTCCTTCATTCACAGTCTAGCCTCCTTGCTCAGGTAATGGCTGAAACTTTCGATCGTGAACGCTGCGCGAAGAATGTTGTTATTCGTGGTCTACCTGTGTGTAACTCCGCTATCCAATCTGATAGAATCTCTGCTGATGAAATCATATTATATGATCTATTTACAACACTGAATATTCCCTGCTATATTATTCTAAATTACTAAGGGTGGATAATGTAGCTTCCGGTGCTTGTCTCGTCAACGTCATTTTCAACTCTAGTGAAGACGTGACTAAAGTACTGCACGCTGTAACTGGGTAAAACTAGTAAAAATAATATTATAATATGTCACCATTAATATGTTCAACAAAAGTAAGGCATATTTTAATAATTTATAACTAAAAAAAAAAAAATATATAATACTAAAATTGGGAATTAAAATAAAGTGATTTAATAGACTCCCGATTCGCCAATGTGGTTGTTGTCAAAAAATAGAAAAGAGGAGGCTAAACAAACGTTTAAAAAACTCAGAGGCGGCGCAAGTGAAGAAAATTGCATTAAGGAATTTCAAGACATGATTCTTTATACATCTAAAATGGACTTGATCGATTCTCCAACAAGTAACTGATTAATAATTTACTACTGATTAAAAGAAGTATTTTTATAAATAATAATTCATATAGCGAATGTTTTACAATATATAATATTTACAGAGGAAACAAAAAGTAATTCACTTAGTGACTCGTTTTACAATTTTATTGAACCTGAAACACTGAAACCTTTTCAAATGCTCGTGATTATAACATTTTTTAACAATGTACTTTCTGGTCAACCGTTCGTTCCATATTTGATGTCTGTGTTCGATACGTTTAAAACACCTTTGCATTCGGCTTGGTCCATGGTTAGTATGTAGTATTTAGTATGCGAATTATTTTAAACACAATTTTTTATAGTTAAATGTTTTGATAAGTTCACTAGAAATAATATTTTAATTTTGATCACAGACGATAAACATGACATGCGGTGTCTTGGGCAACGTGGTAACCATAATCGTTATAAGCAGAATTGGAAAGAGAACTTTGACGTTGAGCACGATGGCCTCCAGTATAGTGTGCTACACGTGCATCGGGATCGTCGGACGTTTTTGGTCCCCGTCTCTGATCTCCTCGTGGATTCAACTTGTTTTGTTCTTCGTATCGTCGTTTTTCTCGTCGATGGGCTTCGTACCCGTAATGTGGATCCTTTACGGCGAACTGTACCCGATGAAGTAAATACACAGACGAGAAATGTACAATTTATATTATTTACTAATTTGACGCATTTTTTAGAACCAAAAACATGGGAGCTGGTATCAGTTCGGCTATGTTCTTCATCACGTGTTTTTTAATGACCAAGTTCTATCGGAATTTTGAGACGTTGGTTGGTTTCTATAACACGTTTATTATATTTGGCGTTTTGGGCGTGGTCGGATTTATTTATATTTATTATAAACTACCGGAAACCGAGAACAAAACGCTGAACGAAATATCCGCAAACTTCAAAAGGAAAAGTACAAAAATCAATATTCAAAGGACCTGATTCCAGTCATTTTTGTTCATATAAAATTAGCATTACTTATAAATAACTTATTTTTTTACCGAACTTGTATTCGTTATTTTATTGTAGCTTATGTCTTCGTACGGATCGTAGACGACTAATTTACTAGCGATCAATTCAGTACTTGACAATTTCTTGTAATTTAAATTTTTTCTCTCTAATGTACCAACGAAACATGATTTGATAACTAAAGCGTCCCCTGAAGTTTATAGTTGGAATAAGATTTTTGGTCGAAATCGCTTTCTCAAACACAGTGTTGGCACGTGCAGGTGCGAAGGTGCGATCATATACTCCCATAGGCGCAACTAGGATGCGTACTACGGGGTCTATAACATCCCAAAAAACTTGATAAGCTCTTTCACAATAACAACTAAATATTTTATACATGTATTTAATAAGTAATATAAACAGAACAAAGTATAGATTACCTACAAATAGTGAATGTGTGTATGAAAAATAATGTTAAAATAGTTATGATTACTTTGTATATACCTACACAAATGTAAATGGAATGTATAGTTGCTTGTTATAAGAATAGTTTAAAGGGAATTGTGGGAGCATAGCTGCCATGGGCTTTTGATGTGTTCATAATTTAAACCCCCTAAATTTGTAAGTATAATTATGCCTATGCGTACTCCCTATGTAAAATTAAAACTATAATGTAATTTACGATAATTATCAATTTATTATACTTGTTATAGTAAACAATATAATCATTATAGTTTTTATTTCATTCAAAATAGTCTTAAGGATATTGTAATGCAAAATGATAATATTTGAATACAAGTTCCATCCCAGTCAGACATTCCCAACACAAGAAGAGTTCAGTCTAAACCTTGTAATTTTTGTTATAAATTGATTAATGGTAATATTGTTTTACGTTATGTACATCGCGACATCGTGTTGTGTTGGAATAGTTTATTTCGTGTATTTAAAGTTCAGTCTTCGTTATAAAATAACAAGAACGTATTTTTTTAAATTAGTTTTTCATTACATCTTGAGTTCAAGTCGAGTCACTCGCACCAGTCTTTATTTGGAAATAATTCGACCTTACCAGAACCTCGAAACGACTTCAAATAGTTTTACCATAAAATGTATAGGATAATATAGTTAATAGTTATCAACGCAATCGAATTTAAACGAGTTCAGCTACGGAATTAAATCTACTTTGAGCAGGTAAATAATACATAATAAGTAAAAATGCACACTTCGTTAGGTGTTGGCGCTAACAACCACGTACCTATATTTTCGCCATGAAAATGGTACCGATGGTAATCATTGGGAATATGACCGACAATCGCAATACTAGTTTGTACGAAAAACCGATAGCCAGATCACCTAATCTGCGGTGATTCTGTTTCCCGATAAAATAAAACATATTATAACGGTTATATTATTTTTGGCAATGTCAATATTATTATATGCATTAAAAGTCTATAACTTTACTAATGAGAGAACAATGAACATTTTGAAAATATATTATATACTTTTATTAGGTCAACATTTACTATAAGAAAATGAAAAAACTTCTTTGGTTCCTTTGAAAAAATGTAATGTGTACCTACGGGTTACATAAAAAATAAAACAATTATTGTGTAGCGTTGTAACTGACAGCACCGAGGGATTTTTTTTCACAATACTTTCTCATTACCACCATAATCGGTTTCCAGATGACGGCACAAAAAATTCAACTCCGTAAATGCATCAAATAGGTAACTTATTTTACTGATCTGGCTGAGAAGTCGTTTTGTGATTTTTTTAATAGATTTAACAATTTAATAGTTTAATACCTATTGAAGAACTTTCAAGAAATGTCGCATTTTATACGAATCAGTCATTCAAGACTGTGTATTCGATGAAAAATTGTCCAATCTATACAAATAATTTACAAATAATTTACATAATCGTATTTTCTCATTCTGAAATAGAATATTAAAAAACATTAGCAAACGAAAAGAAAACCATGCGTGTTGCTTCCTTAGCATATTTTGCTAATTAACTTTAGTTGCAACCAAATTGCTCCACTTGAAAAAAAGAATACGTATAATTATACGATCTCAAAGAGAAATAATTTATACCAATAAGAATAATACTTTATTCAAAAAAGGTAAACTGCTCATTAACATAATTATAATGTATTATATTATTATGTAGGTTACACGAATATTAATTTTTGTATTTGTACCTACGTATTATGGACGCAGGTAATGTATACGTACTTTATAGCACGACAAAATCTATAGAACGTTTGATAAAAGTGTATCGCGTTTTCGCTCGGTATGCGCATCTCCTCATTCATACCCGACCAATATTGCGTAGTTCTCCGCTATTATCGTCGATGCCAATGCTAGCCAATAAAAATTGGCGAGTTACTGCAATAATAGGCGTAGTGAAGACATATTTGAGTAGGGTGTGTGCGAATCAAAAAATTTGAATCGCGTCACATCTGTTTTGTCACGGGTACTTATTGTAACGTATGCAGTGGCGTTCTCGGAAATTTCGGTTAGTGTGAGGGAAATAGATACAAATTATTTGCAAAATGAGCCGCGGGAGCAACACCCCGTAATAATAATAGCATATTATACATTCGATTTCAATACATATTATTATTACCATGGTTCATGTTCAAACTGTAAATTTTTCGCGATTTTTAAGCCAAAGCACCAAGAACTTTTCCTGGATCAATATGTTTACTTCTCTATGGTGGTCTTAACAGATTCTGAATTTTAACCGGTCTGGGAGAATTTCGTTTTGCCGGCCCAATTATTTGTTTTATATATCTGTGGACAAGACGCATTTAACTGCCTTATCATAGTTCATCAGACAATCATATTATCTTAAATCGTAATCATTTTTTTCCTCATTATCAAAGACGCATGCACAATACGTCATAGGTAATAAAAAAAAAAATGTTAATTGAAAAATAATATTTTAATAATAAAAAGAACAATTTTAAGTATAAAATCAGTCTAATGATGATTGGGCCGGTCATAGACTCATCCGTGACACAATCCTTCACTGGGGCTAAACAATGGTGACCCGTTGAAACGGTTCTATACATATCGCAAATTTTTGCGAACGTTGAAAAACACATACCTAATGTAATCATACTCATTATTTTTGCCCTTACTTTGATTATTGAGTTCCTTAGATTTTCAATAGCAAATATATGTGAAAACAATCAGCAATGTCAGACATATAAAAAATAATAAATATCAGACATATGCCTAATATAACGGTGATATACTTTAGTAAAACAATAATATATTTTATTTAGCACTCAAGGAAACAAAAAGATTGAGGGAAGGAGATCTTTCTCCTATATCCAATATATATATATATCAATCCTTACCCCGTGAAAATACCCACGAACGTTTAAAAATGCTATATGTATCCTATAAGTCGATTAATGTTCGATTATTTAAGAAAACATTTCATTGTTACCTATTTGGTAATCTAATATACATATTTGTCTATTCAAATTGTAGAGATAAATGATAATCTCTTAATTTTGAATGCTGTGTAATAAACGCGATTGCATTGTTCAACCTTGGTTGGAATTCAAAATTACTTATTCTTCCGTTTAGGTTTTTTATCGAATAGGTACTAAAAATTATCGCGTGATTTTAAACGCAATAAATAATAAAAATTTACTGAAATACCGATAAGGACAATAAAAAAAAAAAAAAAAAACATTCACGAGACATTAGAGGTAATTATACTCGTAACTGTAATATTATATAGGTACTTGCATTGTAGGCATGCCTATAATTTTTTTAAATTACACATATTTGCATATCCACATTTACGTGTACGTAATATTGCAATCGTAATAACATTGTAACGGAATATTGTTTAATGATATTATATTCGTACAGTCTCAGAAAAAACATGACGTGACAGTGTTGCGTGTGACGTGACCACTGGAAAAGTTCATTTTGAAAAGGAATTCGTAATTGTATTAATTTTTTATCATTTTAAACCATTATAACTGTGGTTTAATGTATTAAAGTAACGCGCGTTTCATTTTTTTTTCCTAGTAAAAAGAACGGAAATTTGCGTTGAAGTTTCACGTATATAGGAACTATTTCCCGTTATTCGTTTCTATATTTAAAAAGCGACGCGATCCGTGCTTCGTTCCTTCCCAATACTATAAATGCGATCACATACAAATCCGGCCTCTAGTTAATAGTGTTATAAATTTTTAATAAATTTATGTTGGTGGGGTGATGCTTGTAGGTCATAAAAAATTAGACACGTGAAAATTGGCTACGAAATAGCTTAAACATAATTTTGATAATAAGTAATAACTGTTTATAATTAAAGCTTTATTTTTATTAAATATATATATATAATATTCATTTTGCAGTATCGTCTTGCACATTATTATTTTTTAGTCTGTGTATACTTATAACGTTATAACTTATACTGTTTTATCGATATATAGCAGCCGCAATAAAAATAAAAGTAATAATCACGTTTAAGCCGACCAGAAAAATCGTAATTCCGCTAATCCCGCGTCATCGGAATGTTAACCAATAAACTTTCAAATGTACCGTAACGTAATTTTTCCCGAAAAAATTCGGAACGAGGCCGGCATATAGTGTAGTTTTTTAATCAGGAACTTTTAGGTTAATTTTATTTACAACCAATGTACAACCTAATCTGTATATATTATACATATCGTACTATGCAGCGGATTTTAATTCTGTGTAAAGATAATATGAACAGCGTGCATTATTATTTATTTCTCGTTTTACAATCATTAATTATGTATTGAGCGAAATTTTAGCGATACCAAAAAAAAAACCCATAAAAAAGTGTCCTGGGATAATGGAGACGGGTGCAGCCACTGTTATAAGTAATTTAATGTATACCAACCTATAGGCAACGATAAACCATTACTAACGAAAAAACGATCCTGAGTATATTATAGTAAAATAATTAAATAGTCATTATATATTTTCTTTAATAATATTTATTTAATGCTGTACCGGTTTTCCTACGTTTCCCCTAGTTTTACACATTTGCAGGCAAACTCTTGGGAATATCGAAAGACAGTACCTTCTCAGTCAGATTTCCTTACAAGAAAGACGCTACACTTAAAAATCGGAACAAGATTTCTGGTAAAAAAGTTGCGCACATTTAAAAAATAATAATAATAGTAAAATAAAAATCTTTGTAAATCCATAATCTTCGCTTCACTCAGAATCTAAAATAAATATAACAATATATGTTATTTGTTGTTATTTAGTTAAACATATTCGTAGAGACTTGAAATTTCGACAGAAGACTTATATTTGCTTTTTCTAGATGCAGTTAAATTTTCAAAACATTTGAGCCATTTTTAGGCTTTTTATAAAAATTTTAATATTTGTATCGACTCTATGGACTTAAAATTTAGACGGAACTCAAGTTGTCTAGATTGTACTTTAAAGAGTTCATTTTTTTTGATTTCCGATACTATTTTTTAAATAAAGCACATAATTGGAAAAAACATAGGAAAACGTCCAATTTCACGATTTCATTATTTTTTAAAAACACGGATAATGTTTTCTACCAGAAAAAAAGATTTATTCGAAAAATTACAACAAATCTTTTTTTGCCTTTTTGAGTTTTTAAGGAATTTTTTGGAGTTTTTTACTGTAATTCAGTTATAAATACACGTAAAAACTTGAAACTTAGTAATAATACTTATATGAGATTTACCTAAATGTGGTAAAATTTTCAAAATAATCGGACGATTTTTTTCTCTTTTTTAAATTTTTTTACTATGGTACTTTATTTTTTTTATACTATAGACCACTTTTATCTTAGAAAACTTACTCTATTGTATAAGTTTAGCATTTTTTCTGAAAGTCATTTGTATCTATTTGGTAAATACATAGGTCATTTTATGATTTTCGAGACGGTATTTAAAAAAAAAACGATTAACCGGGGAAAAAAATACGATTTTTTCATGGTTTCGTTATTTTAAATAAGTACCTACCACGTTTCCTAGCACAAATATGGTTCCAATTAAAAAACGACAAGTGACCTTTTTTGTTAAATTTTTGTCCTTTTTTTAATGATGTAGTTCGTTTTTTGATTTTCAAATTAGTTTTCATAATAATCAGGAAAAAATTGTAGGAAAGTTAAGTTAAAAAAATGACACCACTTCAAATTATGTATTACCGAACTGCGCTTGGTAAAGTCTTTCTTCAGCAATGGCTTATCGTTTCTTACAGATATAAATGAAATAATTGTATTTATCCTACCTTTTCCACCTGAAACAGTAGCAACATGGAGCATTCAATTATTTTTTGTAAAAAACTTGTTTTAAAATCATTAATGACATTATCCAATAATGAAATAATTTAGGTTAATTTATAATATTCTACTGTAATATTGGTTGGATAATTTGTACGATTTGTTTGTCTTGAATAATTCCTTGTGATTTTCAAATCAACTTTTTGAGTTTTAGCCATACTCTCAGACGATTTATAAATTTCTGTAAACTGAGTAGAAACGTTTTCTCGGCATTCTGACAGAATATTTAGTATATCTTTCATTATATTGGCTGCTGCGTGTAAATCAATAGAGTTTTTTTGAAAAAATTTACTTAGTGGAAAAGAGTAGCTAAGCATATGAGAGAGACTACAAAGTGAAACAATAATTTCACTGTCACATAATATTATTAATAGGGATTTAGCTTCTCCAGAAGTATTAAAGTCTCTCCATGTTTCCAACAATGCATCAATAATTTTATGCATATCTTGCTTGAAACCCATTACTTCTTCATGTTTCACGACCAATTTTGTTTCGCATAAGCCAACTGATGCCCAACATATTTTCCTAAAACCGCTGTTATTTTGGTTGATGCAGAAAAAAATGATACAGTTTCTTTAATTACTCCAATAAAATATCTGATACTTTTAACGCTTGAAGATCGTGATATAAAATTATTTAGTGAATGATTATAAAACGGTACCTGCGGGCATTAGATGCTACTTTAATGATTTCACTAACAGCTCCACGAAGTTCGTACACCATTACGCTACATCCATCAGTTCTTATATCCACACATGAAGACCAAATGAAGATCAATATTATTTATTTGCTTGATAATAATTTTACCTAGTACTTCTCCAGTTATTGAAATTTCTTTTTTTTTCTTCACCATTTTCTCCATTTTCCACATTATCTTCGGGTTTCTCTAGTAAAACCAAAACCTCATCAAAGCATCGACAAACATGACGAAATCTTCTCTAACTGAATAATGATTCATTATACATATATTATCTTAAAACCAAACTGATTAAAACGATACCGAATGAAAATATTTATCACGGTAGGCCTATAAATGCGGGCGATTACGATATAAGACAACGCCCGGTATCCGTCACGTTGTGAATTAAGGCAATTATACAAATTACTGAATTATAAATAGAACTATCCGAAAAACAATGCATTTACTATTATTAAATGTACATCAAAACTAAAAATAACAGCTTAACCTATGAGAAAATATCATTTTTGTCATTGTTTGACATATTAGTATAATAATTTAATTTTTTTTTTTTCGTGACTTTTGAGTAGTGGCATCGCTCCCATGGCCCCTCCCCCTAATAGCCGCGCCAGGCTGCACCAATCTCCAGTATTAGCTTTTTTTTTTTTTTTGAACACGTATATATTGCCGATTTAAAAACGATGGAAACGTTAGAATTAAGCGGACCGACTAAGCTTTGAAATTATAGCTTTTTGAAGTTCTGATATTTTGCGGATATTAAAGATGTTGTAAATAACTTTATATTGTACTTCTTCGATTATATTTGTCGTGATGTATTGGTTATTTATGTCTGTTATCATCCTAAAAGTTCCGAATTCAAACCAGTGTTTTGAAAAAAAATTGTTTGCATTTTTTTCTCCTTTTATCTAAACAAGGAAAAAACAAAAGCATTTCGGATGTACCGACTCAAGTGATTCAAGCGTTTACTCGCTTTGATTATTTTAATCGCGAAATACTTCTCGATTTGTGGCGCAAACTTTTCTACCGGCAATTTCTTTTCGATTTAATATGATAGCACTTTTTCTGAAAGGAAATCTGATTGGGAAGGTACTTTAGGGAGGTACTTTTTTGATTTTTCCAGTAAATGTGAAAAATCGTAAAAAACGGAGAAAAACGGGAAAATATACAAAATATATTAGAAAAATATTACGATTTTTTCTCTGCAGACAACTTTTCTACCAGCAATTTTGCTCCGATTTACAATGATAACACTTTTTCTAGAAGGAACTGACTGGGGAGGTGTTTTAAGTAGGTAATTTTTCGATTTTTTGTAGAGTTTTCCCAGCAATTGTGAAAAACCGGGAAAAACATGGCAAAATCAGGAAAAACGGGACAATCAGTACAGTATTAAACAAATATAATTAATGCAAATATATAATGCCTATTTAGTTATTTTACTATAATATAACATATATATTGTTGACAAAGCAGCACTATCAACTGAACTCCGCTCAGAATCGTTTTTTCGTTAGCAATGCTTTATCGTTGCTTAAAGATACACATTAAATTACCCAATGGCTGCACCAGTTTCCATTATCCTAGAACGTCTTTTTTACTTAAACACTTTATTTTTATGAAATTAACGTGTGCCCAGTACTCCCTTGAGACCAAAAAAAAAATAATTATTGTGAAGAAGTGAGGAATTTAATTTAAAACATATTTTTTCATTTGGTCACTTTTGGTTCGATGGGGACGATATACGATTATTATCGAGTACCCATAGAACGAAAAAATATGAACAATTCAAAACTTTACGCAGCAGCTGGTAAACGTGCATAACGTGTAAATCAGTAGCCGGTATTATTACCTTGACTAGAATTGGAAAGGTTTATGTAACTGAAAATGAAAAAAAAAAAATTGATAACCGATAAGTTTAATAATATGTAACATATGTATTTTTCGGCGAACCGTTTATTAGGTAGGTACCTAATAAAGCACAAAAGAGATAATAATATTCCGAACCGATTTAAATCATTTGATAGACACAGTCAAGTGTTAACATTTTATCCCTACCACAATGTAATCATTTTGCAGAAGTCACGGTAAGTAGGTACAGTAATTTTAGCGAATTATGGAATATACGTACGTTTTAGTCTACTCGGTATCCGCGGCAGACAATAATATTAATATTATATAATATCGTCGCGATTTTATTCCGTGTTTTCAATGTAACTTCAGGTTTCCGAGGCGTTTTAGTGCGGTTTAGTTCTGTTTAGTTTTTTTTTTTTTTTTTTTACATTCACATCAACAACTGTCAATCATATTTCGTCTCGACGTTTTATACTCATACTGATGAATTTCGACATAACGGCACTTCTGTGAAATATCGGTAAACATAGTATAGCGAAATATACCTAGTTACTTTACAGTTATTAGTTATTATAGACGAACGATGTTTTTTTCAAGCATTATATTTATTAAGTTCAATGTTGAACTGTTTTGTTTTCTAACGGTGATCAGAGACCGTACAAATTAAATTCTATACTAAATTTTAATAATTATTGATATCTTATAAAAAATAGCTCAAGTTAGTTTGAATTATTATAAACATAGACAAATGTAACCGTACCTAAATATATCAACACTAATATTTCCAAATTAAAAAAAAATTAAAATAGATTTTATTCAATCATTTATTTTTTTAGATCCTTAGCGTAGCTACATTTACAACGATTGTGTTACTGTGTGTTTTATTTTTTTGTATTTGTTAATAATTTTTCTACCAGTGTTTACAAAAATGAAAAGAAATCTTATATATAGTTGGTACACTGATAAGGTTAATTGAATAATTTACATGCTCAAATTATTTTTGAAATGAATTTTCACTCATAATTGAATGTGCTGATGAAGGTAGTTTATTCAAAAAAATATTTGTGTTTAATATTTATATATTTTTTTAAAAATGAAAATATATAAAATTGAATTTTAAACTAATATATACAATTTATTTATTTATTATAAATAATGTAATGTATACCTGTAAGCAACGATAAACCATTCCTTACAAAATAACGATTCTGAGCAGATTTCAGTTGATAGTGATGCTTTCTAAATAATATATATATATATGTGATTTTATAGTAAAAATTATTAAATTGGCTTTCTATATTATTTTGCTTTAATAATATTTGTTTAATGTTGTACCGATTTTTCTAGTTTTTCTACGTTTTTCTTGGTTTTCCCATGTTTTATCCCGGTTTTTTACATTTGCTTGGAGAATTCTTGGAAAAATCAAATAATGACCTCCTTAAGTACTTTCCCAGTTAGATTTACTTTTAGAAAAAGTGCTGTCATTGTAAATCGGTTCAAAATTGCTGGTAGAAAAGTTGTGCACATTTCTTATATTTTCCAGTTTTTTTTTCGGTTTTTCAAATTTGATGAGAAAACTCTTGAGAAAATCGAAAAATGACCTCCTTACAGTATCATCCCAAAAAAATTTCCTTTCAGAAAAGGTTCCACATTGCATATACTTTAGAGTAAGTCTTCTGGCATAAAAGTTGTTCGCAGATAATAAATAATCATCTTTGTATATCTATAAACTTCTTCATTCCATTCAGAATCTTAAAGTTATGTAACTAATAATGCTCGAAATTGCCCACTTAATTATTATAGTTTTTATAAAATACAGATGTTGCAGACTTAATTGCAATAATTTTCATACACCTTTATCCACCTTTGTACTCCTAGTTAAGATCTGAATATACACCTATCATATATTACTCTAAAATTTGAATCTACTATATCTAAAATTATTCCCCTTATACTATAAGTATACTTATAGTACTTATACTTATACTTAAGTATACTTACTTGTAAGTGTTTATACATCGGTTATGTAACTATCTATAGGTTTTACCAAATTATTGGGAAAATCAAAAAGTGACTTTCCTAAAGTACCTTCCCAGTCAGATTTCCTTATAGAAAAAGTGCTATCATTGTAAATCGGAGCAAAATCGCTGGTATAAAAGTTGTCCGCTGAAAAAAAAACTAATACATTCCTCACTCCATTCAGAATCTAAAAAAAATGTTGGAGACTGGGGCATCCCAAGAATATTTTCCCTATTTTTATATATTATCTAATATAATAATATTACAAAAGTTATAACATTATATTTTATATTTTTTATCATTAACTATAAATTATAGGAAATTATATTATTTTCTTATTTTCTTTAAATCGATTACAGATCAATTGGCGCGGAAAAAGAGACGAAAATTATTTATACTTGAACATCTTACACGCGGAAAAATGAAATGGCCAAAGTTCTCGATAAAATCGAACATCGACGAGTTCGGCTACGGGTTTAAATCCACTTTGGCGCAGGTATTTATAATACACATTCATGACTATACCAGAACGGCGTTCAATGGAAGCCACCGAATTTATTGTCGACTGTAAAGAAAAAAAAAATATTATTATCAAACTTTATGATCCCTCGGATATCATAAAAATACTATATAAATATTTCGAGTGTATTACATTTTACTTCCTCCTTAGATTTTTGCGTTGACGACCACGTATCTATTCATAATGAAAGCCGGAATCGATTCGATCACACCGACGGTAATCATTGGGGCCGTCACCGACAATCGAAATACCGATTACAATAATCCTCTGTCTGACCTGTCCGAAGAACAAATGTCCTGGATCGGTGAGTTCGCCGGCTCGTACATATTATATATAATAATTATTAACGGTTTTTAATTATAAAAATCCAGAATCGCGCAAAGGTCCGACGGGTAGTTTGATAATGCGTGTTTAGTATTTATTTTTTGATATTAAATATTATACTGTTAATCGTGAACGACCGGCGACGGTGACCGCTGTAACCGTGGTTATGGTACTTGAATATCATAGATTTCGTATATATCATAATGATATACCCAGACTCTAGATGACTCACCTAGTTAATCCATCGATCTGTTGTTGACCTTATAGTAAATTTTCGTAAATGTAGTTATTATGATTATTATAATTTGCAAATAATTATCAATAATAATATGTTACGACGAGAGAAAGTTATGAATACCAAGATGAATACAATAATAAAAATAACATAATAGATCACTTTATTTATATATATTGGCAAGACTAATGAATTTGAACAGCACGGAATATTATTATATTTGTTGCTCTGAACGTCATTATAATGTTTAAATCTCAGATTAAATGCAAAACAGATTGTTTTTTTTTTTGTTACTTCTCTAAAAAAATGTTGGCGTAAAAAAAGATTCGTCTTCTTAAGCTACATTTCCAACCAGTACTTACAAATTACACGAACTTGTAACATAATGTATCGAAACGGTACTTACAGGAAGTCTGGTGTACTTGTTCCCACCAGTGGGCAGCGTCGCAGCGTCCCTAGGGCAAGACTATTTTGGACACCGGAAATGTATGATGTTCTCGGACGTCATGAACATAGCGACAATAGGTATTCTGATGTTCGCCAACACCCCAGAGTTTCTATACGCCATTTCGGCCGTGATGGGCTTTAATATGGGCTTCATTACCACCTTCACCATATCCTATTGTGGCGAAGTGTGTGAACCCAAGCTACGCGGCGTCCTGATGACCGTCATTAACTTGTTTTACTTTGCCGGATACTTGTGCGTGACCACGTTGTACGCCATCACGGCCGACTGGAAACTATCGGTGCTGCTTACTGTGACCATACCGATAGCCGCCGCCGTGTTCTTGATCAAGGTGAACTACAGATAACATACACAATTTATCTAATGGTATATTGTCAGTGGTTAAAATGGGAGACGATAGGGGACGGATCATTTAAGGTAAAATTATATGTTTTCGTTAGTTTAAGACTTACTTTTTCAGAGCCCGGAGGGACGCTTTAGCTATTGTCCCTGAGATATTTTTAATGAAATTTTAAAAACTCGAATTAGTTTTATTAGCATCTTTAATATTTTTAATATTTAGTTATATGTAATCAGTTAATAATCTGTTTTACTTTATTTTTACTGAGCAGGTGTCAGATATAGTATAGATAAATAAGATCATATTTGAGGGGGTGGTGCAATTTATTTTTAAACCCTATTACATCGGTAGCATTTTTACAGTCAAATGTGTATGAAAAATAATAATTTTGGAAGTCTTTTCTTTATGACGGGATTCCTGAAGGATTAGTTAAGTTTAACTAGTTATCGGGAAAGCCCCACAACTTATGATGAATAAAAAACATTCTTTGACGTTTTTCCCACGTTAACCACTGTATAATATCCATGATTATTGTTAAGGTTTCGCGTGTCTCGATAGAATAGGTAATCATAGACTGCTTGGAAATGATGTCCGTTAGAGAACATACGGTATTATACGGTGGGAAATATATTTTTTTATTGGAGGATTTTACTCAGCTGAGATGAAGGTAACAATATAGTATTATTCAGTTGATCAAATTAAATACATTTTTCTTAATCCGTGTTCCCCGTTTACTCAAGTTACTTATTCCATATTATATTTTAAAGATAAGTTTATCAAAAAAAAACGCACTTTTATTAATAATACATAATTATGAAAATATATATTATACCAGCATTAAAATTAATCGATTTTAGACTCCCGATTCGCCAATGTGGTTGTTGTCCAGGGGCAGAACGGAGGAGGCGAAACAAACGTTAAAAAAACTCAGAGGTGATGCCACCGAAGAAAGTTGCAACAAAGAATTCGAAGATATGATCCAATACACGTCTAACATGAACAATCCCATAACAGGTTTTATTATATTATGATTTGTAGATTCGGAGCAAAGCGAGGATTTTATTTTTGTACTGTGTACACAATTTTTATCAAAAATCTTATTCCGATGTATCAGAGTAGCATTTTCTCTGAAAGGAAATTTCATCTAGTTGACTCTATAAGCAGAATTGATTTTCCAAGCGGTTTTCATAATAATTGTGAAAAACCGGAAAAAAATTGTAAAATGAAAATTTAAAGCTTTACGATTTTATTATTTTAAATTTTTACGCTTCATGTTTTCTACGGGAAATTTTGTTTCAATATATAAATGACAATAAATAATTATTGTTACATTTTTAACATTTTTGATAAAAAATAAATTCGTTTTTCAATTGTCTAAGAAATACTCATAATTATTAGGGAATACCAGGAAAATGAGTAGAAATAACGGGAAAATATACGAAAATAATGCTTTTATTATTTTCAATTTGGGTATTTTGTTGCGATTTGGCTAAAAATATTAATAGAGACTTGAAATTTTGAAAAAATACTTCTTTTAGACGAAGTAATATGTCGAAAACATTTGACCCATTTTTGAACTAATTTTAGACATTTTAATTTTGCAAGTTTTTCACGCAATTTTTATTTGGTACGTATTCTGTGAACAAAAATGTTTAAAAAGAATTACTTGAATATTTAACAGGATATTCTTTATCCAGAAAAAAATTTGAGTGTAATGTAGTATTTTTTTTTTTTTTTATAAAAGTTTTCAAATAAAATGTTAAATCATAATATGTCACGGCCTTTCAAAACATGTATAATCGAACTTTTCTCTGAATCGTTTATAGTTATTTACCTATATAAATTAAATAATTTTATAACTTATGTATCCTACTTCGCCAATTTGCCATCTACAGCAGAGCTACATTCGGCCCTAGTATCAGGGCTTGTTTTCTTTTTTTTTTGTGAATTATGCTTATTATGTTTTCAATATTATTATTGCATTGGATACTGTAGCGGATACTACTGCAAATATCTAACAATCTTTTTGCTTATAGGGGAAACGAAATTGGTTACTTTTAAAGACTCGTTTTACAGTTTAATGGAACCTGAATCGCTAGAGCCTATGATAATGCTCCTAATATTGACGTTTTTTATCAATATAATGTCTGGTGTACCATATATTCCGTATCTGATGGCCGTGTTTGACACGTTCAAAACACCTATCCATTCGGCTTGGGCGACGGTAAGGTCCTGCATTATTTAAAACGTATGAATAAAAAAAAAAACTTTACTATATTTTTAATAATAATTTTTTCAAATATTGTAATCATTTGATTTCCGCACAGGCGATTTACACGGGGCTCAGTGTTATTGGCAACGTCCCGACTATATTCATTATAAGCAGACTGGGAAAGCGATTTTTGTCAATGAGCACGATGGCTATCAGTTCGGTATGCTACCTGTGCATCGGAGTTATCGGACATTTCTGGACCTCGTCACTGATCTCCTCGTGGGCACAAGTCATTCTTTTCTTCGTGTCGATATTTGCCGCTTCGATGGGCATTATGCCCATACTCGGTATCCTCATGTGCGAACTGTACCCGATGAAGTAAAAACGCTACGCTGTCAATAAACGACCATATATTTTATATTATGTACTTACAAAAATTTCTTGGCGTTTCAGAACGAAAAACATGGGAGCCGGTATCAGTTCGGCTACATATTTTATCACGTGTTTCGTAATGACCAAATTTTATTTGAATATCGAGAATTTGATCGGTTTTTACAATACGTTCGTCTTATTTGGTTTTTTCGGACTAACGGGTGTCGTGTACATGTATTTTCAACTGCCGGAAACCGAAAATAAAACGCTGAAAGAGATATCCGAAAATTTCAAAAAGAAAAGTCCGAAAATCGACGTTCAGACTAACTGATTGTAGGTTATAATTGGTTTCTGTTATTTTAATATTCTATTGATGTATATAACCGAAATCACATTACGTTTGTTATGCTCTTAACATTATGAGTACGTCACAATGTCACACTGGAAACAAAAAAAACATTATGTCTTATAGAAAAAAAATTGTGTAGTGAAATTTTGAACAATGTTTTATAGATTTGTAAAGTTGTAAAAAAAAAGATATGGTTTACGATCTCTCGAATAAGTGGAATTTATGAATGATATTATCTTAATTAAGCTAATAGAAATAAATTTCAACACGTTAAATTTAATTGCTGTATTAATTTACTGAAGTAAGTTAAATATTATTTTGAAAATATCAAATATCAACATTTATATTATTTAATAGTTTTTTTTTTTTTGTTTTTTTTACAAGGGCCTTTTTTCAGAGATATTAAATTATACCGACTATTTGTTTAAAATTCTGAACATTATAATATATTAGTGTACAGTTTGTACACTAATATTTTGTAAGTTATAAAAAATTTGAAATTCACCTATCGTGAATTTTAATTACATATTCAAATTTAACTCGTTAGGTATTTATTAAGTCAATGTAAAAAAAGACTGACATACTCCGCATGACGGGTGGGCTACTGTTGTAGGTAAACAATTGGGAAGATAAAATATAGATGGAAATTTAATTTAAACAGACGATAAGCCATTGCTCGTAGCTATGCAAGCAATTCTTTGAGCTTTTTATAAAAAGTTTTGTTAAAATTCAGTTAAAAATATTCGTGTGGTATTAAAATTTGAACACGAAACTTAAATTTGTAGCTATTTATAGTCATTTTAATTTTGAAAGTTTTATACGTAATTTTTATTTGGTAGGATAAAATTGTTAACAGATACAGAAATGCTTGAAAATTTGACAGGAGGTTCATTAGGTTAGGCAAGGTCGTTTACAATAATTCTTTGTCCGACTCGTCCGAGAAACAAATTTCCTGGATCGGTGAGCTTGTCGACTCGTGCATAATATTATGTATAACAACGGGGTTATTAATTATTAAAAACCATGGGTCGCATAAAGGCCCAACTGATTATTCGGAAATGCTTGTCGTTAGGTTTTCTTATTTTTATAATTGTTTCCTAGCGCTTTAGCTCGTTAGCAGCGAAAAATATTATGCTGTCAATCGTGAATCATGCTCATTATATATTATAGATTTCGTATAACTCATTAATACTAATATACTCCCCCAGACAATCAATCGGTAAGCTGTTGACTTTTGAGTGGCTTGTGAACACAGTTATTATTATTAAGATTATTATAATTAACAAATAATTATCAACAATAATAACACACGTAATAATTATGATCACGTGAACAACAATTAGATGAGTATAATAACAATAATAACATAATCCGTGTGTTCCTATATTCATCAGATTGATCAGCCACTAGATTTAACTGTTCCTAAACTCAGCTGCTGACCAATCCGTTGGAAGGGAAGTGATCAATCGGATTGCTTTATCAGCAATCTGATATTTTTTAGATGGAATAGTGTTTAACCAGATAGATGTGATAAACATTGTACGCGTCAAAATTAAAACTAATTTACTAACCTATATTTGACAAAAAAAAAAAAATAAATATGTTGCGTTAAAATTTGTTGTTTAATGTGCTAACGTATTTCCCACGACTAAATAATGGTTATTTAGCCAATGTGTTTCCAAATTCCAATTCCAACGCTTGGCATGTACAATATATTGGAAACACGAATTTTATGAACTGGAAATACTTTTATAAAACATTTAGAATCTAAATGTCAGCATCTAAATTTTAGATGCTGACACTATTTGTATATCATTTAATCCTAGTATATGTACCTATATTATATTTTATTGTAATTTTTAATCGAATGTTTTTATAGTTTGTACTTCTAGATCTCGATGAAAATAACGAAAAATCATAAAAAATAAAATATTGGCGATTATGGCTTATTGGTTACCTTAAATAATGTTATTTACCAATATGTTCCAACTGAATTACAAAAAGAGTGTTCCTAAATTCTATCAATATGCTAAGCAATCTACTGAATTAGCAGATTGATTTAGGAATTCACCGAATAGATGTTATACAATTAATTAATGGTAATGTTGACTCATTTTGGGTTTTTTTTTTATACCATTAACTTCAACGTCCATTCATTATCTCCGGTATAAATATCCATTAATTATGCCTAGATTCAATCACAAATATTTAGAGAACCGCCAAATGGATTCATTTTTTTTTCTTTTAGTACCTATTAGAAGAGATATTTGTTCTATGCGCTTCTTATTGGCTCTTTCGTATTATTAATGGTATACGTGTTATGTGTTAGATATTTCGTATGTAATTGAGCTACGGTCTGTAATATTGCATATTAATAAATAAAATATGTATACAGTAAAAATATGTAGATCAATAAATTTGAATCGTACGGAATATTATAATATTCGTTGCTCAGAACGTTATTATAACATTTAGATCCCGGATTCAATGTAAAATTAAATTTTTTGTTGCTGTACTAGAAAACCGTGTTAGTGTACAAAAATAAACAAAAATCTTTTTTTCTCAAACCAGCTTAAAAAGAGTATTTTATGCGATTTTGATTAACCTTCTCTTATAATATAAACGTAGGTAGTAATATAATTTAGAGTGCCCCAATATTTTATCAGGACATTATAATTATTATTTTTCACGTGATTGATTGGTTTCAAATATTACATTTTATAACTAAACAATGTAATAATTAATATGAACTCCGATTAAAATGTGTAAAAATTCGATCGTTTTACTTGCGAAATTAATCAGTTTGTAAAGGTTATTATTATTAAATCAACTCAAATTTAGTTAAGATAACATTAGATTACAAATATTAGAATTAATATCAATACCATAATCAGTTGTTTAATGAATCGAAAACCACTGATAAGGTTAGTCTACCAATTAATTTGGTATGCAGAATACGATAGGTAATTTATTGTATATTCATATTAATGTTTATAGATTTTCGGTCATATTTGCCAAAATTTCGAGGCGCGTAATGTTGGAATTATATAATTAATAGAACTTCTAAAAAAATATCTAACCTTCCAACAAGTCTATTTGAACAAGTATAAAAAAGTCCAAAAATCCCATTTTCTATTATACTTATTTAAACTTTTGTAGAACGGAAATGTGTTACGAACGAACATTTTTTTTAGAGTTCCGTTTTAGACATTTTTCTCCGTACAAAACAATCAACGTACCAACATATTATACATAGGCGCAACTAAGGAGTTACTATAGGGTCTTTAGCACCCTCAAGTTTAAAATGCGCCCCCCTCAAAATACCTAATAAGCTGTTTTATAGTCTAGACTTAATATTTTATTCATGTATTTCATAATATTAATGAATAGAACAAAATAAAAATTATCTACTGATTATGCATGTGTGTGTATAAAAAATAAAGTTAAAAAATTATGATACATTTGTATAAAGTAATTGTAAATAAAATGTTTAGTTGCTTGTTATAAGTATTGTGTAAAGGAGATTATGGGGTTATTGCTTCTATGGGTCTGTAACCCAAGGTTGGTGGTCTAGTTGCGGCTACACCTTATGGTATTATATTTCGATTCATTTAATCTAAAATATTTCGTGGTTCAAATTTGACAGTGGCGTAACACGAGTAAGTTTTCTTATACGAAGCAAAGTATTGATAATTTCGATGAATGAGGAATGACGGTATTTTAACTATCCAAGACGTCAGCAAAAAGTATGTGTACGTATAGGTTATACTATGTTATAGGTCAGACACATGCGATCACCCATATTACGATACAGGCAATATTATGTGAACCTATAAAATATTAAACGATAACCGAAACACACGCAGGTACAAGATAATAATATCAATTGCAACAACATACAATAAAGCAGTATCATCGATGATAGGTTACGACTGTAGAAATTTGCGTAAAAATGTGCCTAAACGATTTTTTTAAATACTTATGCTTACATTCCAGAGACGTTCTTTAATTAAAATAACTCGACACGTGCCGAAAAATGTTTTATACGATTTTGATTTTTAAACTTTATTTATTTTAGTTGATAAAAAGTGATAAAAAATACATTTTGAAAGTCCGATGGTGTATTAACAAAAGGGCGATCCCCGGTGACCCACAAAAAAAAAAAAAAAAAAAAAAAAAAAAAAAAAAAAAAAAAATAAAGTTCTTGTTATATTATTAATTCGGTATTTTTAGAGACCATATTTTTTCTTTCTGAAACATACTAAAATAAGGAGTGAGATATAATGAATATTATAACGAATTGTTATAATTTTAAACAAACATAATGTTGCTAATTGGTAGTTAGTTCAATATTGACGTTTATTTGATTTGATAACTCAATATTTGTATGTATTATTTATTTATTTCACACGTCCATTAAGTTCTATTATTTAAACGGATCACTTATATTAATCAAGGTTATTGAACTAATAATGTATCAACATTCTTTCAGTTATAAACTCATATTAATTGTATCATTTCCAAAAACATAAAGATGTTTTACTGTAGGAATTTCAACATTTGTTTAGCATCCCCCCTCCTTCCAAATATTGTAAATACGCTGCTGCTTTTCGAGATAATGGGTTTCCTGAAAGTTTGGTTAGGTTTGGTTAGTTCTCGGAAACGTCCCTCAATACAGCCCCCCTTCGAAGTTGTTCCCAATTCACCCACTATAGTTACCAGGGTTCGGGATTTTTAAAATTCACAAAAATGCGTATAAAATTGAAAAAAAAAACCCTTAAAAAAGCAATTACACAATATTATAAAAATCAAAAATAGTAGACGGGTTTAAAAGCTCCCCCCTTTAACAGCTGTAACTTATAAAATAACATTTTTGAACAATTCTTAATATAAAACTACATGTTAAAAAAAAGTCACTTTGCGTAAATCATTTTTGTAGTGTTAGACAATTGTGTTAAATAAGTTATAACCATTAGTGGAAGAGGGGTGACTTTTAAGACCTTCTTTGAATTTTAAATACTGAGAGTCCCAGTAACATTATAACATAATACCTAAACGATTCCTAATTTAAATGGTAATTATTATAATTTTATTTATCTAATTTTAATTTTAGTATGCCTATTCCCGTAACGGTATCAATTAATCATTATTCGCCTTGTTATCGATGGAAATTAACACAGCGACCTTTTGCAGCGGTTTTCGGTATACTGTGTGCGTATTGTAAACCTTATCATCCGAGTTTTGTGTATATTTTATTATATATCTGTTGAAAATTTATTAGATAATAGTTGTTTAATACATACAATTTGTATTTATTATTAGACACAGTGCAGTATTAAACGTCGACCGGTTATTTAACAGCGAAATTTAAATGACCATTGAGCTGATATCAATCGCCGCGAGTGTATACTATCATCGCATAGAGACGTTCATTTTAAATATTCAAATGTATAATTAATATTGCATCAACATAAAAAAAAAAAAAAAAATGTGAATGTGTTAACTATAATGAAATTATTATTAAATTACTATTAACCGAAAGACATTTTTTTTTTTTTTATACTATTATTATAATAAATCGGTAATTTTATCGTTTTAATATCGGCGGAGTATTACCTATATTATGATACAATTATAATCGGTTTACCTACCGAAAAACACAGAAAAGGCGATTTAACAACATTAACAAATACATCGTATACGAAGAAAAATACTATATACACCTACACGTATCACACCCAGAGAGTATCTTTATACTTTCCTTTTTTCTTTTTTTTTTTGTCGATCTCGTATCACAATTTGCCATCGCAGTAAGTCAACAATAACCATTTCGTTTATAGAATTACCTACCTAACAATATTATTTAACATATAATTGTATTAATATGATATTTTTGTTTAAACCGTCTCAAAAGTTTCGAGTCAAATAGAACGCTTATATTGAATTGGTCGGGGGAGGAATATCGAACAATGTTATATTTATTAAAACTAAATTTTTGTATACACGAATTCTTGTTTACTGATTCCGTTTCAGTATCATATTCATCTATAATAACAATGGGAATTTAAAATTTTTTTAATATTCATATTCTGGAATTTATATTTGTTAGAATAAATATTTGTTTTGCGTTTATTTTACCCACCCCTAAAAAAAAACTCGAAAATAGAACATAACAAGTAGCTACTGCTCCACGACATATCATTGTAAACGAAAGAAAGATTCTGAGTGGAGTAGTATTAGTAGTGTAAGTCGTAGTATATTGCCCTGTAGCCCAGAAATTAACAAAAACAAAACCGATATATCCGACATTTATTGTTAATTTTATTAAATTTGATAGAAAGACTGTTGGGAATTTTAAATGTTTTTTCTCATTAAATACGACAAAAACATTGTAATTCAAATAAAATAACAACAAAAAACCGTCGATAAATATATGAAATAAAGTACCATGTCAAGCAAAAATTTTGCATCTTTTGATGTATTGCGTCGAAAAATTGAAACATTTGTCTATCCAAAAAAAACAACATAAAAAGCAATTTTTTTTGAAAAAGTATTGAGAAATTTGTAAAAAATTTGAAATTAAATACCATTGGGCAAAATATCCGCATCTTTTAATGTATTGCATGGGGAAATTGGATCTTTATATATTAAGTCAAAAAGTGTTTTCCGGGGAGAAAAAACTCATATTCTAGCAAAACCAATACATTTGTAACTATGCTCTGAAGTCTAAACCCAATATCGTCCTCATTGTTTTAGTACCCAAGATCAGACGACAAATTGACACAGATTTACAAAATTATATCTTCTAAAGGTTAAAAGTAGACTTATCGAATTGTTTATGGAGTTTTATGTATTGAATTAAACGTGACAAAAAATGCTTCATGCGTTGTATGGAAATGTAAAAGAACTAAAAAAAAAAAATACCATCGAATATAGTATCTTATTCAATAAATAATACACATTATGTTCAGTAATTATAGATTTATATTTTTAACATAGTTTTGAATTAGTTAGAATTTTTGTTGTGAACTATATAAAAAATCGGACTATAACACACCACGCTAAGGCTAATAATAATATTTTCAAAATGCCGGTAAGAATCTACAGAAACTATTGCTATAACTATATAACTATCAAATTTTCGTAGCCATTTTATTCTCGCTGACTCTTTTTCTAAGTCTACCAGAATTCATTCAAAATTATCACGACGAAAAATGCCAGTTTAATGATACAAATACATATATTACAAATGGTCGTTTTTGATTTGACTATACTTAAAAACGTTTTGAATAATATAAAACTCCTACGTCACGTAATTATAAGTGAAATTTCAGGAGAGGGGGGGGGGCGTTAAAATAAAAAAATATTTTCAAAATGTATGCTAAATGAATATGGATTAAATTCGATTTATTAAAGTTATTAGTTTATATTGTTATTCCAGGAGAGTGTTCCGTTTTGCTCGTTGTTTATTAAAATGTTAATTAAAAAAAAAAAAAAAATCATCGTACTTAATATGCGGTACCTTCTACCTATAGTTGCTAATATTGCAATTAAAAAAAAAAAAAATCATCGTACTTAATATGCGGTACCTTCTACCTATATAATGATAGTAAAATTGTTTTGTTTTTTATTGAATAATGTTATGTATATTATTTGTTTTACATATTCTATAGACGGGAAATATAAATTGGAAATATTTTACGAAAACA
Organism: Cinara cedri; assembly: GCA_902439185.1. Classification (NCBI taxonomy): domain Eukaryota; kingdom Metazoa; phylum Arthropoda; class Insecta; order Hemiptera; family Aphididae; genus Cinara; species Cinara cedri. Next base: position 1,068,795 of record CABPRJ010001896.1, read on the forward strand.
CGTAATGCAGAAGGTGTGGTACAGTTATATGAAAATGATAATAACTATTTTCGGTATCGCGACCCGGTCGCACATTAACGTACCGCACACGAAATAGAAGCTTACCCCCACGTGGTTTTGCATAACAAATCCGAGTTCGTTTTCGATTAATTTCCTCCGTTCCATTGCCCCTTCGCTCCCCGCCCGCATCCATTCCAATGCGTAGAACGTCCTATCGGTAAAAATATATAAGACGCGCAGCGGATATATAGGGCGTTTTTTTTTTTTTTTTTTCAAATATATTCGAACGGGAGTATAAAAGCGATTCGGCATGGTCAGATAGTGTAAAATATTATCATATATATATTCCACGTTATAATATTTGTATATCGTGTAGGATTTTTTTTTTTTTTTTTTTTTTTTTAATAATATAATTAGTATTTTTACGTTTTCGCCGTTTTACTGCCAAACCGTTCTATATGCAAACACGTATAGCGCCTCGTTCTCCGAGTGCGCCGTTTTGATTAATAATTAGACACGGCCGTATAATATAGGCATAGCAATTATTATTAGAGTTTTTTTTTTTAATTTCAGTATATACTAGTTACCGGTGTTTAACGCGAAATCCAAATGAAAGAAGACTCGGTGGACTTTGGATACGGGATAAAATCCACATTAGCACAAGTAACGCATCATAAATTATTATCAATATTAAAATTAAGATGTTTATTTTATTAATTTATGTATATATATGTATAGAACATATAGATAAAAATACATAAATGTGTATGCAGCGTGGAAACGTTAATGTTGAAAATATCACTTAACATCGATCCTTGCACACAGACATAAAATTTTGATTAATTTTTTTTACGGTTAGTTGTTATACTCAGTATCTATATACCTACTCGACATTTTCGACGTTTGATTAGACGTATGCGCTCACTCAATAAAAATTTCTTTTCTTAAATAACACACCTTATTTGTAACCAGTAGATATTTTTTTCGTATTTTTTTTTTCACGAATTTTAGTGGTCAAACCACTTTTCCGAGTCCAAAATTAACCGGTAATTTTAATTTATTCGGCATTCAACATGTTTGATGTGTCAATTTCATATATTATTTTTGACAATATTTACTAAAACTGCAATTGAAACGTGAATAACTCGGGTTTCATTATTCTATATTTTTATTCGTATTTTACTGGACATTCAAACATACTATACTACTTTACTAATGACACAGAAATATCGCTAATATTTTACTTAGAATTGTGCTTTGATCACTAAAAATCATGAAAAAATATCTAATAATTAAATAGGAAGGATTCTATTGAAGAAAGTTACATTGTGCATCTAATCAACAAAAAAATAATGCCGAGTGTGTAAAAATGTATATTACTACTAGGTATTAAGTAGTACTAAGTATAACAACTAACTAAAAAATCAAAATTTAAATTGCATAGCTCTATAGGTATATGTATATATACATAGATGATTCGATGCGAGATTTAAGTACTAGTGCTGAATAGGAATTTGATAAATCTGAAATTGGTCAATGCAATCCAAATTAAACAGATTGTTTAACATTTGTTTAATCCGGGCAAATTCGGATTGATTCGGATAAGTAATCAGAATCAGTAAATATAATCGGTATATCTTACAATGTCTTTCCGTACTTTCGGACGAAACAATGATGTAATCCAGCATAAAAAAAAAAATTAAATAAAAATCGAAATTCAAAATTGTATAACACAAATTAACCAATTCATTTTTTATTTGCCACCCCTCCACCCTTATTTGCATAATACAGTGAATAGCAAGCGTTCGACGCTCGTTTCGTTAATTTCGGCGGCGTAAAATAGATCAAATATTCACTTCGAATATTATTTCCATTGTTAAAACAACAATATTATTCCAAAAGGAACCGACAAATTCTAAACTCGAAGAACGGCCAACCGATAGTTCTATCGTTATCGTCTCGATAAAATTCGGCGTTTGTTTCTGCAGTTTCGCAGCGTATACCTCTTGATCATATTCCGGTTTCCAGTATATTATACTCTCCATGAATTTTCACCGCCAACGCTAAATACCTGTCACGTCTTTCTACACATACAGTAGTTCTGGAATTCACATAATCTATAGATGTATATAGAAATTTAAAAAAAAAAAAAAAATCTATTTTCATACTTATTACCTATACTCATACGCGTAGTATACGGCCGGAATGTTAATTATAAATTCCTTTTTCTTCAGTGTTTGTTGCTGACGACGACGTATTTCCTGAACGTCCAGCAAGGGATAGACATGATGATGCCGACTGTCATCATCGGGGCCATGAACAAGAGCCGGTACGCCAATATCACGGACGGGATAGATGTCAATGTCGACGACACCATACCCAGCATAACTGACGAACAGTTATCGTGGATCGGTGAGTCATTTATTACAATATAATAAGCTATTCGAGATACTCGACAAAAATTATTAAAAATATGCTACATTTGATAAATCGAAAGAGCGAGATTTCTTTTCAAAAACTTGTTTGTAGGCAGAAAAAATAAAAAAGAGCTGTACTAGTGGCAGATGCGGCCACTATTGTAGGTGGGAAGGTGGAATGCATAAAGTTCTTTAACCTGTAGGCTGTAACTAACGATAAACCATTGTAGGATGAAAAGCAATTCAGAGTGAAGTTCAAATTTTGATTTAAATTTGATTTAAAACTTAAATATATATATAAAAAAAATACTACACTGAACTTAATGATCATTTTATAAACCATTATATTATAACCAATCATTTTATTTTATTTTAATTAGTGAATTATGGTTTATAATGAACCTTCTGTCAAATTTCCAAGCACTTCTATTTAGTTTAACAATTTTATCCTCAGAGTGATTAATTAACTTACCAAATAAAAAAAACTCGCAAAATTAAAATATCTTTAAATAGCTCAAAAATTGCTTAAATGTTTTAAAATTTTTATTACGTCTAAAAAAAAAAAAAAAACATACGTTTTCTGTCATAATTTTAAGCCACTATGAATAATTCTGAATGAATTAAATTTAAAAAAAAAAACAAAATTTAAAATTATAAAAGATTTATTTTCGTAAATTGTCCCGTTCTTTCTACTTATTTTTCGGTTTTGCTTAATAATTAAAAAAACTACAAAGATAATCAAAAAAAGACTTTCTTGATCACCAACTTAATCACCAAATTGAAAATTTAACAAAAAAAAAATTATAATTATTTATATATAATATTATACATTTATAATTTTCTTTCGGTTTTTCTCAATTATTTCGGAAACCCCTAGGAAAATCAAAAAAGTTCTATTTAATTTCTTTTAAGAAAAGGTGTTTCACTTATTACTGTGGACCAAGTTTTCTTGTCAAAAAGTTGTTTACAGAGAAAGAAAAATGAAAAAAAAATGCACATTACAGTGTCTTTTTCTCGATAATGCCACCGTTCTCCCCTCTACTGTGCATTACGCCCTCGTATCAACTCGGATTTCTCGAGCCAAAACAAAATTTAATACGACAAAATGAGAATTACAAGCGACGGTGAATATATCAATAAAATATATTATTACACTCGAAGTGACATTTCTCTTTCGATATTCCAATATCGGTGTTGTGTATGTATCGAAATCATTTACAACTAAGGGCTCCATGTACAGGAGCTGGAGCTGCATCCCTTCATGAGGTCGGTAAGACGGAGCTCAGCCCCCAAAATTCTAATATTATATTAAAAATCAATATTTGTCATGTTCATCTTCAAAATCCTAATTTTGTTTATAACAAATTAATTAAGAAAGATAAAATTTTTTTTTTTTTTGGGGAGGGGGGTTTTGTATGTATTAATAAAATATTGAGTCCCCCATGACATTTTCAAAACTTGGCACCAGTGGCTACCAGGTTGACTAACCGCTTCAATGAGGGTTGACCGCTTGAAAATTGATAATTAATCAGTTGTTTTATCACAAGTTGGAAAAATAAAGTAGTTGTATTCTTAGTTCTGGCTGATAATAAACATAAAACATACACGAAAAAAAGAAAAAAAAAAACTTTAATATTTAGGTAACTACAAAAATGTTGGGCAGTAAAACACAGTTTTTAAACTAGTAGAGTATTAAAAAAGCCAAAAAATTGTATAAATTATGGGTTGCATAACTTAACTTTTTTTTTCTTTAAATTAAAAATCGAAAAATATTCTATCTTTTTTCTACCACAGTGAATAATTAAAAAGGTTTTTTTTTTAGTGTACTAAACCATGAGATACGTTTTATACGAAAACAACGACGAAAAACCTAAGTATACAAAATATTATTACATTGATAATGAAGAGAAATAAGTGAAAACAAAATTATCTACATCCCTAATTGTTTTTCACTAATTAAAGGTGATATTATTATTATCTACAACATCCGTGGGCTAACTTAACGATGCGTTAACTGTTGGATAGATATTATCTAAGATTGCGTTGGCGTGTGGCAGCTCGCGTATGCACAAAAACACCAACCACCAAAGTTGTAATAACAACAAAACCATTGTTTATGACGATTGTCACCACAGTTGGACAAAAATAATAATCTTATAAACCTAATAATATCTTATTCCGTGATAATATAATAAGGTCACTAATAGATAGTGGTGATAAATTAAATAATTTACTTCAGAAAATAGTGTATTTTATGAAAAAAAGTCCTTATTTACTAATTATTATTACAGTTAAAACTTGAAAAATATAAAAAAAATATGTGTGTATTATAAATTATATATATTTATCTATGGCTTAGTGCGAAAAGGGTAAATGTCACATTTTGTAATTGTTGGAAAACGGGCTTTGAAATTTTATTCCCCCATAAGGCTCTGTGTATTTTATTAAAATTAAACGTTTGTGGAATTTTCAATTTTCACAAAAATTTAAACTAATTTTATTTAGAAAATGATTAATTGTACATATATATTTATGTATATATAAGCGATCAATGGGGGGGGGACTTCAGTCCCTTAGCTCTTTCCCCCCCTGCGTACGCCACTGCCTGGCGCCTCTGTTTACAACGGTCGTTATAGTTTAAGTATTTTTAGCGGAATCCTTGTAAACTTTCGCGATTGAAGTGTGCCACTAACTTTTTGTATACTAGATAAACATTATGTTTGAATAACCGCGACAAAGTTTTCAACGTTCTTATACACGTCCGGATTAAGGATGATATTACAAGAACCGGGCGAAGAACCAAAATCCGTCGATATTCCTGCAGCTTAAAGCAGAATATACAACATTTTGCAATATATTTGAAAATTATGTTAAACAGTTTATAATAATGTCTATTCTGAGCTACAACTGCGCGATTTGAAATCATTTCGACGGTTTTTTTTTTCCGCTTCGATTAAACGTCATCGTCGGGAACACGATTGTTATGTCATTTCCAATTGAACGATTTCTATAATTTCGAAATCATTTATTGACGTCTTGTTTAAGGTTTTTAATTAATTGGTGCATGCCCACAGATTCCGCGTACCAATTTATTTATTCAAGTTATCGTATATCGTCGTGACGTCGCTACTATTTACATATTTCGTATACTACAATATCGTATCAAAATGTGATAACTTTCAACTGATAGCGTACATTAACTGGTGAAATTCGACCAAACTGTTTCATTGGTACAATTATATCAAAATAATAGTGTAATAGCAGTAATATTGTACAAATTACGTATTTAATCGTCGTATTAAAACATGTTATAACTAGAGGTAGAGAGTAGTACGTGCGACTCACCAGTCACCACCATATTAATACACTTTGTTCAGTGCTCATTTCAGAGGAGGGGGGAAAGTAAGAATGGAGGTCTGAAATAAACACTAATTATATTAGGTACGTCCTGCAATTTGATTGGCGATTAAAGAATATTGTAAATATAATTATTGTTTCAAACTAAAATATTATAATATTATGCGTTTATGAACAGTAACTCAAATAAATAACTAGACACCTGGACAACCTGGTACATGGGAAAATCTGAAAATTTGTTTAAAGCTACAAAGGTATACAATACTTCTTAATCTCCCCGAATCTCTTTGTAATTTTTACGTAGCAATTGTTGATAATAATAAAATATTATAAAATGAGAAAAAAAAAATTATTTACACAAATAATTTCTATTGCTCGTTCTCCGGGCGGCCACTTGTTTTTTGAAAGGCCTCCAGTATGATATCGGGGTTTCAAAGGCTCACTTGGCGAACATTCCCGAAACTTCTCACACCGCTGGTTATAAACTTTAGATATACTTAAAACAGTAATAAAAGAGTTAGGTAGATAAAATTTATATGCAATTCGGTCCGGTTTTCCAATTAAACAATTATAATTTATTTAGAAAAACAAAAGTTTATCTAGTTGGTACAAACAAATGAGTAAAAAACATAAAAAAGTACATTTCAAACAAGTAACAAATATACAAATAACTATTACGCCTCATGACCGTTGTACACAATCGTTATTATAATTAAATTGATAGCAAAAAAAAAAAGTCTCATGAATGTAACAGATAAAACATGGTCGAGAATTCTCAATATTATACTTATTTTCATTAACTTTGTTCTATTATTAACCGACCCTCGATCACGAAAAATCACGATAACAACTACACGATATCACGGTGGCCTCACGTTTTTATAACGCTCCCAATAATATTATATCACGGTTATAGATCATTTAGATTAATCTCGGTATCGATTTTTGGACTAGTTCGTAGAATACACATATTATATTTTATATATTCGTAGTTATTGTACCATAATGTGCGGTTTCGAGTATAATGTACGAATGATTTTCAAACCTAAGTCGTCTAAGATATTTGTTTTTTTCATAAATTATAATCTTTACCATATTATTATACATGATAACCCGAATAGTTTCCATGAACTAGCATATTATAATACCTACTTATTGCGAATGTTTTAAAATAATTCGTGAAAAATACATATATATGAACGAAAAAAAAAAGAGCTTATACTGGGGACGGATGTGTCACTGTAGTAGGTAGGAAGTTAGAGAAGCAGAATACATAAAGTTATTTAATATATACATTGTTAGTAACGATAAACCATTGCTAACGATAAACGACTGGGAACCAAGTTCAACTAAACATGTTTTAAAAGGCCGGAATATTTACGATTTTCTTCAAAATTGTACACGAAAACTCTAAAAAAAAAAAAAACACAATGTATACATTACACTTATTTTAGATTCCGAGTGTAGCGAAAAATGTATTGGTTTTACAAAGATGTTTATTTTTTTTTTTTTATATACTGTTTACGAAAATTCTACTAGAAATCTTACTCCGATATATATATATTGTAGACCATTTTCTAAAAAGAAATTTCCTTGGGGTGATACTTTAAGAAGGTCATTTTTCGATTTTCTCAAGAGTTTTCTCATAAAATATGTAAAACCGAAAAAAACGGTAAAATTTACGAAATATATTAGTAAAATATTACGATTTTCGTAAGCAATGGTTTATCGTTGCTTACAGATATACATTAAATTCCCTTCTGTATCCTATCTTCCTTAATTAGAAAGGAAATTAGCATTATTTTTTTATATTTCAATCGATTCTAAATTTTAACTTTAAAAATATCTAAATTTATACGAAGATGATTTTATACACAGGCAGTCTGGTGTATTTGACTCCGCCGCTAGGCAGCTTGTTCCTGTCGCTAGTCCAGTCGAATATGGGCCACAGAGTATGCATGGCATTAACTAATCTCATCCAGTTCATGTCGGTGGTGGTTGTCGTTATGTTTCCAGTCACGGTAAACGCTCTGTACGTGTGTTCTATGTTGATGGGCCTGAGCACGGGGTTCGCTACAGGCCTTTGCATATCGTACAGTGGCGAAGTATGCGATCCCAAAGTGCGGAGTTCGCTTACTTCCGCCCTAAATGTGTTCTATTTCGGTGGCTACTTTTTCATCACCACCCTGTACGCTATTACCACACAGTGGAAGAAAACGCTGTTGATCACTGTCGCCGTGCCCCTCATCAACTTTGTGGCACTCTCTCTGGTAAGTAACTGTTAAGTTAAGTTCGTATCATTTCACCATATATTTATTTTTGTATTCGCAGACTCCAGACTCACCTATGTGGTTGCTGTCCAAAGGTAAAACGGACAAAGCGCGAAAAACCCTGTGTAAACTCCGGGGGTGGGAAACTGAAGAGAAATGCGCCAAAGAGTTTGAAGAGATGGTTGAGTACGTGTCTTCGTCAACCACAACGGGTAATTTTTGTCTTTAAAAATATAGTTGCCGTGTTATTTAAATATTGTCATGTATTGTTAACGTTTATAACTATAGAAGAACCAAAAAAGAAGACGAACAGCTGGATCAGCTTTTCGCACCCGGGACTGTGGAAACCGCTCAAGTTCATGATGATTTACATATTCTTCTCAAACATCATGTCCGGCGTACCGTTCACGCCGTATCTGGTGGACATATTCCGAACATATTCCAGCACGGTAGACGCCGAGTGGGCCACGGTAATAACCACAACAATAAACGAAAAAAAAGAGCTGATATTGGGGGCGGGTGTGGACACTGTTGTAGGTGGATAGTTGGGAAGGATAATAGTAAGGTCTTACACAAGAGTAGCTGGTAAACAATTGCATACGTATTTTTTCTCCTACAAATGGGGTGCGTTAATTCCTACACGAATATAAAAAAATGCATATGTAAGTTCCTAGATGGTAAAAATAAGATGCGTATGTTAGTTCCTACACGGCGGAAAATATTATACATGTACATTCCTACAGAGTAAAAAAAAAGTTCAAATGTTATAAGTGTATACTTATGCTATATCATGGATTATAGGCGTTTATATTTATTACTAAACTATTATTTCATATATCAAATGCACTCAAATTGATTATAATGTCTAAAAAATATAATAAAAATGGCATAATACCTAATACATTAATTCATAAATAGATGATTATTCGTGTTGCTTTGAATTTTTTTATTTCATTAAGCAAACGCAGATGTTAGAGGTTGATCACCACCATCTAAGTGTTATTGGACAGAGCCGTGGGAACGAAACATCCCCTCTTCACCAGTTTACCATTCCACAACTATATGCATTAAGTCATGGTGCAAATTTATATTCTATGAGTATCAAAAATTAATAAAATTGACACTTCATATATTTTAACAATTACTTATAGCTTTTTTATTTCGGTATCACTAAGTACGACTTATAATGAACCTCCAGTCAAATTTTCAAGCATTTATGTTTATTCTAACAATTTCACTGTCAAAGTAATCAAAGTTGGTATCGCCACGGATTACTCTTTAAATGTTGTGAAAAATCCAAGTATTCGAAAATATTGGCTTTAACTATACTTAAAAATTCCAAAAATCGAAATTTGAATACATGCATAGTTTAATCAAAAAATGAGGTGAACACGTTTAGTAAATTACTCTGTATGTGTCGTATTATGGTAAAGTAATTAAATAAGCATTATTTATTTTCTTTAATAATATTCGTTTAATATTGTACCGATTTCCTCGGTTTTTCACATTTGCTGGAAAACTCTTGGGAAAATCGAAAAATAACCTCTTTAAAGTACTTCGCTAAAATAAATAAATATTTTTGTAAAATCATAAGCTTCTTCGCTCCACTCTGAATCTAAAATTCAACGAAAACAATCTCTTGTCGTTTTTCTATTTGAGCAATATTTATGGTAGTAGTATTTTTTTTTTTTTTGACTTTTGAGTATATACACTTTGTCAAAATATTTTTAAATAACACTTTTTATTCTCGGATTTTTATTGTACGACTTATTGACGCCAAACTCGTTAATCGTTCTCGACTTGTTCAACGGTTTTTCATTTACGATTTTCGAAAACGAACGCATGTGACGACACTTGTTCGCACGCTCGCGGTTACTGACTTTAGGTTTCTAACTAGTTAGGTTCAATTTGTTTTATACCATAATATGTTAATATTGTAAACCTAATCGTTTAATTATTATCATTACGCAGTCGGCGTACATGGCGTTCAGTATGATCGGCAACATATTTACGGTATTACTGGTACAACGGCTGGGCAAACGATGTCTGGTGCAATTGACCATCGCCATCTGTTCGCTGTGCTACCTGTGTATCGGATCCATGGACTTTTTTGTCGTCAACAACGAATACACGTCGTGTGCGATTTTGTCACTGTTCTTCCTGTCAGCTTTCTCGTCGTCGCTGGGCATCATGCCCATCGGCTGGGTACTCATGAGCGAAGTGTTCCCGATGAAGTACGTATAATATTTCATGTCAAATCAGTAATAATCACCGTTCTCTTAACCGGCCATTTTTGTATTTTCGGCTGTAGGAGTAAAAACATGGGCTGTAGCATCGGTTCCGGCGTGTACTTTTTCATGAGCTTCTTTATGACGAAATTCTACTTGGACCTCAGGTATTGGATCGGATTCAATTATACGTTTGTGTTGTTCGGCGCTTTGGGTTTCAGTAGCCTCGTTTACTTTTACTTTTTCCTGCCAGACACCGACAACAAAACCCTCAAGGAAATCAACGAACAAATCCAACTAAAAAAATTGAAAAAAATTAAAACGGTGACGTAGTATACGCACGCGTTAGGGGAAGAATGGAAATGGGTGACGGGCCTATATCCTCTCTCTATTGCCGGAATGATTATCGTCATAGCTTATAAGAATATTATAATATTATGTATAATGTGAGTAGGTACCTATATACCTATATGAGTGTGTAATAATAATTATATTCCCGCGGCCAAAACGGCGCGGCGGCAGACTATAACCGCGAGTACCTATCTAGCATAAAAAGCAAAAAAAAAATGTATACTTTACACTTTTTTCGTTCGATACGAAACACGTTATTATAATCTTATTATTTAATGTTTAAGCGTTGGATGTATTATAAAAATGATTAGCTGCCGCTTTTTAATAATATGTATAGACTGACTTTCATACACAGACAAATTATTATGAATACGTGAAACAATGTCCCCACAATAAATTATTGTTCAACACCAGTTGATACGTTTCAATTTTCTTTCATTGTTTTTAAGATTCCGAGAGAGGCAATGTCTAATGATTGTATTGGTTTTACTGATGTATTTCGTTTTTTTCAAAATTTTCCCGAAAATAGAGACTATTGTATTATATTATGTTTGTTTTATGTTCATACATAATATAATAGGTATAAATCTTTTTACCAATACATTTAGAAATTTTAGGCTTCATACGTCCCTAGAGACCATCCAAATGAAGCCAAAGAGATGACATTTTATATACGCATAGTGTGAGTATCAAAGATATTCGTTATTTAACTCTACAATATAGTTTGTAAGGATATTTGAATTTAAATTATTTTTATTTGACCAGTATTTCCTGTGAACGCATAAAACCAAAGCATAAAAATGATTGGGAAAAGGGTTGAAATTTAAAACCACTAAAGGCACATCCTTGATAGTTACATTATGTATTTACAAAATTTCATCCATTTGGCTTCACTTAGGTGGTCTATAAGAATGTAAAAAGCTAAAAAAAACACATTCCCCTAATAACATGGTATTTCTAAATTATCATATCTAAATTCAACTAAAATTTGATCTCTTCAATTCACCCATGATAAAACTGAGATTCCTAATTTTAAGCTTATTTGTCCAAAAAGAGCCATTAAAACTGTCTGTAAAAAAGTACTGGGAAAAAAAATCTACTTATCCGTATGAAAACCGGGATGTTATTCAGGGAACTGCGTTACGCGATAACATAGGTTTCATACGGATTAGTAGAATAAAAAAAAAAAAAATTAATTTAAAAATAAATATTTGTAGTCCTCGTCCCTGTAAGTAATATAAAAACTCAAGAAATTGATTATCTTTATTATCTCCGGAGATATTCAAGGGGTATATCTTCGTGGGATATACTGTGTATATATGTATAGGTATGTTACTCCTAGTGTTGTTATCATACTTATTTTTAGTTACGCAATGCGTAAATTGGGTATTGCAAATGTATAGCACTTGCACCACCATATTTGAATTGATATGTATTAAGTTATTATTTTATGATAATATTAATATATGTGATTAGCGAGTTGTGGAGTGGGCTATAGTATTTTAAGCCCTATTTATTTTAAAACCTTTGAGCGCTACTATCAGGCACGTAGCCAGAAGGGATGGATCGGCCGTGCCCACCATAAATTCACTCTGACTCAGGGTCAGCCCCCCCCCTCCAAAATTAAAAAAATAATTATTTTTACCAAATTATCAAAAAAAAAAATTATTAACTGAAATTGCTTTTCAATGTGATTATGCACATTGAAATGCATTTATTGTGATTACTACTAGGTAATACAATTGTCAATATAATAATTAATTTTTATATTCGTGGATAACGTCATCTGAAAAAGATAAATAATATGGTCTTGATAAAAATACCTGTTTTATAGACAATAATAGACTAGCCCTATCTAAGGGCAGAACTAAAAATTTTACCAACAACTATAAAAAAAATATCAAAGTCATTATAATGTTAAAGTAAACAACTTGATGAATTTAATTGAACTACTTGAAAAGTATAAGTTTGCATTTAATGAAATCTATTGGATAGATATTATTGTAATATCTATTCCAGTATCCAGTGCTGCGTGCAAAAGAACTTTTTCATGTCTGGGACAACTGAAAAATTACATGAGGAATCGAATGATAAATGATCGTTTAAATAATTTGGCTTCAATAAGCATAGAAAAGAAAATTGCTGAGAACCTAGATTTAGATATTTTTGTACAATTGATTTCAGAACATCACAATAACAAAAAAATTATTTTATATTGAATTGTTTAATATTTATATAAGTTTATTGTAATAGGTACTGTATTATTAATATTTTCTACTTGTATACATGTAATTTTTTTTTAAAAATTATAGTTAATTTAAAAATCAATTATCAATATTATTTTTGATTAGTAGTCAGGTATAAATTAATTTTTGATGATAGAAGTTGAGAAATTTAATCAGCTTATATTCTAAATATGTAAGTAGATTTATTTTTCATAGTATAAAAAATGTATTCCAAAATTGAAGATACGGGTAATTCTCTATTTTTTTTTTTTTTTTTAATCGGGTACTTTTTTTTTATTATTGTAATGGGTAAACTTGTTGTAAAAAACAATTTTTTAACAAACTACCAATCAAAAGTAAATTATAAATTGATAAGATTTGTGTATGGTATACCACCTAAGGGTGAGTGGAGGAGAAACCCTCTATAAGTATTTCATAAATTATTGGTTCCCCAAGTAGACATTTTCTGGCTACGTTATATAACAGATAATATAATTCAACACAATAGTTTCTATTTCAGGGAAAACTCAATAAAAATATACTCAATAATATTTTTTATATTACATTTGGCGGCACAACGGAGGATTAGATACCTGTAGTTTTCTTGAGAAGTTTTACAGAAGTACTGAGTGTTAAAAATTTTAAATTACTTATTCATATTATAGTTATTGATAATATAATAGTTTTTTTAAGTTTACCAACTTACTTTCATGATATTATAAATTATAAATATAGAGAGAACCTGCAGAATACACTTAGACAATGATTAATTTTTATAAATAATTCTGTCGTTTTTATAGAACAAAAATTCAACATCATAATAAACATCAAATGTGTAATCTATAGGCAATATAATAAACAGTAATATAATTCTGAATTTGTCCAATATTAAATTATTATCCTCTGGATGAAATGTTGTTTAATTGTATGGAATCAATAATGTCTTATAACTTTCTTTTTATATATATATATTGTAAATAAGTAAATTGATAATGAGTTTCTAAGAAAACAGTGTAAGTAATTGTGTTACATTTTATTCAAATTTAACATATCCAATTTTCATCAAATTGAGTTCATAGTCTTTTAGAAATTAAATTTTCATCCCCATACTGATAAAACTATAATTATTAATTTGTTATTCTGTTTTTTACTTGTAAATAAAACTGGCATTATTACATAACCATATAAATACCTGACATATATTTTAAGTATATATTAACATATCCACAGAACTTTTTTTTATATTGCTCTTAATGTGTTATTCTTCTGGTTTTACTGAAATAACATGTGTTGTGCAAGTGTAAAAAACTAATAATATTTTAATCAACACAATTAAAAATGATTAATCAAAGGCCAAAGTAAATGGAGTATTTATAAAAAAACAAAGTTAATAGATTTAATAAGACTATAATACATTTAGATAGAATACTTATCAATGTATAACCTGTGAATGTTTTCAAAAATATTATTCCTGAAACTGTACAATTATTTTTGTATGATATCATAAAATATAAACAACTTAAACCCAGGGGACAAATAAAAGGGTTCAATACATTTTATTCCATGTAAAAATAAATATTTTGCATTGTTTGATGTTTTAAATATTGACTATTGCACCATATATTTGGGCAATAAAAATAAAATATGTATTATTAATAACTGTTCTTTCTTAGAACAATACTATTAACCGAGCTCCACTCAGAATGGTTTTTTGTTGGCAATACTTAAATTTGATTGGGTACAAATATACATTAAATTTCCTTCAATATTCTACCTTCCCAACTTCTCATCTATAACAGTGGTTCACCCATCGGGCAAAGTATGTCCATCTTTTTTTTCTTATCAATCATTATTATAAAATGTAATTATTTCCTCCCCCTTATGGTCAAGGTCTGAAGACGCCCCTGCTTTAAATTATTATTATTATTAATTCTATTTGATATAATTATTATTTAAACTCAGGACGTTTAAAAAATATTATAACTAGAGATTAGATGTAATTTGACTAATTCTAATCGATCACATAATTAATATCACCAATGCTTATTCAAATTAAAAAGAAAAGAAAGGCATACTTTGTTAGTGCAGCCACTGTTGTAGGTTGTAGGAAGTTGGGAAAGTAGGCTACAGATGGGAATTTAATATATATCTGTAAGCAATGATATACCATTACTAATGAAAAAAACAATTCTGAGCCAAGTTAAGTTGATACTGTTGCTTTTTCAACAATAAAATATATAGTATTATGTTATATTATGGTCAAATGATTACAACAATGTGTGTTTCCATGACAACATAGATTGTTTAAGAAATATTAAAATAATAAAAATTAATAAAAAATAAATAAAACCAATTGCCAATGACAACCTTATTTTTAATCTTTCAATCTTTTTTAACCTAAAGACTGAGGTTTTTCTCGTTATCTCGAATATTAATAAGAATTTCAAAAATTACCTCTCTAAAGAACCCCCCAGAGAAAATTTCCTTTAAGAAAATGTGCTATACTTGATAATCAAAGTATGCTTCTGGTAGTGTTCACATAAAAAAAAAAAAAAAATAAGAATTATAAACATAATTGTAAAACCAATACATTCCTCTATCCATTCATAATTTAAAAACTATCTTCTTTAACTTGTTACATTATTATATATTTTTATTAAACTGTTAATGCCAAAATAATTGGTGTTATTGTAAATTCGATCTGTAACTTTCATAATTCTAATAAAAAAATAATACAACAAACAAATTATTCAATAATATTTAAAAGAACAAATAAATATTAATAATCAGAAGTCATTCTCAAGTAATTAATCGAAGAAGGCATTGAGCATTTTTCATGGCCATTTGGGAATAGTGCGTTGAGGTCCTTGTCGTCGACTGAAGGAAGGATCATGACTTTTTCTCCAGGCTAAAAAAAAAAAACACAGGTTTAAAATTATATTTATCAACACAGTAATTACTATGTATTAAGATTCAAGGTTCACACTTACAACCCAGTTTACAGGTGTAGCAACAATTTTCTTTTTATCGCATAATTGAAGAGAATCGATGCAACGTAAAACCTCTCTAAAAAAAAAAAAATTATACATATGTAATACTTGAATAAGAGAATTTTGTATTATCAAATGTATGTAATAACAGACTATGCAATGCAAATTCATTTAACAAAAGTATTCCAAAATTGAATTGAAAAAAAACATACACTAATGTGTATTTTATAAAATTTTATGAATGTGTTCAGGGATAATAATATTGTTTCAACATTATAAGTTCAAAATGTTGTGAAACATTTGTAGGACCCTCTATTGTTAAAAATTATTATTAGCACAATGCAATAGTTATTCAATTATCCGATACAATTATTTTATTTAAATTAACTGACATACTGTATGTTACGGCCAGTGCTTGTAGGATAGACCATCATGAGTTTAACTTTCTTGTCAGGACCGATGATATAAAGGGATCGAATAGTCATGGCCGTATCAGGATTGTTCTTGTCTTCTTCGGCGAGCATGTCCAATTTTATAGCTAATTCTCTCGAGCTGTCGCTTATAATCGGAAAAGGGAATTCCCCCTCGATATCCACACAGTACGATTTAATATCCTGAAATTCATAAAGTGCAGGTAAGTATTATGTTGAGCTCGTATAATTTTAGTACAAAGAACCAAGTACATTTATCCAATTAACGTGGCTTTCGAGTTTGTCACAAGACAAACCTAACACTTTGGTGTTGCGCTTGGTGAATTCGTCGACTAAAACAGCCATTTTGCCCAATTCGGTGGTGCATACCGGAGTGAAATCGGCAGGATGTGCAAACAAAACGCACCAACTATGGAGGAAAAAAATTTGGTTAATGATTAATTCAATAATTAAAATTATTTAATTTAGGTAGGTATGTAACGTTTTGCTCGAAATTGAACGTTGTCGAAAAAAAAAAAAAAAAATTAATAATAATAACAAAAAATAACCGTTTTAAACGTTTAAAATTCAGTAAATTGCTTACGAATCGCCGAGCCAATTATAGAAATCGATTGGCCCTTTGGTAGACGGGCCCGAGAAATCCGGGACGACAGAGTTCAGACGCATGATGACACTGTAAGTGAAACTGTTAGATTCGCGTGTTTGGTAAACGGCCGACAACGAGCACCCACGTCCTACGGAGTGCAGACGTCAAATGCGAATATTTGTTATTCAATATTGTGAAGTGAACGTGAAACAGAGTACCTGACTACATTGAGCAATAGACTGTAATAACGCGATGTACTTGTACGAAATCTGTGGCAATAACGCTCGTTTATAATTGAGTGTAAATGAGTGTAACCGTACCGGTGATAAGAGCGTTATCGGATTGATAACAATTTAAAACGCTATAGGTACTAGAGCAGGTCGCATCAAGATTATAGATAATTATTATCCATATCTGATAACAATTATCTATATCTGATAATAATTATCTATATCTGTGGCTACCGCTGTACATAAAGCTCATGTACATATTATCGTTATAATATAATGCACGTGTACAACTTTTGTAGGCGGGTAGTGGGGATGGTGGGATAAATAAATGTATTTAATTTATACCTGTAACAGCTATAACCGACAATAAACCATTGATAACGAAAAACGTTTCAGAGCAAAGTTCGGTTACATACGTGTTTTGAAAGGCTGTAATATTTACGATTTTAACATTTTATTTTAAAACTTATAGAAAAAAAAAATACATCTAGGTAGTACATTACATTTAATTTTTTTTTTCTGGTCACTAAGTACGACTTATAATGTAGGTGACTATCTCCTGTGAAATTTCCAAGCATTTCTATTTAGTTTAACAATTTTATCCAACAGTTACCTATCAAATAAAAAATGCAAAATTCAAATGTCTCAAAATAGCTTAAAAATGGTTCGAATGTTTTGAAAATTTGATAACGTCTAGAAAAAGTAATTATACATTTTCTGTCAAAATTCCAAGTCTCTACGAATATTTTTAACTGAATTACATTAAAAAAAAATAAAATTTAAAATTATAAATTACATATTTTCTTAAATTATCCAATTCTTTATACGTATTTCAGTGGCGTACCTAGGTCTCTATTACAGGGGGGGGGAGGGCAAAATATATTTTCACTCATTCTTAAAATAGAAAATGTTTTAAAAATTAAAAAAAAATAATGCACACATATTGTCACATATAATTATATGACCCACAGAGGAAGGGGGCTAATGTCCACTTCCCTTCTCCACAGGTACGCCACCGAAATATTTTTCGGTTTTTCTCAATTATTAAAAAAACTAATTAACTCATTAACTAGATTAAAAATTCAACAAAAAAATTCTCTTGGCAATATTTCTGGCAGAAAATGTATAAGTTACAATGGTTAAAATAATTAACCCGGGACACCCTGCAGTAGCCGTACATTATTTATTAATTCCAATAAAAACTACTTTGGATATCAAGAAATGACTTTTTTTTTAATAATGGCTATATGTTAAAAGAAACAAAATTGATTTCGTGTCATGTTTTGATTTGAGCAATATTTCTGATAGAAACCATAATTCGCACTCGCGGGAAGACGAAAAAGATGACGAGTTGCCAAGGCAGGATCCGGTGGCCGAATGAATCGAGGAGTCTCTTATGAGAAAGAAAGGGGAAAACAGTGGAGTGGTGTGGTCCGGTTCTCATTATCACGTCTTATTATGATACGAGATATTTAACTGTAATACATACTATTTTGTATTAATCAAAATTGACTAATAAACTGATAAAACAAAGTGGTGTCCACTATAATAAAATCTAGTGTAGATAATATTAATGTTTTTTAATATTATATTATGGTATATCATTACACGAGTTAAAGTTTAAAGTACATGGGAAAATACGTTTTAAGAGTTCATTATTATTACAGACCTGATGCGGTACACAGTCAATGATTAATACATCTTTCGATTGCGTTAAGTTATCGTTTATCACTCGTATACCTATTATCAGGCCCGCACTGGCCACTCTTATGAGACGGTTGCAGTTATCGCTTAAAAGGGTGCCTGAACCAGTAGTTTAACTACCGTGTAGTTTCGGGTGTACGATCTACACTATCCGCTTGTCTCCTCCGTAGGCACAAATCTTCTATAATTTGTTTCGTGCAGGTAAACGAACATAATATATGATACTTAAACGCGAACATTTGACGAAGGGAAATTAACAGTATTTATATTTTTTCTTAATGCAAGTTTAAGATAAGGTAATTTTAAGGTCAATTGTATTCATACTTAAAATAGGAAATTTCTAATCGAGTTACAAGGAAAATATTGATTTATTGGAAAAAAAAAAAATGACTTTTTTTATTGTCTATACGATTTGTTCGTGATTTATGATTTATACGTATATTTTATCATTGACTCCGATCGAAAATTTCCGGAAACGCCACCGGGATACATAAAATTTACCTAATTCGTCGGTATTTTACCGGTAAAATCAACGTTAACGTAGAAAAAAAAAAACACGAATATTATGTATTTATTTATTATATTTATTATGTATGTATAACACGGCCTATATTACTGTATAATGAACGCGACGAGGACGGTACGTTATGACGCGTGTCGCCTATAAATTATCGCGCACAATTGCCTGCAGTGTCCTCGCGAATACACTACACGACGTTACTTGCGTTTTATACGACGCGTGAATTTTAACGTGGCAATTTGAATTTTGATAGCCCCGCGGGACGGCCGAACGAGCATAATAACAATATTACAGACGGCAGAAATTTCAAACTGGAATCGTTCCGCCGTCGCCTCTATATAGTACTGTCTATTCTTTTTTGTTTTGTTTTTTGCATAGCCGAAGAAAAAGAAATCGTCTGTCCGTTCGGTGTGTTTGTCATCGTTTCACGGTGAACATCGGGAACGGCGCCCTTGCTACGAATTACACGAAATAATAGCCAAGTAGGACGTATATAATAGGTATAAAAGGTAGGTAGCTAGGTGTACAACCCACTACAGCCTAGGAAATAATATTATTCAGTAAAATATAGTCAAACTTTAGGACAGCTAGAAAATCCCGGAAAACAATAGTACGAACTGTAAAAATACGGCATGTAAATTTCTCAGATAATAAAACGGCGGACTGTAAAAATCCGGAATATGAAACGCTGTACATGTCCGGACTGCAATCGGCCGGAAAAATAAATGCTCAACCTAGAATATTCCGGACTGCAAAAATCCAGAAAACATAAATGCCTAAACCAGAAAGTCCCGAACTATGATAACCCGGAGTACAGAAATACGCACACTGTAATGTCCCGGACAAGAAATTTCTGGAATGTCACGCACAAGAATAATCCGGAATTTTAAAAACACTATAGATACTGATAATCGTGACACCGGGTCTGAGCATATCTATCCATCTCTGAAAACAGCTATAAAATCATGAACCTTCTTTTAATTTTAGTTCGTTTATTCTATTTGTACTGTGTATGCGAAGCATTGCCATCTATCGGTGTTTTTTTGTTAAATTCCGGAAAATTCGTGTCCAGGACCTTACAGTGTGCGTATTTTTATATTCCAGATTATTGTAGTCCGGTAATTTCTGGTTTAGGCATTTATAATTTCCGGATTTTTAAAGTCCGGAATATTCTGGTCTGAGCATTCATTTTTCCGGCCGATTACAGTCCGGATATTTAGTTTCATATTCCGGATTTTTACAGTCCACCGTTTTCTTATTTTTAAATGTATACATTCCGGAATTTTATAGTTCGCATAAATGATTTTTTTTTTCCGGATTATTACAGTCCGTATGATTACTGAAAATTTCCGGATTGTCACAGTCCGTCCGATTATTTTCCGGACAATTCCGGTTTACCAAACTCCATAGTCGCCTCCGGAAAAAAAAACTATCAGTTACACGTAATTATATAATTATCTCGCCACAAGCTTGCTTAAAGAGAACAGAGAATATTGTGTACAATTTTAATTTAAAATTTTATTTTTACATTATTTGAGTTAAATAAATTATTATTGTTATTTTAATTGTAATAATATCCTTAACTGATTTCATTCGCCTCCACAATTGAGTTGCTGCATTTTTATAAAATATAAATGTATAATATATGAATAAATACATGAGTTTTTTTTTTTTTAATGGAGGGGGGGGGGCGTTACAACACCAAAAGAGCCAAAAGGTATGTCCAAGGTATGCCGGCCTTAGGGTGATGGGGAGTGGGGCAAGCGGTGCAAATAATGTAATCCGAATATTACTACTAAATCTACAAACAATCATAACAATATTGTCCCGAAAGTAAACGAATTTCGATCCATGTGCCGCGTGACCGCGTGGTTTTCTTAGGACACGGGCTGTTATTGACGAAAATCGAGATGGTACCAATTGTACATAGCTAATAAAAATATTAATTAATAAAATATTGTTTGCACCTACTCATTTTGCGTCTAATATAAAAATACAAATTCGATTTTATTAGTTTGTAATTTATATATAATCATTTACATGTATCTAAGTTACGTAACTCGGTTAGGTACTTTTGTAACTCGAAATCAGTTACACAATTATCAAGTAAACTTTAAATGTAACGAGTTAAAATTTGTTTTGTAACTCGTAACAATGGATGCACGTAACTTAAATTACAAAAATCATCTTGAATCATTATTTGTACGATACTCAACAATATTATTTCAATTTGTGATAAGAGCGGAATAATACGTGCCAAATCACTGAACACTTATACTGGTTATATGTTATCAATAATTATAATACTTATAATATATTAGTTCTAGTTTGTAACTATTGACGTATTGCATAAATAAATTGATTTTATTTTATTGACTGAAAACCGTATTATTACTATTTGTGTAAAAA
This sequence comes from Cinara cedri, assembly GCA_902439185.1. Lineage (NCBI taxonomy): Eukaryota > Metazoa > Arthropoda > Insecta > Hemiptera > Aphididae > Cinara > Cinara cedri. The sequence goes on from CABPRJ010001896.1 coordinate 1,090,513, forward strand.
TTCAATAGCTTGTAACGTGTAATTTATTATGTAAGTTAGTTACAGTAACTGTAACTTGCAATCATTTACCTAAAATTAGAGTAATTTGTAACTAGTATCCAGTTACACCACGTACTGTAACTTGCCCATCTCCGCTAACAATATTTATAATTAGTTTTAAGTAGGTCAACGCGTACGAAATTTATCTACTACAAATTGTATATGATGTGAAAAATAGAAGTTGTATTCATAAATGCATCGATTGTATGGTCTTGTAATTTTAACAATTTTGATAACGGCATAATAATCTGATTCTTGTTCGTTAATAAATATTGTCAATAGGTCGTCTAAGATGTCTTGTTTAATTGTGCTTCGAAGTTTTTAGTTTTAATGAAACACAATTTTGAAAATTACCTTTCACAACAAGCGCAGCAATAGTGGCCCGAAAAGTAAACAACAAACGTTTTTTATAAACATTTATAAACACCGTGTGCCATTAGTTTTTAATCAACCGTTCTATCCAACCAAGCTATTAACATTTGCTATCTTTAGGCGTAGAGCCAGTGGAATTTAGCTAACGGATCTCAGCTTCTAACTCATTTTGATTTAAACCAAACACCCGTGTTAAATTCGAAATATCTTTGTTCTTCAAACGTTACTAAATGGCCAATACTCTTTATCATTTGAATTTCCAATTGTCCGTTGATTGAGCCTAGCTTCTATACTATTAATCATTTTATCCAACATTGATGTTTGATAACGAACTCGATTACTGGTGAATACTAAACTAATAATCTTTGATGATTTCTGGAATCTAGTCCACGAGAATTAATAAAAACACAACATACATAAAAATCGTAGGCAATGCCGAAAAAAAATTTGACCGACTCGAAATTGATAAAAATCGAAATGCGGCATTTCCGTCGGGGCGGTCGATATTGTTACGCATTATTGTTGCACATATTCATATTTTTTATATAACTACGCGTGTACCTAGATACCAAAACCTGTGCACCGATATGAATATTATGTAAATCGTGGTTTCAGAAATAATTTTACGTGACATGATAATATGCATTATTTAACAGTTAATAATAACACTCGTGGAATATTATAATAGTGCGGATAAACGCGGGCGTGAGCATTGTCAGAAAAAGGTGCACGCGCGGATTATCGCGATTGTTGATTGACACCGGACAATAAACCTAACTCTATACGCAAATCCGGTAAATTACAAAGTCATTCTAAGTCAGATCACGTACGCCACGGATAAGCCATGTAAAAAGGAGGCCTGGAAAAGGCCCTCGGCAGACGTGTCTCACCGTGTATAGGTTTAAACGAGCACATTTCCAGTGACGGTGAATTCGACTTTGAATGAATCGCAACAAAATCGTCTGTTATTTTGACTACAAACAACATGTTTCATTTCGTTGAATTATTCGTTTCGTGACACTGAAATCGGCACGCGACAATATTATACGTTAGCGCGTGGTCCGAACATACGTAAATTCTAAGTGTCTACTGCCTACCGTTGTTTAAGAGGGTCCGTACAGGCGATATTCGCTAAATTTCTGTGAAAAATCTCAAGTCATTTACCGACTCGAGTGTATTCAAATTCACTTTCGAATACATTTACAAATTTGCCGTGTCTCGTTATCATCACGAGTACCTCATATTTATTACGGTGCAATCGTGGAGTTTTTACGAAACCGTAACGCGAAACGTAAAAACGTGCCCTTCAAAATGATTACACAGAGACAGGAAAACGTTTTGAACGCGTTATTATAATCATTGCCGTATCGTCGCCGCGCGGAAACGTTTAATTATTTAAACGTCGACGGTACGAGTTTTTTTTTATCGAATCGCACAACGTGACGCAACATTACTTATGTAGGTGTACGGTGTGCCAACGGTTGTTCTAATCGAAGTTCAAGGGGGGGAAAACGAAACAAGATAAAATTACAAATTGCTCCCTTCCTCCCCCCCCCCCCAAAAAAAACTTAAACAACCGTCTTTAAATACGAACTCTGTACAAGTATAAAAAGCCACATTTTAAATCATCAGAAATGTATTACGTTTTACTATGACGAGTTTTAAAAAATTGCAAAAAGTCACGACCCAGTGTTAGGGGGCGATGACACTTATTGTCCTTTCCCCTTACAGCCGCCACTGCGATCCACTGTGTCGGTTATTCACTTTATATATTATATAGTTTCGCGTGTGCGAACGATAATATTGTTGTAAGCGGGTACACGAAATTGTGAACGAAAAAAAAAAAAAACTACCCACTTGTATACTACACGCATTCAGGGCACGTGCCAAGATATGAAATCTGCATTAAAAAAAAAAAAAAAAAAAAATGTCGCAAGAAGCTAGTAGGTACCTAATATGTGTTTGGAATACACTCACCACGCGCGTGTATTTATGCTGTCGGATTTCGCAAAGATGACATGCGGAAAAAGAGGGCGTATAAAAATATAGAGCGTTTTTAAACTTAGAGCCAAGAAAAAAAAAAAAAAAAATACACGAGGATTATAGGTTTAAAAAATGCGTGTTCGCCGCTTTTTTTTTTTTTTTGTATTAAGTCGGTTTTTTTTTCTTATTACACGTTTCCGCAATGACGGCCCTAATTATAATTGATATCTTCAGCCCCGGAAAGAAGGAACGGCTTAAGTCAATTTTCAAAATTGTTTTTTATTATTTTATCATCATGTCTGTCCCGTAATTATATTATACCGAAACGCTCGGTCATATTTTTATTTTGGTTTAGATAATTCACTTAAACCGTTTCGTCCGGCGATCACGCGACCAGAGATAACGCGTAGGGATAGGTAAACAAAACTAAATCACAAACGGTTTTTTTTTTTTTTTTGTTTTTTCGCCCGAACCGATTGTCCGTTTTACACACACCGCACACGAAACGTTCCCGTCGGCGTTTTTCATTTCTACGTTCGTATTGCAATTATGTTTCCATCGCAATAGTTCGAACGTACGGGTTTTATACGACAGTATTCGCTCCGGACAAACAGGTCTGTGTGGAATGACCGGCGCAAGAACGGTAGTAGGGGACCCGAATGTGGTTGGTCGGCGCGAAACGACGCGGGAACGCTCGGCGGAGGTTCGGACTGCCAGGACGCGCGGAAAAAGACTGAGGCTTATCGCAGAGCCGCGAGAACGGAACGGCGGAAAGTGGAAAAGGTAAAAGCGCCTCGCCGTGCCGACGAGACGCGTTTGGTTTTCCGCCGTCACCCGAGAACCGCGGAGAAGGTTGGGTTACGGTGCCGCGACCGACAACCGGCAGGAGGCGGCCGTAAGCTATAAAATCGTATTTAATTTCTGCGCCCGTGCTTTACGCGATACTCGGCGCGGCAACGGCAACGTTGCTGCGAGTTGTTTTCTACGTACGCACGCACGTACGCATATATATGCACGCTTGTTGTTTATTCTCGCCCTCTCTCTATTCGCAGGCGTTTTTTTTCTTTTTTTTCTTTTTCTCTCATTTCTAAAATACGATATCGTTCACGTCCCGGCGCCGCTACGCGCGCCACTCGATAATGCGTTATTCGAGAACGCACAGACATAGGTTTTTTTATTTTTTTTTTTTTTTTTGTTCCCAGACGTAAAACTATATTTACGTACAACTCGTACGCGGACCGAGGAGTCGAGAATTACTTACGCAGTTCGCGTTTGCAATTGCGATTCGCTATATAACGCGTCGTTTCGCGTAATATTATTGTCGTTGTGTGTGTGTGTATATATATTTTTCAAATCGGACCGGGAAAAACGGTAAAGTCAATTACTCCGAAGACGTTTATCCGCCGACACCGGATCGATTAAAACGCGGACAGCCGATCGGATCAACGGGTGTTTGCGAACACCATACGTACAATACATTTACCGACGTCATGTCGGACACCGACCGTGCGTTAATGCAACAACTGTTGTGACGCGCAAACGCGGAAATCACCGCGAATGGGATTCGTAATGAGAACGCGGTGCCTGTACGATGATCGTGATTGTGTTTTCGAGTTTTGCGTGATAATCGCACGGTAAATATTGTAAACGGTAATTTTTATTTGTTTTTACGGGATCCGAACGTTTACGGTTTTCCGGGTAAACGACCGCGGTCACCTGCCTCTGAACACGTCTGTGTAAACGGGACAAAGGACGGATCTGTGTATGCACCAGGCGGTGTTGCAGAGATTTTGTTCAATACCGTCGAATTTTATTGTCGGGTGGTTGTTTTTCTTTTTTTTTCTGTATGGAAATCGGAAAACTGTCGGAAATTTGAAAAAAAAAAAACCCGCCTAAAAGAAAATATCGCCGCCCGGCCGGAAAGTCCGAAATCTTTTGAGGCACGACGTAAAAAGTTTCGAAGAATAACTTTTACAATAACCGATAAGGTATTGTAAGGTAAAACGGTAAAAGGTATACACTTTATTGTGTCTTGTGCATCATTTATTATATCTTTTATTTATATTTTGTCCTTCGGAGATACCGTGCAAGAGTTTGACTATTTCTAATAAAATGCCAGTATCCACCGACACGCGACAGCCGTGTTTCGGAAGCCCCTTCCCCCCCCTCCCATCTCCTCGAAGTGTAAATGCGAATCGGTATTATTTTATTTATCGATTTTATGATTTCAGAGATTCTCAACAGTTTTTGTAGAAAAAAAAACGTAAAATCTGGTAACATGATATACACGAAGATCCGTCGGTGGGGTGCTACTGGACGAAATCTGTAACACCGCCGAGATCCGATGTATTGCAGCGCTGCGTCGTGTCCAGGAATTTTCAACGCAAATAACAACGATCGTGTACAAATCGTTTTTTTTTTTTTCCAATCCGATTATGGACTGTGGGAATTCCAAAACCGGATCCGAAAAGTCCGATTTTTACGAATCGAACTTTTCCCGATTTGTAATCCGGTTGGAAATATTTTCATCTACGTTTCTGAATCGAATTGCTTTAAATGCACGCTCGCAGTTGTCGTAGGAGTTATTTTTAGGCCAACCGCGAGCGGACGATAAGGAGGGGGGGGGTGGTAAATCCCTAAGCTCCCCCCCCCCCAGCGGCGTACGCCACTTCCGAAACCGTCATCTCGACGCCTGCGTTCGAAATGTTTCAATTCGGGCTGACGCCCTTTCGATTCCCGTGACTCTCCTCTTGCGCCTCACGCGGCGTCTTTTCGGGGTCAGGTCAGGTTAGGTTACACCGAAAAAAAGTGTGCGCACACACAATCGCAGCATACCGGCCGCTGCAGTAACAGTAAACGGCGTCTTGTTTCCGTCAACGGGCCGCGGAGATCCTGTTTCCGCGTAAATTCAAACGTAATGTTATTATACGATATTTGTAAAAAAAAAAAAAAAAAAAAAACAAAATCGTTTATAATGTTATCACTTTTTATCGGGAATTTCAAGTGGTTTTTTTTTTCCCCCCACGAAATACAGCCGTATAAGTGTAATGTTATAATACGGCGACGACTGATCGCGACCGCGGAACTCGGGCGGTGACGGAACCGTAGCCGAATCGCGTTAACGCCGTCGTCGTCAACATAATATGAAAACGGAATATTTTTATGGACGCACGGTGACAACGGTATGTCGTTATAACAACACGCGGGTACTATTATCATAACACTGATAGGGAGGTTTTTTTTTTTTTTTTTCGCTTTTCTACTCCCGCGCCGACGACCCGCATTTTTCAGTAAAAAAAAAATATAATAATAATAATATAATATATTATAATATAATTTTTTTTTTTTTTTTTTTTTTTTTTAGAGTGTTTATCGCGTTAATGTCATCGCGTTACGATACGGCGCGGCGCGGGATAAATAAAGTAAAACCGCCGCCGCGCCGGCCTCTACGTCGAATGGCTGTCACGAAAGCTAAAAATATCTCCGGCTCGCAAATTTTCTTATTAAAAAAAAAAAAAAAAACCATCACATAACAACAATATTTTATGGCATAGACGCGCCGTGGTTCTTACATTTTTTTTTTTTTTTAATATTTACCGTGTAATTCACCAGCGCGGGGACCGTAATATCGTATCAGGTAGTGCGTCTCACTCGAATAACGCGAATTTACATAATATATTATTATTATTACGTTACAAACGGAGGATTTCGTATGTTGTACGGGGCAGTATCACGCAGTAAACGTACGAACGCGACGACATTTCGGTTTTTACATTAATTGTACGCGATTGTATCGCGTTAAAGGACCGGCCGCGAATTCGTTTGGAAAATATGCGAAACCAATCGATTTTGAATTTTTCAAATACGTAAACGAACAAAGCCAAAGGAACAACGCAATAACGGAAACGCCCGACAACGCCCAGAACTTTAACGGTTCGACCACAGGACATTATCGTAACGAACAAAAAATGCCTATACGCGCATTCGAAATTATTGTACAACAGACGCACACGCCCGACGAAACACCCTGTATAAATGCTGAACGGGAATAATCGGTGTACATACGAGTGTAAAGTAAACACGCCAATTCGAATAAATTACACCGCCGTATACGCGCGCGTATTATTTGTATTTATTTGTAGATGGAATTTTTTTTTTTTCTATTATTATTATTATCATCGTCGAAACGACGGTATAATACGATAATTCACGAACTTTTCGAAATCGAACAACAATGTACGCGAGACACAACGCGCAGTAACGCTAGAATCGGATCGAGCAATCGGTTTCCATTAAATTGTCATCGTAGACGCGGTGTTTTTTTTTTTTTTTTTTCTTTACAAAAACTATTATAAATTCAATACGCGAGTTCAATAGGTACGATTTACTTATTTTACCGGTTCGCCGCAGTACTGTAGCTGTTCACGCGGACTATTTTCGACCGTCTACCGTTAAATTCGCCCCCCTCTTCCGAAAAAGTCGAGTTTAAATATTGCACGAGTGTATAACTATTTCGATAAAACTCTCGTCTAAAGCAGTGTAACGGTAAGACATTTCGAATGTAAAACATATGTACCCTAGCTGTATTGTCCGACTTCGTCCGTGCGAAATTTTGAAGAAAAAAAAAATAATCTCAAATCCATAATAATCTCGATACATTAAAGCCTCTTCTCTCCACATGCCGTGACCGAAAATAGAAAAATTGACTTGTGGACAATCAGGGGAGTATTTATAATAAACATGCGTACAAAAGTTCAATAGTGTCGTCAGAAACGTGGAACATAAAAAAAAGGCGACCGTTTTATTTTATGTATACAGTGTAACGAATATAACGTATCCGTTGGTATATCTCCTAAAGTAATGAAGATAATCAAATTCTGTTTTTTTTTTTTTTTTGTGTTAATCACAAGGATAAAAACTAATAACCTTTATATTTAAATTAGATTTTTAAAAATGTTGGTGAAAAAATTTAAAAAAATACTTATTATTTTGTTATTTTCGAATAACTTGAACATTTAACGAATTTAATGAAAATAAAAAATTGAAACGTTGAAATTGTCGGAAGAATAAACTCTATCAAATGGCTATCTTCATATTTGTTCGACGATAGTAGAATAATAAGTTACTTTTTTTTACTTAGTTTTTTTACAAAACATAAAAATTGTATTCATGTATACAAATTCTTAGTTCATATCCCTGTGAATATATAAAAAACATGATTTGATTATCTGTATTACGTCCGGAAGTATTACAATGGGTATATATTTTTGGGACGCCCTGTATACAAGGATTATTCGAGCGTGCCTTTTGAAGAAAACAACATTAAAAATAGGTCGTGTTTTAAAGCTCGGTCAGAAATATTGGGGACCGTTTGTACACAAATATCGCCGTCACGGTACGCCTATAGGCAATTTATCGACTTGAACGTTGTTTGCGTTGCCGGAGTACGAGAACTATAAGGAGGTCGAATAGCCGGCGGCATGGCATAGAAATAATATTATTACGTCACGCATCGTGGCGGTCGAGACGAGTACGCGGGCGGCAGAGTGGCCATTATGTTCCGCGCAGGAAATTACGCACACAGCGTTAATTTTTATCCGTCGTTAGCGCGTTGACGGTTTTTTTATTTCATTCTTCTGCTCGAAAATACCGGTTTTCCGGCTGACAAAGAAAAATAAAATCGATTTTTTTTTTTTTATATTTATATAAATTGTTGCCAGTTTTTTTCGGTTTCTGGAAAGAAAGCATTATTACACGAGGAAAAGTACAATGAATTTAGAAAAAAAAAAAAAAATGACCACCTACCAACTGTATAGATCCTTCTTAATGGCCGACAAAAAAGTTTTTTGATTGGAACGAGTCTGGTTCTGATCGAACATTTTTGTCCGCAAACAGAAAAATAAAATAAAGAACAGTTTCATAAAACCGTTTCTCGTTCCGGTAAAAATCTAAATTGTGACTCGGCCGGACTGGTCTATTGCGTGACGACGAGATGACAATAATGTTTACAAAACGTACGTGACACGTACGCCGGAAGACTTAAAATTCAATATGTATACGATAGAATAGTGATAATCTGAAATTTTGTGGAACGAGCTGGAAATTCGAATTATTATCGAGGGAAAAAGACAAAAAAAATCAGAATTGGAGACAGTACCTACAAGAATAAGTAGATATATATATTTTTATGAGGTTTATTTATAAAAACATAAAAATCTGTAGTTGGATTATTACAAAAAAGTCAATGTGAAAATTTAAAGCAATCAAAAAGGCAGGACTGAGACAGTGCCCATTGGCTGCAGTCGGAGTAAGAGATGTTTTTTTTTTCTTTATGATTATTGATTTGCTAGGAAGCAAGTTAATGCGAGGGTTTTGGTAGGTTTGAGCAACTAGTTTATTTAATGTTGGAACGAATTTATTGCAGAAAAACAAATATTAACATATAATTTAATGTACACCTATAAGTAACGATAAAACATTGCTTACGGAAAAACGATTCCGAAAGGAGTTCAGTTGATAGTTATGCTTTTTTAACAATATATAGGTCATATTATAGTAAAATAATTAAAAAGGCTTTATATATTTTCTTTGAAAATATTTGTTTAATGTCGTACCGATTTTCCCGGTTTTCAACGTTTTTCCTGGCATTCCAATGTTTTTTCCCAGTTTTTCACATTTGTTGAGAGAACTCTTGAGAAAAATAACCTCTCTGAGGTACCTTCCCAAAACCAATTTCCTTTCAGAAAAATTGCTATACGTAAAAATCGGATCAAGACCACTGGTAGAAAAGTTGTCCCTGAAAAAAAAAAAAGAAAGTAATTAACATCTTTGTAAAACCATAAGCTTCTTCGCACCACTCAGAATCTAAAAAGGACGGCCATACTTCACATGTGGGCGCAGCCACTGTGGGTGGGAAGTTGGGAATGTAAGATACAGATGAGAATTTTTATGTATATCCATAAGCAGCTATAAACTATTGCTCACAATAAAACGATTTTGAGTGGAGTTCATTTGATAGTGTTGCTTTGTCAGCAATATATATATATATATGTAATATTATGGTAAAATGATTATTACAATGTGCGTTTCCATGACGAAAATGATTGTGTAAAAAAAAAAAAATAAAAACGGTTGCCAATAACAACCTTATTTTTAATATTTCAACCTTTTTAACCTAAAGAACCAGGTTTCCTTGAATATTTCGAATATTAATGAGAATTTCAAAAATGACTTCTCTTAAAAAGCACCCAAAGAAAATTTCCTCTCAGAAACGGTGCTATACTTGATAATCAGAGTAAGTTTTCTGGTTGAAAAAATGTTCCCATAAAAATAATTTTTTTGTAAAACAAACACATTCTTCGCTTCGCTCAGAACCTGAAAAGAATTTATACTACTGATGGATGTTCCACTGTTGTAGGTGGGATATTGAAAAGGTAGGGTAGACAAATGTATTTGATTTGTATGCGTGAACAAATATATCGCTAACGAAAAACGATTCTGAGCGAAGTCCGTTTATATAGTTTATTCATAATTTGAATGGTCGCTCGTAACGGTGTTACCGATTCGCGTCGATATTCGATTCTAAAACCGTTATAAAAAAAAAAAAAAAACAACAACAACTTCATTAAACTTTACTTTTTATGGTTTCTTAGACCACTGAATTATAATTCATAACCCTTGTTAAATTTTCATAAAATTTCTGTTCGGTCAGACAATTATATCCGCCGCGTACCGAATATAGAAAAAAAAAAAAAAACGAAAAACGAAAAAACGAAAACCGCAACGCGGATTCGAACAAACCGGAAATCTCTAACGCGCAATTGTCGCCGGGCCGCGGCGCGCGCGTGTGATGACAACACGCGCCGTAGACAGCGAGACGTTATTTGTTTGACGAATTCGACGCGCGCGGACGGCGGCGGCGGCGGCGGTCGCAGTCTCGCGCGCGATATTCGCGTGACAATAGTACACGGCGACACGGCGCGGATACGGTACGCAACGGCGACAACAATATCGCGGTACAGATCGATTATTTTCTTATTTTCTCGAACACAACGCGGTCCCGGAGTCCCGGGAGTGCGCGCGGTACAGCCGGTTACGCCGCTGCTGCCGCTACAACGGCGGTGGCCGTGTAGCTGTTGTCGATTCGATTTTCTTTTCTTTTTTTTTCCCGTTGGTTTTTCGGTCTTATTATTACCCCCGGATACTACGCAATAAAATAATATTATTATGTATGCGACGCGCGAGACTCCGGCGCGCCGTACGAGATAGCCGCGTCGCAACCAGTGCACCACTATCGCCGCCGCCATTACCACTACCACTGCTACCACTGCTGCTACTGCTACCGCTGCTGCTGCTACTGCTGCTGCTGCTGCTACTGCTACTACTGCTGCTGCTGCTATTACTACTACAAAGCGAACGAATACGGAGAGAGAATTACAGAGTACACAATTCCGGAGCGAATGAATGAACGTCGGCGGCGGCCGTGACGGTAGAGAGAGAGAGAGAGCGGGAGAGAGAGAGAGTGAGAGAGAGTGAGAGAGAGCGAGAGTAAACGCGAACGTTACGACGACGACGTCCGGACAAAAGGCGGGATTAATATTATTTCGTAGGTAATAAGACGTGTACGTAATAAATGATGGCGAAAAAAAAAAAAAATAAAAAACGAATTACAGTCGATTTCGGGTGTGCAACACCTGTATAATATACGGGGTGTTCCGGTGTTGTGACGCGACCGTATACTCTCGCGCCATTTTCGTCGCCGGCAACCCCTCTATCCGGTCTCTCTGTACCGAAAATTGTTTGGCCGCCCGTGCCGTACGCGAACTCAGTAGCCGGTGGAAAATGAACGTCGAATTTTCCGCCGGTCGCGGCCGGGCACACTATCGAATGCGTTTCACATCCGTACGCGTACGGAAACCTCGCGTTTTCCTTATGAGAAAAACAACCCCCCGACCGACAGACTAATGCGGACGACAACATCCGCGCGGTTTCGGACTTTGGCCGAAACGTCTGAAACCTTTAACCGATAATTGTCAAAACCAATAACGTTCAAATCGCCATCGCACTAACACTGTGCGACTGCATTTTTTTTCCCGCGCGGACGTTTCGGTCGAACACCGCCGCCGGGGTTTCCGACAAAATCACGCTGCAGATATCCAGAATCTCCAGGAATTAGCATTATTTGTCGAGCTCAACAGAATTGGACGTGATCGGCGGAATTGTCCGAGATGAAAAACTGTCTCGTCTAACTCAATCCATCCGTATCGATAAATGTTAGGTGTAATTCCGTTCGAAAATTTAAATAAAACGCGTAATTAAAAATACAAAGCGATTTCATAATTTTCCGTGAATTTCCAATTCGACGCGTCCCCCGATACGGGTTCCGTATCGGCGTATACGTTTGCGTAAACGTTTCCGTGCGCTCTATAAATATTAATCAGTGTTTCTTTCAGGGACATGTGTATGGGGTGAGTGGGGGAGGGGGCTGCGCCCTGATTGTGTTGATGTAGCGCATCGCGCTCGTATATATCACACACGTTATATTTTTTTTTTTCGAATCCCGATAAAAGATTTCCGTATTTTAATCATCATCATCGTCTTTGCGCAACACTGTTTGTGGGGTCGGTTTTTAGCGATCGGGCGTCGAATACGACAAATCACGCGCGTACGGCGTTTTCACCGGAACTAACGATTATCATCACATTTTGTTTCGTTTTTTAGATTCGGTATTCGGCCGACGACAGCGTCGAATTGTAAATCCGTACGGTCCCCGCCGTCCGTGACCAGAGAGGCTATTAGCCCGAATGCCCCGCGCAACGGTGACCGCGCCGAAAACGGTCCGCACGCCACGCGCAATAATATATTATAACTGGAGTATCGTCGTCGTCGGTCGTTCCGAATTATTATAGTCTGCCGTCGTCGTTTAAGAAAAAAAAAAAAACAACAACAACAACAATAATAAACGGAAAACACTCGACAAAATAACTGCGTGTGTCGAGAACGTGCGTTCCATTGTAATAATATTTCCGATTCGGTCTCCGCGCTATTTCTCTCTATCACTTCCTCTCTCTCTCTCTCTCTCTCTCTCTCACTCTCTGGTTCTCGAACGTGGTTCGGTTTCTTAAATTTGTCGTCGTCACAGCCGCCGTTGCATCAAATCAATTAGAAAAAACGAAATAAAAAAAAAAAATAATAATAATAATAAATTAATAAATCTTCGCGGTACTCGGCGTATATTAAGTAAAACGATACAAAACAATCATTATTATTGCGGCACGCGCGCGCAAGTATAATACAGCGCGTCTTTCGGAGTCGCCGACGGACGTTTCTCGGTAGTCCGGCCACTCGGACGATTTTTATCCATATTTTTTTTTCTTTTTTTTTTTTTTTTCTCGTCGAATGCAGTATTTTTATTCTCCGCACAGTTCTGTGTAGATACGAGTTATTCATTTAATATCGCCGCCGTCGTCCGCGAACACAATAATAATACCTGTACACAATAAACGGCGCCGAATCGAGATTACGAGATTCGTATGCGCGTCGCCGACATCGAATTCCCGTGTCAAGGTATACGGTGGGAAGGGGTGGGTGGGGGGTTAGTGTGTGGGGGGGGATGGCGACCCGATAAATCGTCGCGTTTATTGATAAATAACAAATACTCGAGCGCGTGCCCCGCTGCGGGACGTCGTGATCGCCATAATATTTTAATCACGGCCGAAATGCCGACGAATTTCTAGTACAGCTCCGGAATTAGAAATTCGTCGGCATTTCGGGATCATAACCGTTTTCGACCGAAATCGCACCCCACCTTATTGGACTTTTCGGCCGAATTCGAGAATGGTCAATTCGTTTTTCGACCGAAATTCGTACCTTTCCGCCCAATCCGAAAATGTGGAGGCGAGAAGGACAATCTATATCATCAAATAATCGATCATTCACAATTATAACAATCAATCTATGATTAAGAATAAAAATATATAAAATTGTCTATTTTCTGAAGAAAAAAAACTTTATTAATTTGTTTTCACAAACCTTCGGTTTTCGCTAAACGGTGAATTTATTTTTTGTTCGGGCGCAAAAAATGATACCATTAAAAATATCAAATAATTATTCGAACATGCAGTGAACCAGGCTCGCTAACAAAAAATAAACAACTGCCGAGACCTGACAAAATATTATTATTACTTATTTTCTGGTGTAACAGAAAAATAAATGTATATGTCATGTACAAATGTACATGATAAAATATAATAATATTTTTAAATTCTGAGTGGAGCGAATTACAACTAATTGTATAACCAAAGACCTTGCTTCGATTTTTATGTGTAGCACTTTTTCCGAAAGAAATTGGGTTGGGGAGGTATTTTTTCGATTCTCAATAGTTTTCTCTTCAAATGGGAAAAACCGGAATCCATTTTAATTTTGGAATTGCAGGAATAATTGGAATTTTACCATATGACATACATATATTGTTGACAAAGCAGCACTATCGATTGAACTCTGTTCAGAATCGTTTTTCGCTAGCTTATCGTTAATGGCTTATCGTTGCTTAAAGGTGTACATTAAATTACTTACAACAGTGGCTGCACCCGACACCATTATCTTAGGACATCTTTTTTTTTTTTTATAATATATACCTATTAAATAATATATAGATACACATTTATAAATCTTAAACTATAAGTAGGTATATGACATGTTAACGTAAACATATTGTTAATAAAACATTTTTATATGTATAAATTAAACGTTCAGTTTTGATATTTTTTACTTTTTTAATATATATGATACAAGTAACTGTTGTGATTGGTTCGGCCGAAAAGGGAATTGAATTTTTTCTAAATTTAGTCGAAAAGGGAAGGGTTCAATTTTGGCCGCCGCCCTATAGTATGTACAGTCCGAGTGTGGATAATAATGGTAAAGGAAAAAATGGCGATGAAATAAATGAGCAGAATATATAATGGCCAGAGAAAACGTTTTCGACATTTTCTGCGCAGCCATATTCGCGGGACGAGTTCATTAGATGATACTTTAATTTGGGGCCGGAACCTTCATGATTTTACAAGTTTCGGTTATTGTTTGGTTCTTAATGAAATTAAGTTCCGAACATTTTGGTTCCGGTTGTCGGTGGTATATCTACAGAAATTTTTTTTTTTAATCATAAACCGGCAATTATCTCGGAGGACTTTAAGTGAATTTGATTTCTGTTTTTTTTTTTTTAACCATTGTCGAATCGTTGAAAATTTATTTTAAAACCATTTTTAATTTTTCACCCATACTCCGTACACCTTGAATAAGTATATAATATTGTTTTTCAAATAGCAACCTCCTTTTTTGAACACAGATTCGAAAAGAGTATATTTTTTCAGAATTTTTGACATGCATAACACTAATGACAGATTTATTGTTTATGGAGTATAATTACCGTTTAAAATTTAGACCGGCGAAGTGTGAAATAGTTATCAATTTACCATTTAAAAATATATGTATTTTTTATGAACCTTCTCTACTCCTCCAGTCTCAACTTTAAAAGGTAAATCTAATATTAATGTTTTATATAAATATCTGGAAAAACATTTCTTTATTCGAATTTTTGTTCAAAAAAAGTGGTTCCTACTTGAAACAAGAAAGTATTTACTTATATCTAAGGTATACGGAGTAGAGGTAAAAATTAAAAATAGTTTTAAAATAAAACTTAACCGATTCCACAATGATTAAAACAAAACGGAAATCAAATTCATTTAAAATCCTCCGAGAAAATTACTGGTTCGTGATAAAAAAAAAAAAATCATCCTGTACTGCCCCCATTATTGTATCGATCACCGTATAGTTTCACTAAAACACGCGTTAGTTTTTCCAACTTGGAATACGATTTTTACATAATATAGGCCATTGAAAATATTCAAGAAATAACGGACTTTCGTACTATTTTCAGAAAACATTAGAACAAATAATGTTAATATAGATTTAGCGGTTTTTGGCCAAATCTATAACGAATGAGTACGCAGAGATGTGGAATTTTGAAGCGTACAGTCGAACAGACGGGTCAACGAAAACATCTGGAAAACAGATTTTTCATTTTCAATTTCTACACGAGTGCTTGCGAGTAACAAAAGTGATGGAAAATTCAATTATACCGAGAAAAAGTCAAGTCATTAGTCAAGTACTCGTATTGTTAATTTTTCGTTTGGATTAACTTACTGTAACTATATAGCTGTAATCGAATTTCAACAAATAAACACAAATTTACTAGCTAACTGTTATGGAAGGTTTGAGTTTATTTTTGTTAATGCTGAACTGTTATATACGAGTAGACAAAAATAACAACAAATAAGTCAATTTAAAAAGTACTCTTGACTGTACAGGATGATCAATTTATCCATAATTTGGCGAATTTTTTCGATGATTTTAAGCGAATTCGAATTTCTGTTATTTTTTTCAATCATTATGGAACCGTTTAACCTTTAACTGGAGACAATTTTCAAATTTCAACCCTTCTCCCTCCGTCGAATTTAAACACAGATTTGAACCGGGTGCATTTTCCTATAAAAGTTAGACGGGATTTAACCGGAGAAGTAGCTAGGGACTAACTGCATATCCATTTTTAGGTGAAAATCCGTCCCTATTTCACCGTTCTTAAATGTTAAAATATAGTATGATCGACGAAAAATAAATGAATCGGCGGATGGGTGACTACCGCGCCGCCACCGTGAAAACTTTAAAGTAAATATTTTATGGTTATACCAATTAAATAATATCGGTGTTAACGAACTCGCGTGTGCCAAACACAATAATAACGTAATAATAGAGCGCTTATTAAAATGAAAAATGCGGAATAACTTAACGTTAACGCGATCGTTCATCATTTTAGAATAATATTTCGTGCAAACCGTCACGGATATAATATTATATAATAATGTATAGTTATCAAAAAAAAAAAAAAAAAAAAAAAAACACCCGTTTATTCGGTATGTGACGTTTTGTATAGGTCAAAAATGTCATAATAATACCTATATAATGTATATTATATACCGCGAAAGTATAGTTAAAAGAAATGTCATGTCAAATAGGTCAGTCACGTGAGTTATTGTCGTATTTACGTACGTGTATAAGTATATACATATATATTGCAATGGCACGCATTAAAAAAATATTAAATATTAAAAATGAGCGGATGTAAAACGTCTAAACAAAAATATATGTGTGTGTATATATATATATATATTACGGTAAACGTAGGAAATCTGAGTAATTGTATCCACAATGTCCGGAAATTTTTGACAATACGAAAATCAATTAAAGTGTTTCAATTTTTTGTACATCGTACGGTTTCATGTGAGTTTCATGCACTTTGAATCGAATGAATATATTTTCGAAATATATATGTGTTTAATAAGAAAATTAGTAGTAATATTTGTTTAATATTATACCTAATTCCCCGTTTATTTCTAGGTTTTTGCTGTTGTTCCATGTTTTTTCTCGGTTTTTCAGAGTTGCTGGGATAACTCTTGGGAAAATCGAAAAATTACATTCTTTAAGTAAATACCTAGCCAGATTTCCATTCAGAAAATGTGCTATCATTATTATAAATTGCTAATAAAACCTACATTTCTTATATTTTTCTATTTTCTTTTTAGGTTTTTCAAATTTGATGAGAAAATTGAAAAATTACCTCTTTAAAGTACCTCTACATGCCGATTTTCTTCCAGAAAAAGTATTACACGTAAAAAACCGAGCAAGTCCTCTGGTAAAAAAAACAATAAACATCTTTGTAAAACTATAAGCTTTTATAAGCTAATTTTTAAATAAGCGAGACGAAAATTACAAACAATTATTGTACGTTCAGCTTGTACATTGTAGAGTGAGGGGTAGATGACAAAAATATAAACGAAAGAATGCAAGCCGCGATGACTTTTTTTCTTTTCAATTTTTTTATTATAATATATTGTAATATTTATTATTTGGAATTTTCACGATTATTTTTTCCTATTTAATGACGATATTCCAAATAAATAATATAATACAACTAATTATATGAATAATATCATTTTATTTTATTATTATTCGGACATTTTTTCGCCAGACATTTTATCTTCGGACATTTTAGTAGAACACCTCGTGGGGCATACTATATACACTGTATACAATATAATATTGTACATTGCAAATTCGATAACGGTACGGTTCTACAAACCTTTTCAACGTTTAGTGTCTACCCAGGTTTATATAAAAAAAAATATAAAAATGATAATTATTATGTATAGATATACATTGTGTATTATATTGTAATTATCAAATAATTATTATTATACTGTGAACGTTTTTCGTTGCACTTGGAACGAATCGGCCGACTTTGTCCGCGTTGTATTTATCTCGGGACCGCGTAAATGAATACGAGTGAATTATATTTTTTATGCACCGAAGAATTCGAAACATTCAAATATCTTCCGTAAATATTCCGTACAATCTATAAACTATTCCAATAAAGTTATTATAATTATATCAATAATGGTATCGTATCGTATTTAGGCATGGCAGATACCGTGGTAAGTATATTATATTATAAATAACGATTAGCAAATGACTTTTTTTTTTAATAAATGTTTTTCACAATTTCGAATTTTATTTACATAATATTATTATAACTCAATTTACCACACGCATTATGATTTATATTAGAAATCTCAAACGGAACGAATCCATCGTCCATCATTTGAATTCGTCTAATTATAACGCGATGTACCATAAAGCGGTCACGCTACCGATGAAGAACGGAAGAAAATTGAGCTGCATCGCGAACGTGATCCACACCAGAGTAAGACGAATAGCGAATATAATAGAACACATTGAATAACAATATATTCTAGTGCAATCAATATCCGTAATAATATTGTGTATATTATTTCCGGTTTAGGCTTTCGCTCGTCCAAATTTCACGAAATTGTGTGCCAGTATCGTCAAAGATGGATTCGTCGGATCAGCGCCGGCGTTTCGGTCGGTTTTGCTGCAAAAATGTTACGATGTATACAAAGGATTATGCGAAACACCCGCAGTGATAGTGGTTTTTCTTAAAAATGCACAATAAATGAGAATACTTTGGGTTTGTTTTTGTCGATTTTCGGTAAAAAAAAAAAAAAAAAAAAAAGAAAAATACTACTTTCATATCTCATCAGTTTACCGAGCTTTGCTCGGAATTGGTTATCAAATGAAAATATCTAGTATTGATTTTGTACATAACCTGAATTACGGTTTATACCTCCTAAAATCTCGGTCCATTATTGTATATAGCCTACTCACTGTGCGAAGTTAATTGCTGGCTTTTTTAATTTGGGTTTTCACCGGCAAGAGGGTCCTCTTTTTAAAAGAGATTAACGAGTTTATAATTTCTATGAGAAAGACCGCATGCCGTCCTCGAACCTTCACGGTCAAGCCGATAATTTCGCGAACAATTATGAGTGCTTGGCGAATATTAAAATACATGGCAAATATTTTTTATTTTATTTTATATTTTTTACGTGTTTTGTAAAAGTTTAAACTTTTTTAAAATTTCGTCGGTGAATTATACAACCCGGGTGCGTACATTGAGGAGACTATATGGTCGTGTGTAAATGGACTGATGAGAGTATATGACGGAAATTTACACATCGAATGTCTGTGCACCATTTTAAAGTCGATTTCACCGAAATTATCTCAAGTAAATTACTCTGTACAATATTTATTATGATAATATATTGTGGATGCTTAATAATTACCTGTATCTAACGTCCACAGACGTACTGTATGACAAGAGTAGTTGGTCATTTGCTGCTGTTGGAAACCGATACGTCCACAGCCAATACGATGCCATCAACATCAAAAACATTAATGCCCGAAATAAAAGATACGAATTTAATCCTGACTGGATTCACGAAAGTATGAGTATTGTCAAATTAACTAGGTACTAAAAATCTCTTGAGTATATCGTGGAAAACGTTGGCATAGAAACAAAATATGTCGATTTTGTTTTTTTTGTTTTTTACGTTTACAGCTGTTATCGCTGAGAACAATATCAACGCAAAACAGTTTCAAGGTGACCTGGCGGTCACACATACACACATTCTCTGTATTCCTAATCTTAAATTAACGAATGATTATTGTGATTGTGAATTATAATAGGTATAATATTTAAATTTTACCATTTGTATGAGCTTTTAATATATATATATTGTTTTATAAATCGCAGACGCGAATGGCCAGTTTTTATATTTTATATCACAGATTCTAAACGCCGAATACAACATTATTTTGTGTAACGAATACTTACGTTACAGTCATCGTTCGAAACATAGGAAATAAGGGAGTTTAGCAGTTAGGAATATTAAAAGCAGAAATGTATTGTAATACCTAGAGTAATATCAAGAGTAAAATAAAGGAATGTGCTGGTCACCGTGATAGGAGCAAACTGGCGATGAGCGGGAAAAATCTGGTGGTCATCCAAGTATTCACCTGGGAATATGGATGGATACGCTGAATATTGAACTTGAACAATTTGTACAATTATCGCGGACAAACGTTAGTGAGGAAAGATGTCAAGTACTAGTGGAAACTGAAAAGCGCCCCGTCTATAGACGCACATTCAGTCCAAAACTCAGGAGTGCTAAAATTATTTACGATACGGTATCATGGATGGGGTTGCCCTCCGCACCCCCTAACCTATTCGACATTTCAAAATAAAATTATATATTACTCGCACATTAAATGAACATAATAGAAATAATGAGAAACGATTTTCAATAATGAACCCTTTATTAAATAACCTAATAAATCACCAACAAGGGAAGGGCATACATCCTTAAAAATACGAGAACGATTAACATAAACTTACATAATAATATAATATATATAATATGGATAATATTAATTATTTACATATTACGTATAATACAAATCAATACGCAATAATACAACGGTAATTACTCACCTCATATCTGAGTACTGTTTAAGTACTTTATTTAGCTCAAAATCTAGGGGTGTTAATTTTAGATTTTGGAGTACTAAGCACCCCCCGGCACCCGGCACCCGGTATGTGTATCAACGGTACCCTCGTCACCCTGATTTTTTGCGTATGGTATAAAAGCTACGGAAGAAAAACACGAATATCGGAAAATTGTTTTTATAACCAATTGAAATTTTAAAACCGTTATTTCTGATGTTTAATCGTCGTAACTATTGTTTTGAAAACACCAATATTTATTATAATCTATTTTCACGCACCATCACGAACATTTTAACAACTCCTAGTATGCATTGTTACCAATGAGAAAATTGTAATTGTACGTTAAAAAGTTTTAAAAACGAAATCCGTAATTCAATTGTATAATAATATTAACACAATCGTGTAATTAAACACTTCCGCTTGCTATTCACAACATAAAAATTATTATTCCCAGGTTTGGAGCAGAAGCGTATTTAGAAGTGGGGTGAAGGAAAAATAAGAGAAGAAGACAAGATGTCTTGGAATCTTTAATCGCGCACCTTACTGACAATAATGTCGATAAGCGAAAAACTTGATTATTACAAACTTTTAGATTATTATTTTGTATTATTCTGTACTTATGATAAAAATTATTTGAGTTTTATGGGAACAAATGGTTACAGTATAAATTCGATATTATAATATTACCATTATGCCATATAATTCATTACTTTTTAATGTTTAATATTATGTCCATAGAGTGATACAAATGTATATTTCCTAAATTGAAAGGAATTTCGAAAGTAATTGAAATTTTCAGAGTTTTTTGAGGAGGAGGTTAAACACTCGTATTAGTGACTATGAGTGAAAGAGATTTTCGAAAAAAAAAGAAGGGGGAGCCAATTAATCTGTGTTGGTACAGAGCGCCAAAATCGTAAATACGTTCTGGTTGGGAACCGTACTGTAGTACTGTAGAGAAACGGGGGTGAAATATACATATTAAAGTAAACTTCCAGAACCGTGTAATCCGTTGAAATTGTTTTTTTTTGTTTCCGAAAACAATTCAGTTTAATTCGAAATCGCAAAAGCGATACGATAAAACGATAAACACTGCACGGATACTGTCAGGGCCGAAGAGGAAAACGAGACGAAATCGTACAGAAATACAATTAAATTCTCAGCGCATGAAAGCTGATATGTTATTTTTCGAATCGTATTTCAGCGATCGTCACGCCACTCGAAAAGGTTGTAATTTTAACACTTAATATTCATCTTTATTCTGAGGTACCTGATAAAAATTACATTTTCGACTCGTGTCGTAACATATTATTTTATTATTAGTGTTTAGTTTTTTGTACAAATATATATGTATTATAAAAATTAAATATATGCTTGTATTGAAAACCACGGTAAAGACCTTTTTTCCTTGGAACCAAAAATGTACTACGCTTGCATTATAATTGCAAGTTACAATAACCGGACAAACTAATAAAATATTGATACATTTTTTTTTTAATCCACAGAGGGTATCACAATATCACATTATCATATACATATTATAATAATTGTTTATCACAATGTCGTCTCGATCGAATCCGATAACAATCGTGTTCGACGGCGTATTATTATTATTTTTTTAAAAAAAAAAAAAATAATAATAATAATAAAATAATGGCGATTAAAAAAAAAAAAAAAACAACAACCCCTATATATAAGAAGAATAACTAATTTCATTGAGTGCACACGCGCGTATACAAATACAATATATAATTAACAAAAAAAAAAAAAAAAGTTCAAAACGAGCTCTATGAGAGTATATAAACAAATATATAACACATACACAATAATATACATGTACAGTAGGTAGGTAATAATTTATTATGAATATTTTATCGTTCGTTAAATTAATTTTTCTGAAAGTATAATTTACATTACATTTTTCGTTTTTATTTTTTGGCGCCAATAACGATGCATAATAAATTATTCATCAAAACGAATAAAGCGCATTTTCCAACATATTTATGTATATATGTGCAAATACATGTACACAGGTACGCAGCAAAAATGTCATTGAAATTGAAATAATTAATTTTTACACGCGTATTACTTTATTATATTAAATACTGGTGTAATATTATTATTATTATAGTGCGCCAGTATTACACGAGAAAGCACGTTCATAATGAGTGATTAAAAAATATTTTTAATAAAATACAATTTATTTTTATTTTTTTCGAAAACCGGGCGATTTTATTCAAACGACGGTGACACAAAACATTTCAAACGGATATACTTGGATCGAAGTTGAGGTTTTTTTATTTATTGATAAATCGGGATACCAAAATAAACATTTTCCGAAACGTTACCCGTTGCGGTGTGAACAAATTTTTTATCTTCTGAAAAGAAAACGCCTGTTTCTTTGAATTTCCAACCGGTTTTCGTAATTACTGGAAAATCCCGGAAAAACAAATTTATGACATTAACAATTTGACTATTTATTACTAAGTTTTTGCTCAACCAGAAATATAGCTTCAAATTTTAAGAATAGCCCCTATTCTGAAATTAAATTTTTTCTGATTTGAAAATATGGAAATCGTTTTTTAATATTCCGAGTACTTTTCTTAATAATTGGGCAAAATAAAGAAAAACGGGAAAGTTTACAGAAATAACGGTTTCAATATTTTCAACTTGAATTTTTGTTGTTTTTCGTTAAAAAATTTCTGTAGAGACCTGACATGCACAGATTATTAGGCTATTAGATTCTGAGTAAAACGAGAAATGCATTAGTTTTATAATGATGTTAAATTGTTTTTTTATTTTATTTTATTTACTGTGTAAAGAATTTCTCTTAGAGATCTTGCTCCAATCAAAATATGATGAGATAGTTTTTTTTTGTTTCATTTTGACTCTTAAAAGGTCATTTTTGAAATTCTCGTTTATATTTGAGATGATGAGAAAAAACTGGTTCTTTAGGTTTAAAAGATTGAAAATAAGGTTGTCATTGGCAACCATTTTTATTCATTTTTTGTTATTATTAAGTTTTTATTAATTTAATCTTTTTTAAACAATGGTTATCGTGAAACCACATATTGTTGAAAAAGTAGTACACTTAAACTCCGCTTAGAACTGTTTTTCGTTAATCTTTGCACATAGATATAAATTCGATTCCCCTCCATTTTCTACCTTCCCAACTTCTTACCTATAACAGAGTCTCTGTGGTGCAAATTATGTCAGTCTGTTTTTTGAGCTATTTATAAGTATTTGTTTTAGTTTTTATTTGGTTGGAACTATGAAGTTAAAATTATAATTTGACTAAACAGAAATACATAAAAATTTAACTTTATTATAAGTTGAAGGTCAAAAAAAGTTGAGTGTTATCATATTAGTTTTTTTTATAAACGATTTAAGACAAAATATTAACGAAAATTGTACAGCATATCGTACATGTAGAAATAACTGAACTTCACTCAAAACAGTATTTCGTTAACAATAATTTTTCGTTGTTTACAGTTATCAAATAAATAACTTTATGTATCCTACTTTTCCAACTTCTATCTACAACAGTAGCGCACCCATCAGCAGTATTAGGTGTTTTTTTTTTTTTTTAAATTTACAAATCACCCACTCGGAATCCGTGCGTTTATAAAATTAAAATTAATAAAGGTTTTTATTTGAAATAACATAATACAAAAGTACTTTAATATATTAGGGTGTTTCAAGATTTTTTTCTAATCAGATATTCTTCTTCTCATTGTGTTTCTTAAAACTTAATAATGTTTCTTACGTTTTTTTAGTATATTTAAATGATTCTTTAAGATTGTGAGCATAAATTTTAGAGAAATATTAGTTATTTTAGTTTTTATATAAATAATAATTTTTGAAGTAAAATCATTGTGTCGAAAATCAGAAGAAAAAAAAACAAGTAACACATTATTTCATTCAAATTATATATTTTAAATTTGTCTACTCATTTAATCTTTTAAAAGTTAATTTATTATTTTGATTTATTAACCCCTGAAACAACTCCAAAATAATTTTTTTTGGTTTGGAAATAGTTTAACTTATTTCTTATTTAGTTACCAAGAAAATGCTTCTACTTGTATAGCAAGTTACACTTGAAATTACTTCAAATAAAATTATTTTCGTAATTATTATGGATTATTCCATTATGTCCTATATGAAAGGTTAGGTCCTATATGAAAAACAACACAAAACGTCCTTTATAGTTTGAATTCAGAATTTTTTTTTTAATGTTGATCAAAAATATGTTGTATAATATAACGAATCTTACGTTTTATATATTTTTTGTTTTTATCCATTTGAAATCTTTTGTTATAGTTTTTTTCGCTTGTGGTATTTTTCTTCTGTATATTTATATAAATTGTAGCAAATATTATTTTTATAATAAAATAATAAAGTAAAAACAAAATTATTAAAATGGTTAATACTCGTAAATAAATAAAGTAAACAAATTTAGTAAAAAAAAGTTATATATAAAAATAAAATAAATAAATGAATGAGTGCGTCGCCTGAAATATTATGATAACTGTATTATACAACCGGTTTTGCGACTGAATATAAAAAATTAAATGAAGGAATTCATAGAAAAAAATTTATACAAATTGGTCGTTTTACATAGAATATATAACTGCAATTACGTTTTACTTTTTTTACATTTTGACTGTGATATACTTGATGATGAATTTTTAATTAGAAACCGGTTGTATAATACACTTATAATACTCCTGGTGACGCATTCATTCATTTATTTATTTTATTTTTATATATACATTTTTTATTTATATATTTATTGACTTTAATTATTTTTGTCTATTTTGTTTTGAGAAAACTGGATTACAATATCATTTGCAAATGTTATTTTTCATTCCGACAAATTTTCGATAATAATGGATGTAGAGATTTTCGAATTTTTTATGGAAATCACCAACGCAGAACTTGTACTCTGAACAATGGCTTACCTCAAAGTTCAGTCATATACTCAAATCTCTTTAATGCAACATATATTGTAACCATAACAGCTAGGAAAGACTCCAAAATGTTCTCTTGTGCTGATGACCGCGACACATGTGTATTAGCATAAAAAAAGAAGCTAGAAACTTTTGAGAGTATTCTAACATCTGATAGGACAATTCTTCGATAAATGAAAACTCAGGACTAACCCTTCCAAAACCATAATAAAAGCATTTCACCTAAACAAAAGAGAAGTCAACAAGGACCTATCAGCCTACTTGTGCAGCTAAAAATTCAAAAATAAAAAGCTACCAGTATATGTTGATGTTACATTTGAACTTATAAAACATACCTGCATAAAGTTGCGGCAAAACTTAAAACTACGGTTGGCTTGATCAACGAATTAGCAAACAACTCATGGTGAGCTGCAAAAATCGTCTTTCGGATTTCAATAGCCCTGGTCTATTGGGTTGCGCAGTACTGTATTCCAATGAGGAAAGAAAGCTATCACACCGAAATGGCTGATGTCCAATACAGAAAGGCCATGTGCACTATAAAAGGCACAAAATTGAGCACTATCATCCACTGACTGCCTCATTTGGCTAATCTAGAGGTGTCACATATTAGGAATCAAAACAGCTTGATTTTATACAAGAGACAACTGAATAGACACCAGGAATTGCCAATTCATGAAGATGCCATTGTCAACTCGAGATTCATATGGAGGAAGCCGTTTTCTACACAGAGCTCTGACCATTAAAAGAATGAAGTTTAATTAATACAGATAAGTGGCAGGATGTATGGTTGGGAGAAAGATCCGGTAGCATTCACATAGAATACGTCCCTACAGTGCATAGACTTCCTTAGGAAAACCCGGAGATACTACCATACTCAAGATACTATGATCTTGCTTTAAATCTTATCTTTATGTAAATTTGTTATTTAGATATGGAAAACCAGCCAAAACGACACGAATCTAATAGTTATAATATAACCGTTAACAAATATAAAAATATATGAGTAATGGGTAACCGTTATCAAGTTAAAATTACAAAGTAATATTACTCTTTCAATTTTAGATAACTTATATTAATGTTATGTAAACAAAATAAGTGGCGCTGTTAAGGATACAATCAAATTAATACCAAGGTGTGAACATTGAATAAATAAATGGAAAATAATATGGTACCTCGGTGGAACCCATGATGCATGACGTGATTGATAATGTGCGCGTGTAAAGAAGGTAACCGAACGAAGATTAATTAATTAAAAATACATTTACCCGATATATTTAAGGTGGGGAAAAACGCGTAAATCCCTCCAATTAGGTACGTAATATGCGATAGGTATTTTAAGCGGACCCCAAAATTACGTTTATGTTGATGGAAACAAAACATTAAAAACAATAATTGCTTTTTGAAGCCGATGATTCTGTCATCTCCAGCAATTCAAACGTATATTCAAAGCAGCCGAATTTTCGACCGTTTTTCTCAAATTTCATAGTGACTTCAAAACAGCCCATTGGAATTAATAACGGCTTGTGTTTCATATAAACCACATTTCTCAAGATCGGATGTTTACCCTGAAACATATATTTGTATCGATGATCTGTAAGCGTAAGTAGTTAAGTATTTAATAACTAGAGGTAAAGAGGATGTATTAAGAGGACATCAAACGTGAATTTGTGGCATCTTTCTTTTAAACGGGCAATAAAACAAAAAATGTGTTTTTGTACTTCCATTTCCAATTTTATAAAGTGTTTTGAAAACGTCAATATTAAAATTCGAATAAGATCGTTTTGAAAAATAAAATCGAAAAAACCTGTATTATAGATATATAGTACAATTGTTCGTATTTATTTCAGCCTCAAAATAAAGTTTATACAACCGACGAGGTTTGAGCATTATTATTAGATTGGAAAGAAATTGTTGTCATATTGACCAACAGATAGAAAAAGAAGACAAATGCACGTTGAAGTCCTTTTAATGGGATTCAGCGGGAACTTATAAACATCAAAATAAGCGTCCAAAAACCCCCATTTATAAGTACACTAAAAAAATTAGTAGAAAGAATTTGTCTAAATGAAAATCATAATCATCGAAACAAACAAAAAAAAAGTCGATTCTGAGGAAGGGTGTATTACTGCTGTAGGTGAGTAGTTGGGATGATAGGATAAAATAAATAATTTAATCTATACATGTAAGCAACGATAATGTATTATTAACAAAAAACGATTCGGAGCGAAATTCAGCTATACATGTTTTGAAATTCCAGAATTTTTACGTTTGTTGTTAAAATATGACATAATTAAGTAAAATTAACTGAGAACAGCGTATAATTTTATATAGCTAATATACAAATGTTTTTAAACAATTCTGTTTGGTCAAACAATTTTATCCACTGTGTACCAACCAAATAAAATTCATAAAATTAAAATATCTATAAATAGCTCCAAAATGAGTCAAATGTTTATCCACTTCTAGAAATATGAGTTTCATGTAAACATTTTAAGTCTACGAATATTTTTAACTAAATATCAACAAATAATTAAAATTTGAAAATATTAAAAGTATTATTTTCGTAATCGCCAGCTAGGTTGAAAATGAAACGAAAAATGGCTCTCGTCGTTTTTCTATTGTAACAATATTTTTGGTAGAAATATCGTGTGTAAATATTTATAATAATGAAACTGTACGTCGTAAATTTGTTAATTTTCATTTTTCGTCTTTTTTCTCAACATTTATGCAAATTAGGTACTTGGAAAATTACAAAACGACATATTTGATGAGCAACTAGATTTAAAATGCAACGAAGGTCTTTAGGTATTATTTGAATAAAACAATATTTCTTGTAGAAAACTAAAAACTTAATTCGTAAAAATTAAAAACAATGAAATCGGAAAAATACAGTCCGGCGCACCATAAATATTTGCCGTTTTACCCATAATTTTTTTTCTGGCTTTTCTCGATTATTATATGAAAACCTCTTGGAAAATCAAAAAATGACCTGCGTTATGCACCAACTAGATGAAATTTTCTTTCAGAAAAGTAGTTACAATTGATACGTCGGAGCTAAAATTCTATTAGAAAATTTGCTCACAAAAAAAAGCACATTATAGTAAAACCAATACACCTTTCGCTATGCTCCGAATCTAAAACACTTTCGCATCTCATAAAAAAATTGTGAAATAGTATTGCATGATATAAAAAAGACGGACAATACTTCGCACAATGGGTGGACTACTGTTATAGGTGAAACGTTGGGACGTTAAGTATTGAAGGAAATTTAATGTAATCTTGTACACAACGAATAATCTTGGCTAATGAAAAACGATTCTGAGCGGAGTTCAGTTATACATGTTTTGAAAAGTCGTAATATTTACGACTTTCGTCACAATTCGATACTTAAATTCTTATACAAACAAAATTCTACTTTACATTCAAAATTTCTGGTAGAAAAATTGTTCACAGAAAAAAAAATATCATTGAAAAGCTAATACATTTTTCGCTCCGCTTGGAATCTAGAATGTATACACAGCACTATCAGCTAGATTCCGTTATCCGAATATTATTATCATTACGGTTGCCGAATAAATTGTTCGATTAACCTTTTTTATTGGACAAAATTTTTCTATGGTAATAGCCTGCCGGATATACGGCAAGTACACCGTGTCCGTGTTTAGGAAAACGCACAGATTGGTTCTTGGTACATCAAACGACCGGTTAGTCAATTGCGTATCCTCCATACGCTTTGTCCGGGCGTTGATCATCATCTGAAATTTAAACGTCGAAAATAATGCCTTTTTCGTATTTTGTGTTAAACATAATCACGTGCAAACACGGCACATTATGCAAGGAATATACAACTAGTATCAATTTTTTTCTAGGAATTCGCTAGATTTTACTAGGACCACTGTCGTTTCCGGGGTAAGTTTCAAATTTATCGTCATTATCAGCACATTCTCCGATTTAATAAAAAAAAATGTTAATTATTCATCTGAATAGATGAATTGACTAGATTTTTCTAGAATATTTTTGGATTTTGCTAGAACCCCTAAACTTCGGGAAAAACACAAACAGATATGCCGCTGCTATTTTTATGGCAGCACTTTGTCTGGTTACAAAAAAAAAAAATGTACATTTTTCAGACAAATTTGCTAGATTTTTTTTAGCGATTTTTTAAATTTTGGTAAATAAACATTATTCTGTGGCAGGGACAGGAACTTGACCGAAAAGAACCCAAAAGTCCTTAGGAACCAGGGACTAGCCAGAACCGAATTTAAATAGTTTAGAATAACCAGAACCGAAATTGGCACTCATATTTTGAAGAATTAATACCAGAATTTATACTAATTATACTAATTTCATTTAATATTTTTAATTTTCAAAATTAGCGGTTGAATGCATCTATTCAATTTTCAATTTATAAATGATTAATTAATTTATTGAAATTTTTTTAAAAATAAATACGTGTGTACAAAAGACGGTCATACTTCGCATGTGGTTTCAGCCACTGTTGTGGGTGGAAAGTTGGGAAAGTAAGATACAGATGAGAATTTAATGTATTTAATGTACATCTGTAAGGAAAGATAAACAATAGCTTACAAAAAAATGATTCTGAACGGAGTTCAGTTGATAGTGTTGCTTTTTCAATAATATGTATGTCATATTATGGTAAAATGATTACAACAATGTGCGTTTCCATAACAAAAATAATTTTTTAAAAGAGAATAAATTAAAATAATAAACAAAATAAATAAAAACGGTTGCTGATGACAATCTTATTTTTAATATTTCAATCTTTTATAACCTAAAGAACCAGGTTACCTCATTATCTCGAATATGAATAAAAATCTCAAATAATGGCTATTCTAGAGTACCGCCCAGACAAGATCTTCTTTCAGAAAAGATGCTATACTTGCTAATCGGAGTATGTTTTCTGGTAGAAAAAGTGTTCATATAAAAAAAAAAATAATAATAAAAAAATAAAATATTAAACATCATTGTAAAACCAATACATGCCTTAGAATCTAATTAAAGAAAGAGTTGGTACTGAGAACGGGTGTAGCTACTATTTTAGGTGGTTAGCAAAATCCAAAAATGTCCTAGCAAAATCTAACAAATTCCAAAATATTTATACTAGTTTTATAATCCTAGCGTAATGTACCGGTTCAAATTCGACAAATATTATAATTTATACGAACCTCTATGTCGCTGTCCATTTTTTCCAAACATTCGTAATATCCGGTCCACTTGTTTGTCACGTTTGAATTACTATACCTAATCACTATTTTCGAATCGGCAGCACACTGTGACAAGTTTTTCAATATCATCGCGTAACGAGCCTGTAACATAATCATAAACGTGTGCTGTATTTTTTCAAATTGTACCGTAAAGAAAATGGACCGTTACTCCATAAATGAACCTTATATCTCTCCCCCTAACGAGTATATTATTACGATAAACCTCAAACCCGAGCCAGTGATAAATAATGTCATGATTAGTGGTTGCCTGTTGGTTTAGTTAATTGGTTACATACAGTAGACTAAGATTATGTTTACTGTGTGACCATTGGACATTGACCACTAGAGAATAAACGGTAAACATGTTTAAATAAGTTGATTTTGTGATATACATGGAAAGTTCGGCATGGCTGCTCGTGAAGCTTTTCTAGGGAAATGAGTTTAAACACGTAGTAGACATTCACTAAAAAAAAAATGCACCGACGAGAGTAAATAAAGAAACAGCTGTGATGGATATAATAATAGTGAGGGGTTAATGGCAAGAATAATATAGCGAGAGTGGTTAACCCTCAGAGTTGCATAAATTAGCGAAGAGAAAATAAAATATAGCGATATAGTTTTTATTTTGTACGTACCGTTACTGTGTACCATGTGGTAACTAACAATATCAACAGAATGGTGTATAACATAATATCAATGATAAATTATAAATAACAGTTTGTCGAAAGTTTTAAATTTGAACACAAGACGTCGTGACCGCGGAGTCTGGCGCACTAATATAGGTTTATCACAATGGTTTAGACTTTTGACTAAATCGAACAGCTTATTTTTTTTATGTTTTTTTTTTTTTTTTTTTTTGTGCGATGGAGTAATCATGCTGCCAGATAAATACGTGTTCTGTCCATCTACATATAGGTATATTATTACATAGGCTAATTAGGCGGGCGTATTCGTTTTTCAACAAAGATAAAATCACGAGGTTAGATTACAACGATAAAAACACGATTTTTATTTACAGGGAAAACATCATTCCATACATAGTTGTAAATACTATCTATGGAGGATTTATGATTTTCAACAGCATCGCATAAAATATTTTGGTTTAGGCATTTGCATGTGTTCATCAATTTATTATTATTCGCACAAAAGGTGGGCCACTGTTGTAGATGAAGAATTAGGAGGGTAGGGAGTAAATGTAATGTTTAAATATTAATCATACATTAAATACATTTGTACACAACGATTAACCATTGCTAACGAAAAGCGATTTTGAGCTGTTTTTCCTCAGTTTTCCCATTTATTGAGAAAACTCCTAGGAAAATAAAAAATGATCTACTGAAAGTGCCATTCAAGTCAGATTTTCTTCCAGAAAAAATGCTATACTTGAAAATGAGAGCAAAATTGCTGATATAAAAGTTGTCGACAGAAAAAAAAATAAACATCATTGTAAAACAAATAAATTTCTCGCTCCACTCAAAATTTAAAATTCGACCATCAAAAAAATTAACGTCATTGTTCATATCGTTATGATTATATTATAATGTACATATCAAATCAAATGTGATATTTTTCATTTTTTCATTTTTATTTTTAGATTTTGAGCATAACGAGGAATGTCAGTTTTACGATAATGTGTACTAATCGTTATTATTATTATTTTTTTTTTTTGTTGTCTAAACTGTTTTTTGATATTAAATATCGTTTTTTAAAAAATTATGTCGAACTGGGAAAAAAAAGAAGATAAATAGGAAAATTTACGAAAGTAACGGTTGCATTATTTTCAATTTTTTTTTTTTTTTTGAAATTCGGTTTATTATATTCATGGAGAACTGAAATATTTACAGAATATTTATATTTTTATTTCTAGTCGTTGTAAAATATTCTCGCAATTTCGTTTTTAATTGGTAGGGAATACTAGGGATTATATGGATAAAAATGATTGACTAAATAGAAATTCATGAAAATTTAACACAAAATGCATTATAATTTATAAGAGTTAGTTTTTAATTGGAAAACCATAAGAATTGATTCAAGATGATCGGAAGAATTTTCAAAACAATTAAAATTACAAAATATCAGAAGAAAAAATGTAGAAAACATATTTTTGTCTAAAAAAAGGCCATAACAAAAACTATTATGACTATTATGACTATTTTGACTATTATGACTATAAAACTATTATGCAATCCGAAAACGTTAAAAATGAAATAACGAAAATTATAAAGGAATCAATTCAATATTCATCTCAAGATTAATATCTACTCACACAAATCATAATTTGTACAAAAAATTGTCACTAAAATACGCTGTACATGTTTATATTATGCTAATAATTTATTTGTATTTTATACATTTTAAAATGTGTGACGAATTTAAGGAAATAATAACTTTTTTAAACAATTTTAAAATAGGTAGCAATTTTGTATATAATTTATTCTTCTCAAATTTTGACGTTTCAACCTTTTATTTTCGTTAAATTCCTGATTTTTAATATATTTTCAAAGTTTAGATAAAGTTCCTATAATCATGCAGCCTGCTGTAATTGCATTAGCTAATTGATTATTATTATTGAAGATTATTGACTGTACATGTTTTTTTTTTTTGAACTAAAAATTATTAAAAATCACTAATTTAATGAAAATAAAAAAAAGATCGGAGTTACCAGAGTACGTCCCAAAATGACTCTTTTTCAATGTCTCGAGTGCGTCCGGAAAAATGTCGAAATCATCTGAGTGCGTCCCAATAAAAAAACAGTCATTTTTGCAACGTAGGCCGAATGCGTCTCAGTTCATTTAGAGTTACCCACTTACCCACGGTGCACCACTAGCGTGTGTGCTGGTTTGCACTCCAAAAATGTTTGTTTATTTTTTATATTTTGTATTATTTTTATATTGTTCTTATATCTATTCATTTAGGGTGAATATACTAATTGTATTATTCTAAAGTTTTACTCATAATTTTGTATATCAAAGGCTGGTTTTTAAATATCGTTCTTACGGTGTTGGATTAATATTTCATCAGGCAGTGATATTTTTTGAAAAATGTAATGATAACGTCAATAGATCGGTATTAGATAGAACAAAAATTACAACACTACTTCGTTTTTTCGATAATTTATCATACAACTGTGAATAAACTTAGATAATTTAACTTAATTTTTCGATAAGATTGCAGACGCACTGTGGCGATTTTATATAATTTGTTGATAAGATTACAAATGTAGGTACTCGGGTTATGAAAAAGGTAAAAATTTTGTACCGGACGCACTCTAAAAATCCTCAAAAATATGATACCTCACAATTTTCAGAATAAATAAATTCTTTAAAATAGCTATTTTTAATATTTTTAAAAAAATAATTATTTTCTTAAGTATTTTACCAAAATATAAAAAATTAATTGAACTATAAATATTTGTAGTCTTTAAACAAGTAATTATTTTAAAAAAAAAAACATAATTTGATTATCTTTATTATTTCAGGAAATTTTACAATGGGTTTATTTTCGTGAGACATTCTTTATATACAATATATTCTCATTTTTTTTATTAAGCTTTATTTTTTGGGGGTAAAATCTCAAACCCCCCTTATAAACGTCCATGGTTCAAGCAAAACCATATTTAGCCTCCTCCCTAAACACAAAATCCTGGCTATGGCACTGAATTCCATTCCTTACTATTATCACTCTTTTACTTCCCCAATTACAACTATAGCACACCCATCAGCAGTATCAGCCCTTTTTGATTAATTAAATTTAACGTTCGTATCTCAGGCAATTTCCGGGATAGAAAAAAAAGTTATTACATTTTTAAAAGTACCGCCGATCTTCCTGAAAAAACCTCTATATCGTTGTAAGTCCATATCCGGCTGTGATATTTCGTGTTCTCGTTTAAACAAAACATACTATCGTAAATATTACAAACAAATAATATTATTATAAATAATAATTTTTTCGATAAAAAAATAGTATCCGAGGAGATTTTCGGAGTTTGGCGATCTTTGTTTTATTATAATATATTATACGAAGGAAATAACTATGTAAATAAAATAACGATTTTTATTTACTATAGTTATATTGAACATTACCAAAAATAAAAATAAAATTCGAATTTAATAATAAATAAAAAAAAAAACTTTCTACTCTGTTGGTTTTACAGAGTAAAAATAATAATATAGATTCTGAATAACATGTATAAAGTATACACATATATATTTTTTTATGCATACGATATACCGTTATTATAATTTTTTCAATAAATTATTTTTCATCAAAATCAAAAATATATACGAATTTGTAGGTATTTGTTTTATCGAAAAACATTAAGTCAACTTACACAAAGTCAACTTTTTAAGTCAATATTGTTATTCGATATTGTCCTTTGAAAATGTTATTATATTATATAGATATATTTATGAATTTATTATTCTATTATGGTTTCTACTATACGTTAAACCAGTAGCTAGTAAAAGAATACGTATTTTTTAGAAGGGCACTGGGAGTGCTTCCCCCCGGAATCTTTTTTTTTTTTTTTGGTCATTTCGATTATTATTTTGGTTGTATTTTATCGTTCCGAAAGAATATTAATTTATAACAAATTGTTAACCCTGAAATTAGAACAATATATTTTTAAAAAGTAAACTGAAGTGATTTTCATTACTTCATCACTTCACTGCAATTTTAAACACTACTGTATTATAAGAATTTATAATCGTCCTGCGTACAACAATTCACATTTCATACTACTATACAGCCTGTTACGGGTTCTATGGTCGCAATGTGATGTTGTGTAAATCACAGTCTTTACTATGATCTACACAACGTTCTTAATAAGTTCATAAACACATACACACACACACACACACACAAACGAGCACAACGTATACGTGCACACCATTAGTTGCAGTGGCGTGGACAGGATTTTTTTAGGGGGAGGTGTTTGTGTTTCGTGTTTAGATGTAACTTATCTGTAACTTTATTGTGCGCATATAACGTACATAACGTATACCAAATAGCAGTGCTGTAGTCGTAAAAAAACCAGAGGGTATCCTATAAGTTATAACCATAACATTTTATTCGGTGTAGGTGTAATGTCCTCAAGTGCATTGTCTAACCTAATGTTATAGTAGAAGGTATATATAAATAGTGAATAATTTGTTTTCACAATCAACCAAAAACTAAAATAATAATAATATTTGTGTAATATATTTTGTGGTTACACTATGACAGAGAGTATACGACCATAGCCAGAAGGTATCCGGTGTTTCTTCAGAATGATCAGAAGGGTATACGGCGTATACCGCCATATACCCTCCACTACAGCCCTGCTTAATATTTATCTATGCGTAACACAGTACATCTTGTAGAAAGCCGATGCATAACTGCGCATAGTAAAAATTATGTTAACACATTTTGTTAATATTAAAATGAAAATTGTATTGCTATTTTTCAACCCGGATAAACAGCGATATATTTTTTATCTTTAAATAATTTAGATTTTAACTAGGTGTCTTTTATCTGTATCTAGATAAATTGTACGCAATAATTATCGTTCATATTTATCCGGATGGGTGTTTAATTATCCTTGCGCAACACTGGCGATGACTTTACTACTTAACATTTTCTACCGCTCAAAAACTATATATTTTTTTTTTTTATTCTCAGCTTTTTGTAATATTTATTTATTGATTTCAAAATAAAACGGTCGGATCACTCGATAAACAAATTACAGTGATTAATTACTTGATTCCCGATGTCGTTTCAAAAGTTAATATACCCACTGTATAACACTGTACCAAATACATAATAATATGATGGTATAAAATAAAAAAATGTACGTTTATATAGTATATAGTTGATATTTGTTAGCATTATCAATCATCACTTAATTTTCTAACATTACTTTTCGAACAATTTTTATTAGCCTATATGCGAAACGCAAAACACGAACATTTTAAAAATGTCATTTAAATTATATCAATCTTGCGTATCGTTCATAAACCAAAAATGATAGTAATTTATATTCGAAATATCATGTCTGAAACAATTTAATAATTAATACATTTCACAAATTAATTAATTTTATTAATTTTTTTCTATCGTACGTTTAATTTTGTATTTTTTTGTTCATTATTGAGGGAAACCTTTTTTTCTCCGGTCAAAAGTAATTTTTTCTGTCATTATTACAGTATTTAAATATGAATCTTAATTGTAACAATATTTCTGTCGAATTTTTCGAAATTTCGTGAAGAAATTTCCAAACGATATACAAGCACCGGTTGGGTGATTAAATATTTATATTATTTATCGATCCTCGAATTTTATTTAGGTGTTATATTATACGGTTTTTCGCTTTCGTGTTCGGTTTTTTATCCCTTTTTTTTTTTTGATTTACACACACAAGGGTGACATGTACCTACAATAAACTATACACTCCACTATATACGCATGCGCTTATATCGTCGTATCACTGCCTTATTTTATAATAATATACTACCGCGTTGTGCCATTTTTTTTATTTTGTTCAGCATATTATATGTTATTGTAATTCTCCGCATAAATTACATCCGTGAGCGCGAGTCGAGAGCACATCACTTCAAAACTGAGTGATATTATTTTAAATAAGGCGCAAAATGCTCAACGTTAAAAAAAAAAAAAAAACAGAAAAATGAACCCTTTTTAATACACTCGAATCAACGGTACATCACGTTATACAGTACCGGGTAATATTATTGTGACTATAGAGCTGTTTGAAATTCCAATATTTTTTCGGAAGAGGGATCGGGGCAGTGAGATTTATAATACAGGTACCCTCGAAATATCGCACTTGTATAAAGATTTTAATTATCGGTTTCGACGGTGTATCTAAAACGTCCGAATCGGTTCCCGAGTTATTTTAAAAGCAATGATTCGCCGATACATTTTCCTTTCCGTTTTATTCAGACTTAGGACTTATATTTCCTAGGATATATTTCCATTAATTATATATATATATATATATATATATATATATATATATATACCATTAATGTGATGTCTAATCAATGCAAACATGGGCGCTCATGTGGTAGTTTTCAGGGGGGAGGGGGACAAAATTTAACCAAATGAATTAATGATTTCAAAACTGATTTATCGCATATAGATAGTAGGTATAGTACAGCCTTAAATCGCGGTACACATTATACTTAGTATAAAGTCTACGATAATAATATGATATCAACTGTTGAACAAACTATCAAGTGTGGTATTAAATACGAAACGGGATTCGAAGCATATATAATTATTTGTGCATACCATATTATTTTCCAAGGAGGGACATATCCCTCCCTTGCCCCTCCTCCCCAATGGTCGCCCTCCAATGCAAACACTACTTAATACGTAAACTCTACGATAACTAATGGATTACTGAATGCAGTAACGAGTGACGACGATTATTTATGAAAGCAAACACACCCGAGCACGATGGGTGAGAAATATTTTATATCAATATTAAATATTATTGGTTGTAACAATGATTATGAATGGCAATAATTATAATTATAGTAATAGTATTTGATCTTATTTCGTGATTTTCGGCCAAGTCGGAAACCAATTCGGTTGTGTACCGCCTAGAATGTCGGAAACCAATTTGGAAGTCAATTTGTATGTACGGGGAACCAACAAGGACGTAATTTAGGGGGGCGGATGGTAGAAGCGACCCCCCCCCCCCCTATACAGGCTGTAATAATATGGTTTTATTTTTTATAACTTTGTCTATAGCAGTAACCGATTGCCGATTCCGTGTAAACTACGATGAAAACCGTTACTAACGTCAATACCGGAATGCCCGCAGTAATCGTTTTATCGGTTATTTCCTGCTTGTTTACAAATTTCATTTTTATGATACGTGTTTTTTCCAATTTTATCATATTGTAGAGTTCCCTACTCATTTTGATGGACGTTTTAATTTTAAAACGATTTCACTTTAAAGTACCTCTTTTTATGTAATTTGAGACTTTGTTCATTAATAATATGTATATTATACTGTATGTATGTCTAAATTATATAGTATAAAGATCCTAGTTGCACATTTTCTAAGCCTCGATTATCCTGGAAAAAGTTAATTGCTGTCCCCTCCCGAAAAATCAGCACCTAATTACGTGTCTGGGAACCAATTCGGATGCAACAGCTTTCGAAGCTTAGGTAAGCATAAATATCTACTACTTTAACCACTTTCGAGATTGATTTACTGAATGTTGTAACTAAATATCAGAAGTTGTCAATTATTTTATTTTATTTTTTTTTTTTTGCATTTCTTTAAAAAATGAATTTTGTTTACGAAAGGTTTTCGCTTTTTAATAAAAATTCCAATGTCTTTTTTTTCAGTTTCTCGTCTTCAAAATAAGTTACATCGTTCTTTTTTTCGGTAATTTATTTCGCTTTTTAAAATCCGAGGCATAACAAAAAAAAAAAAAATCTACTAAATCGTGTTTTTACTGCAGCAGATAATTTATATATCATAAAGAATAATAATATTATAAAAAAAAAAATGAAGTGTTTATTACGTCAACTTCTCGTAATATTATACGACCAAACTAAAGGAAGCAATTTAGAACGGATGTACGTTTTTCTTTTCATTTTTTTATCGTCATTATTTTGGTAGTACGGGTTTGCGGCGGCGTAAACGAAATTAAACGAAAATGAAAAAAAAAAAAAAGCGAACTCGGCCATTTTTATTCATTTGTATATTCAGCTATAGTTTAAAATTATAATACGCGTTTCGCACCGAAAATTTAATAATATGTAGTAACAAAACCGATATAGCTGTGAATATAATAAACTCTATATACAAGCGTGTAACACGATATTTTCATTAAACCCACGATACTTTTTTAGAAACATGTATTATTTAATTCAATTTTTAATTATTTTAAGAATACTATCTAGGTTCATATCGTAATTTTTTTTTTTTATTAAAAAATGTACCGAGGAAAATAAATGAATAATATATATATATTAGAATTTTTTCTAAAAAAAGTCGTACACACTTATTGGTACCGTGGCACCTGTAGATGCCTACCTATCAACTATAGGTGGGAAATAGGAAAAGTACATGGGAAAGGTAAGAAAGGTAATTTAGTTTGTATGTATAACATGTACTGAAAGCAACAGTAAATTTTTGCGATTAAAAAAAAAATTTCGGAAACTTTACAAGGTTGTTACCGTTATAGGTTGAGAATTGAGAATGTACAATGCATAATATATTATATTATAAATTCATTTATTTGATGTGCAAGCGTAACGATAAATCATTGCTGGTGAAAACTCAATTCTAAACGAAATTTGGTTAAACATATTTCGAAACGCCGTGATTTCTACGACTTTCGTCTAAATCTGAACTGAAATAACAAAAAAAAAAAAAAAAAAAAACGAAAACATTAATTACGCTCTACTTTTTTTTTTTGACCACCAAGTAAACGTCTTATGAACGTCGTATTAAATGTATGTTGTTTGTGTTTTATTTGTTTTTTTTAAAAATCCATCGGGAGTCTTAAAATCAATTTTGTATTAAGTACCATCGGATGAGATATCCGCAACTTTTAATGTACGATGTGAATAATTCGGAACATTTTTTACAAACACGAAAAATGTTGTCTGAGAAAAAAAACAAAAATGCATCTTAATAAAACGATAGATTATTTAACATATAATAAAACAAAATGCTTCATTCGTTTCACTCACTCGCGAGAAACTAAAACTCATGTTTAGATACTTGTATTTCTAAAAGTTTGTCTACCTTCCTTCCCTCTTCTTCTTCTTCGGCTTTTACGGTCCTTGAAAGACTTTTTCTGCCTCAACAATCTCTATCGATGCTGTCCTCTATTGTTACACCCTGTGAACACTTGTTTAGATCATCGTTGACCCTGACCCTGTCTACCCAGCGCTGTCTCGAGCGACCCCTAGGTCTTTCCCCGCCTAAGTCTTTTTTTTTTTTTATAGAATCCATCGTCAGTAATACTTAATATAAAAACCAACATATTTACATCGACTTTTCCTCTGTTAACATAAGGCACTGGAATTTTTACTGTCGTATCGACTGTAAAAGGAGGACATTTATTTTCACTCATTGATTTAATTTGTTTCGCTTGTGCCATCAAAAGCTTCTTCTTGTGTTATTTTAAAATTTAGTATTTGTTCAGATGGTTGTTCTAAATTTTTTCCATTCTCATTTATAATCTCAATTTTATTTTCATGCAGATTTACCCGAATGAGGTTGGTCACAACTAAGTTTGTCCAGGCAAAAGCCGAAATATGACGTTTTACCCAAGTATCGTGGACACTTTGCGTTTTGCCCGGGTATTTTTAACATTTGCCCGATTTTGGATTTTGCCTGTAACATGTATATATTATTAGAGAGCAACGGTATATTACTACTATTAATATTCTGCAAAGAAAATACCGTTTTGGATCGCGCGAATAAAGCTACTGGGATATATTAGAAAAGTTTTCGGGAAATCGGCCAAATCGTGTTTGTCTATACATGGTGATCGTGATTAAGGGATTGCGTTTTGTTTTCAGTACAGTTATAGGAATATAAGAAAACTCGATTTGCTAAATTTACGTGTTTTTTATTTCTTTCGCTCCAGAAAACTAAAAATTAATATGAAATGATAAAATTGCATCGTTTTAGAAAAAATGGAATCTACATAGAGGAAAAAAATTAATTACAAATATAAAAACGATGTAGGATACATAAAGTTACTAAATTTACATCTGAACCATGAAAAATGATTCTGAGCTAAGTTCGGTTACACAATTTCGTTAACATTTATTTGATATTAAATATTAGGGCTTTGGGGGCTTGACTCTCCTTAAAATATTAATAGTTCCCAAAACTTGTTTTGTTAATATTTTTTTTTTTTTTACGTTTCATTGAATTGAATAATTCTAAAGAAATAATATCTTCTCCATCGCCTTAAATGTTATTATTTGGTATCGACCACTCTAGTCATACATTTCCATTTGACCACCTATCATATACCGGATGTCCTCATATCATTTGTACTGCTGCTTCTAATTTTTTTATCCTTGTAAAATGCTCAATGCTCATTGCTCAAACCATCTCTTTTTCGCTATATTTCATTATGATACCGTCGTGAATTTCTTTAGGATTAAATCAATAATTCTCTTGTTTGATAATGATATAATAACCTTGACTGTCGAATATCTAATATAGCTGTTTTATTTAATTTATTTTACATAATATGTTACTTCGTGTATCCTTTCCATGATATACAAAAATCCTACGTGTTCCAGCATCTGGGTCTCAGCTATATAGGTAGTGGCGTACATTTCTGGAAGCAGAAAGCAGTCAGCCATCTAAAAAACATTGGTAGTATGGGTGTAAAGTACTTTGTGGCTGGTAGAAAATAGTACCATTGGCTTATCAGTTTATCAAGTTAAGTGCCATTAATTGTAATACATAGTACATGTTTGGTTCATCTTAGTTATGTAGATATTTATAGCTGTTAATGCTATTTCCGTTTTGAAAAAAAAAAACAAATTTTTATCAACAATTACTTTCTAAAAAGAAAATATAAAAAAAAGGAACTTAACGAAAGTGAAAACTATTAACTATCAGATACATCGGATGAGTCTGATAAGGATTTTTTACCATAAAATAATCAAAACGAAAACACTTCCAACACATGAAACTCGGCTACCATTTTTTCTAAAAATATTGTTGATCTTATTGTACCGAGGAGGTTATTTTTGACGTCATTGAGAAATATGGGAAGAAACCGAGAAAAAAGGGCCGGAAAACGGGTTTTTATTTCGAATTTGTTTTATTATTTATCAATACATCAATTCAAAATATCAAACGGTTGTTCCAACATACCTTGTACCAGTTTTGGGATTGACGTTTTGGATTTCTGACTATTTAAACGATCCACGGATTCGAATGGAAATTGATAGTCAGTGTTAATTTTATCATGTATTTTATTCGAGTTCGCACAAACTGAAACGCGTTCCAACAGAACTCCGGATTCATAATTAGACCACGTTATTGCATGCGCAGTAACTCATTTATTGATCGATCCGAATTCCGTTTTAGAACAAACCTCATATTAGTAGTATAATACAGGCGTAATTTTTAAAAAAAAAAAAAATAAAAAATGGTTTTTTTTTTGTTCGTTTTGTATACCATGTAATAAAAATAAAAATCCCGGCTGGTCCAAACGCTAATATTATGTGATGCAGTATTTTTCTATGTACCTACCTACGCTGATTTATTAAAAAAAAAAAAAAAAAATCATTGTTTATATTATTACTATAATAAAACTGGAGTGCGTGTGTATTTATACAGTAGTACCCCGTGGGGATTTATATATTACATTTTTTAAAAACGGGTCGGGCGATCGCATTTACATTGCACGGCGGCTTGTCCGTTTTGGACATCCGATAGTATATATTATTAAGTATACACGGACATATAACTTTTGTTATATTATTATTGTGTACAAACCGCTTGAGATGTGATTTTTTAGACTGTTGTGCATATACAGCGTGATTCGTACATCACGAACAGTCAGGTGTATCATATGCGCACGACGGTTTTGAATAAATCCGATTTTCGGTCATTTACGATTGTTATAATATTGTGTAACAACGTTCGAAACACTGGCGGATTTTCAACATTTTTCAAAACTTTACAAAGGAATTATTATTAATAAATACCTGTTTTTGGACGCTATCCCTCATCTCCTCCATCAATTTGTCAATTTTAAATTCAATCAGTTCGAAGAATTATATATTATGTTATTATTTGTTATATTATGTGAAATATAAAAAAAAAAACGTCTTACTTTTATTATCCAAATGCGAGTTTGAAAACGTTGGTTGCTAGTTTCAAAAATCAATACCAATCTATGTCATCGTGTTATTATATCATGTGTCTGTACACAGAATAACGAGAATAATTTTTTTGAAAATATTGTAAAAAAAGGTCATTCGAACAATAATTTTATAAAAATACTACAAGTCCCGATAAACCCGGCAAAATCGAATTTAATTGCAAAATCCTTCGCATATAGATAACCGCTGCGATTTCGCGTAAATTAATCATCCTGTATTTCGTTCGAGAATTGACAAGAGGTCCGGAAAAACTGCGATACCCTGCGCACCACTCTAAACGTAAATATTAACATATTAATATTTTTATGAAAAACAAACAAAAACGAGTATACTGAATAACGTTTACACTCGCGACGGTAATATAATAATTATGAATATCTTGGTATCTACTTATGATGGCGACTTTGTGATGTATAGGTGTCATGGCCGTCAATGGCAGTGATATTGATTTTAATATTAGTTACTTATATATTATTATTATAAATGTAGCACAGAAAACCGGCGATAAAAATCATTACAAGGTACAAGCTGAGGTTATTCATTACACGGGATTTCAATATTTACGCTCAGAATTTAAAACTAACCTTCGAGTCACGCCTTTTTAGTTTTTACGTCGTACTACACATACAATTTATGCGAATTATTATTTAATTTTTACTTTTTAGACGAGACTAGCGAGTGCCCAAAAGCTCGTTTTTATTCATTACTTAAGCAGCGAAAAAATAAAAAATAATGTGTAGGTATAACGAATAAAAAGAGGATTTTGCTTAATAAATTAAGCTCCTTTTATTATTTTTTTTTCATCAAAAAAAAATCAAAATCAAAATTTTACTAGATTAGGTAAGATTAAATCGGTTTACTATCTGATGTATACTTATGAATATTTTACTTAAAAACGCTGCTTAAATACTACCGCCGTTAATTTTTAAAACTAGGCGCGCGGTAGTTTCGCATTCCATAGACGCGTCAGACCGTCAGAGTATATAACATTTTTATCGTACATCTATTAAAATATTCAAAAAAATAAATAAAGCCCGGCATATTTCGCATCACGGGTCAGCCTCTGTTGTAAGTGCGATGGTTGGAGAGCATTAGATATAAGGGTAATTTCATTTTTATCTACT
The DNA here is from genome assembly GCA_902439185.1 of Cinara cedri. Lineage (NCBI taxonomy): Eukaryota > Metazoa > Arthropoda > Insecta > Hemiptera > Aphididae > Cinara > Cinara cedri. The sequence goes on from CABPRJ010001896.1 coordinate 1,135,085, forward strand.
AAAAGCAACGATAAATCGCTGGAGTAAATAAAAACCGATTCTGAGTGGACATCGGTAAACTGATAACTAAAACGGGAAATTATACTATCTTAAAATCCAAAATAACGCAAAAAACATAAAAAAACACAAGAATAGCAAAAGAGATAAGGAATTTAAAAGTCTAATGACTCTTACCCAGTGGTGTCGAATTCAATTTTTACAGGAGGGGTAAAGCATTTACCTCCTATTAACTAAAAAGCAGAAAAATAACGTACTCAAGTACATCTGCAGTGGCCTGGTACAAGAAGGGCCATTGTCACATTTTGTGGTTATTAGGAAATGGGTTTGAAAATTTGAATTTCCCATAACTCATAAGGTTCTGTGTATTTTATTAAATGTAAATATTTGTGTAATTCTCAATTTATATGTAGAAAAAAAAAAATTGAATAATTACTTTTTTCTGACTCAAAAAATTGAACATTGGCCTTTTTTGCTCTAAGTCACAGATATATATATATATATTATAGAGTTGAGTAACATAAACCTATATGGCTCGTTATGATTTATTCATAGATAAGAGGATAATGGATTATTATATAAGTATAACTCATAAAAACTAAAAACTAAAAAACGTACATTACACAAAATATACGCTGTATTGTTGTCAACACAAAAGGAAAAATACAAAATAATAATAAAATAAAGATATAATCTATATAAGATATATTATGTTATTATTATGTATATTGTAATTTGCACTGTCAAAAATGCAGTACATTGTATAGGTACATTTTTAGATTCGGATCGTAGCGAGGAATCTATCGGTTCTACTGTCTGTTTATTTTTATTTTTTCAGGTTCTATACGAAGAATGTATTGGTTTTATAATGATGGGTTTTTTTATTTTTTCTATAAACAATTTTTTTTACCAGCAATTTTGCTCCGATATTCAGATGTAGCACTTGTTGTTTGATTTTCGATACAGTTTTCATTATAATTTCGAAAAACCGGGAAAATAGATAGGAAATACGGAATTTGGTTTTTTTGCTGTTCTTCAGTTAAAAATTATTGTAGAGATCTGTAATTTTTAAAAAATACTTATATTGGCCTTTTGTAAACGTGGTAAACTTTTCAAAACATTCTAGATATTTGATATTTTATTTTTATTTTTATTTGGTAGGTATCTGTTATTAAAATAATTATATGACTTGAGAGAAATGCTTGAAAATCCACTTGACGCTAGTATTGGGCACCACTGCAGTATCTAACTCATTTTAAATTAAATTTTCTAAAACTACAAAAATAATTAATACAAGTTCTTTCAAAAAATAAAATTGTACAGATTTTTAAAAAATTAACTTTGTGTTGTAGCGTTAGAAAATTGTATTTAATAAGTTAAAGCTTTTAGAGGAAAGCTTTTAAAACCCTTTATTATTTTTGCTTTTTAAATATTTTTTTAATAACATTTCTGAGCCCTTTTTTTATATATAAATTCTAAGAACACATACATCTGGTTTCTATTAATAATCTAGTATAAGCCATTTTTTCCCCGTGTAGCCCTTGTAACCCGGAAATCAACGAAAATCAATTCAATGTATCATCGCCATTTGTTGTATTAATTTAGAAATATTTTCGGAAGGTTTTCCCGTTGAACGAATTTCCAAATTAAGTACCACCGGGTAAAAAATCCACATATTTTAATGTACGATGTAAACAACTAAGAGCATATTTACTAATAAAGAAAGTGTTTTCCTTGAAAAAAACATCTTAGTAAAACTAAAAGCTTCTTCGCAGTTTGTTATATAGGTATACTCTGAATCTAAAAATTAGTTTGAATTTGTAAATCATCGTTATGGAGTCTTGTATGTAATTTTTTAATTTGCATCTGATTAGTTTCGAAATTCGATCTGATTATACCGACATGGGCTTAAACTATAAGATTTAAAAAATATTGTGTGAAAAAGTCCAACTATTTGACGTTCATACATAATTAGATATTATGATAATGTGTTCAACTTTTTTTTTTTGTCAAGAAAGTTTACGGTAGTCTTATATATTTTGAGCGGTGTCATTTGCATTATACTTAACATTTTTTTTCTCTACTATTTGTTTGTCATTTTTATATGAATAATAAAAAAATTTATGATAATAAACGATTATACACTGGCTGTTTGCACGGTACACGAGTTCGTTGCATCAGTACTTACAAGAAATGATAGATTAGATTCTTTTATTTATTTTCTTTCTTTCTTTCTGGTTTTTTTCCCCTCCGTAAGATACGTAAGTATATATTATACTCTTATTATAAAAAGGCTTTTTCTAAATAATTAAGTGCAAGTTATACGAAAACTTTCCCTCGTCCCAGCACGGCCGTCATCCAGAACTCTGCAGACGCGAAAGAAATCTTGTGAAAACGACCCGTTTCCTATTGTCCAACGGCTATTGTACAGTACTTGTGCGCGACACCGAAATATTAGTTACATCTCGACTGCATTATTATAATATTTTTAAATAATGCCGTTTGGAATTGCCGCACAGTATTACAAACCCGCGCGTTTGTGCGAAATTCGGATAATTTTGTGTTTTTTTTCCCCCCTAATTTTTTTGTCAAGTTTGCCCGTTGTACAGAACATGTCCGATGACCGCGATGTCGAATTTCGATAAAGATTAACTTTTATAAAATTTTAAAACTCTTACCTACGATTTTTAACGATGACGGTAAGAATACTTAAAACGAACAAGAGTGTCTAATGTGAAAAACTCTTTTTTCAAACTTAAATGGAGAAAATATTTAAATTATCGTTCATAATACTGCCAAATTGCACAGCCATTTTTTAGGAGGCGCATATCTTTTTAGTGAAACTTGAATATTATAAACAATTGATTTCCTTAAATATTTCGAGAAATTTTTTTCTAGAAACGTCGGTACTTGAGTAACAGTTACTATATAAAATATTTTTATAAACGATTAAGAATAATTATTTTTTCATTTTTCAGTATGATACCGTTAGGTAATCGTTTTTTTTTTTAAAAAAAAGTTTATTTTTTCGTATTGTCGGTACGCCTTAATACGTTTTTCCCCTAAGAAAACATTTTTAGAAAAAAAACAAAACAATTTTTCTTTTCTTTCAAATATTCCGCTGTTAAAACCGCATCCAATAGTTAGGTTACGCGACCCCCGTCGAACAAAAATAATATACAAACACGTGTTTAAGATATGTGTAGTAGACGGCCGCTCCGCGCGTTTGAGACCGTGTACATAAAATGTACTGTATAAGAGAGTCTAAGAACAATTTGTAAAAGGATTATTCTCGAAACCCATTAGTTCGAAACATAGCTGGCACACACGTCATACATATATACGGTGTTATACATGCGAAACTGCAGTGCAGTATCCACGGAATGTTTGGGAAGATTCGCATGTTATCCGTGAAACGTTCTTATATTTTCGTGATATTTACGATGATGATGATGATGACAATGGTGGTGTTGGTGTTGGTGGTGGTGGTGGTGGTGGTGGTGGTGGTGGTGGTAGAAAGACTACCTTTGAAAAGAGCATAAAAACAAAAAAAAAAAAAAAACCATAATAATATAGAGAACGGAAACGAAGTGAAACACGCGAACCGAACGAGCGGTTAAAATATCATAATTTTTTTTCTGTATTATTTATTAAGATATTTTGTGTATAAGACGTTTATTTTGTTTTCTTCTTCTAGTCTGTGGACACGTTTTACCCTGGTAAACTTCCTCCGATATTTACGTGTGGCAAATTTCTCTGAGAGCTCAAGTTATCTAGATTATACTTTGAAGAGGTCATTGTTGAAATAAAAGCACTTCAGCGGAAAAAAGCGTAGGAAAACGTACGATTTCACGATTTCATTATTTTATAAAAACACGGACGACGTTTTCTACCAGAAAAATGATTAAATCGAAAACTCACTAAACACCTTTTTTGTTGCCTTTTCGATTTACTCTCTTACGGTATGATCGCCAACACTTTTGAGCCACTGTTGAACTTATAAGGAATTTTAATTTTTGGGAGTTTTTTGCTGTAATTCGTAGAGACTTGAAACTCGGTAATAATACTTATATTGGACTCACCTAGACGTGGTATAATTTCCAAAATTATTGGACGACTATTTTTCCTTTTTTCAATGAGCGTTTTGAAATCAAATTTAAACGATATAAGCAATTATTTTTGTCAAGCAATGGTTTATCGTTATTTACAGATATAAATTAAATAACCTTATGTGCCTTACGTTCCCCACTTCTCACCTACAACAGTGGCCGCTCCCATTCCTAATATCAGCTAATTTTTTTTTTTTTTTAAACTTTTCGGCTTGATCGTATAGTATAATAGATAATAATAGTTTGCGTCGTTAAATATAATGATTATTTTTATAAACTTGTTTTCGATTTTTCAAAGTTAATTTCCATGTACGTCGTATTTAGCCACTCAGTTTTCAAGATAGAGTCTGTTTTTCGTTCGCGAATTTCAAACACTGGCATGCACTTTTAGATTCTTAATTTGTATAACAAAAAAAATCGACTTTTTTTCAACCGAGTTAAGTTAACATGTTTCGTTGGCGTTTTAACTTTTAACTATTAACGAGTTAAATTAATTTTGTTGGTAACTTTTAACTTTTAACCGAAGGCTTTCTTGTTTGACGTAATTTAATCAAATTAATTATTTCGATAAACTTGCCCGCCTTCGCCTTTTCTCCAAATAAAATCAAAAAAATTCCGACAGAATCGATAAAAACCTAAAATTATATTGGCTAAATACAAAGTGATATGTTGGAATGAAAAAAAATATAAACGTCAAAAAATTATTGCGGTTTTGTTGTGACCGTGGTGCGGCTGTCTCATTATTTTCATTTTGACATTTTCGAATCGAAATACCTAATTATATTGTTCTGGACCGGATGGTTTGAAAAGTATAAAATTTGTTAGGTTATAGTTATTAAATGTGATATAACTAATATTTATGGAAAATTGACCTTTCATAAAAAAACAAAAAACGAGTATATGAGGATTGCAAAATTAAACGCTCTCCACTCTTTCTCCATGAATTTTTTTCTGACTGTTCTCCTAGTCTGAAAAAAATATATTATAATATTTAAACTTTCCGTATTATTATTCTTATTCGACTGGTTGGTATATTATACGGTTTGCGTCTCTCGTATTTTAGATTTCGCTCGTTTTTTACAGTGATGTTTTTTTATTTATTTTTTTCTTGTCAGAGAGAGAGAGAGAAATGTTCAGTGCAGTAAACACGCTCAAAAAGATTCGAGCGGCAACTTTACAGATAAGTGTATAGTAAGTATAATGCTGAATACAAATGGTACATTAGAGTGATTTCCGTATTACTCGGTTCGGTGCCTCGAAAATTGCGAAAAACCAATAAAAACCTAAGCGAGCATTTAAATTTCACTCCCGCTCGCGCATTGCAGTAGTAATCGTTTTGCGAACGGCGATAGTCGTATAATTATTATTATTGTCGTGTAGTTCGGATTCGAAATTATCAAATACGCATCCCGTACCGAGGTGAAACAATATCCGGTTTTGTGTTTGACTTTTTTTTTTTTTTTGTTGTTGTTGTTGTTTGTTCTATTGTGCAATATACAATAGAAAAAAAAGTTTTTAAAATACAATCGATTTCTGATTTTCCGGTAATCTTTTTTATACGTCTTGTATCCATTCGTGGCGTACCCATCGATTCCGTCGAGAGTGTATACTGTATAACATCTTATGCATTATATCTTTCTTGCGGTTTATTAGTATACCTAAAGTTGTATATAGAGAAATAAAAATCGATTGTGCAAAAATCGCCTGCCTAAATATTGTATAAATAAAAACGCGCGGTATTTAAAAAGAAAACAATTAAGTATTGTAAATCCAAAGAAATTATTACGAACTGTTCGGTTAAAATTTACTGAAATAAATAAAATAGTCATTACGTTATTAATTAAGAGCCGGGAATTATATGCGTTTTTAAAATAGTCAAGTATGGTGCGAATATGCATACAAAAAGTTGCTAAATATGCGACTGTGTCCATTACTTAGTAAAATATGTTTTAAAAAAAAAAAACAAAACACCACTTTTACACCGAGAATAGTAATAAACTTGGTAATAATTTATTATGTATTATACTATTTGAATTAACATGTCTGAAAACCTAACAATAAACCTTCAAAATAATAAAACTAAAATCGCATGCCTTTACCACACAAGATTTAAAAATAAAACGACACGTGATTGTGAGCCATAAGTCAGAGCTGTGGTTTCATGTACTACTCTGTGGCAAATATAATAATATTTCAACGAAACTCCTCCGTGAAACAGTGTCAACAATTTTTTTTCTACGGTAAAATTGATTTATCAATAATAAATACGCGTTATGTGCATGCTATATGCACTCGCGGACTAATTATGCAGTAATCCTCCGAATATGCAAAGTCAAATTTGGTATTTGAATTCCGTGTGATACGAATCGTAGACATTTCAAACCCCCATTGACGTGCATACACTACGTACGAACATGCAAATGCACATAATTCCGGGCTTTAACGTGTTATGTATTATCATTCTATGGTATAATAATCATAGTGGTATGAACTGACAATGATGATGATATTATGTGACAACGAATATTTTATACATATATTTTTTAATATATATATAGATTATTTGAGAGTGTACGCGTATACGGGGCGTCCCACGAAAATATACCCGTTGTAATATAACCTTTTTTTTTTTATTTTTATACACATATTACTCTCGCGGGGATACGGACTGCAAACATTGAAATTCAATTTTAATGTTTTAAAACAAAATTGTATTGTAAAATTCGAAAAATTTGAAGATTTATGGAGATTGTTCTCCTGAAAAATCGGCCGTTTCAACTTTTTATATTCATTAAATCCGTGATTTTTTTTTAATGACTGTTTAAAGTTCAGATAAAAGTACCTATAACTATGTAGCAGGCTGTAAACGCATTGACTAATTGATTGTTACTATTGTCTATTATGACTAATTGACTGTACACTTTTTTTCTCTGAACTTTAATAAATTATTCAAAATCGCGAATTTCATGAAAGTAAAATGTTGTAACGTTGAATTTTTCAGAAAACTGTGTAAAATTACCATCTTCCAATTTTTTTTTTCAAATTTTTTACACCAAAACATGAAAAAATAATTGAAATATAAATGTTCGTAGTCCTTGTCCCTGTGAGTAATAATAATAATAAAAAATAACAGAATTCGATTATATCAATTTATTATCTCCGAAGATAATACAACGGGTACATCTTCGTTGGACGCCCTGTGTGTAGTATACACCCATGGGAACTCCACTGTTTGTACCTTCGGATTTAAACGCCCTTGAAAGTGATCGGCAAAACGCCAAAGAAAATTACCATATATGGAAACATTTCAATTTTTAAGTATCTGCGTGTGGTACACTAATCGCATCATAATAAATGCATGCTTGCGCAATTGAAATCATATTCTGAATCAGTACAGCTATACCTACTGGTAAAACGTGCAGTTACCGAATTCCGTTTCGGGGCTGGGGCATGTAACTCCGAATTCCTTTCGGTGCGTAGGTAATTTAACTATTAAACTAACATTTTTTTTTTTTTTTTTTTTTTTTCTTCGTGGCTTCGTACGGGCTGGCGTGTTTAAATATACGTATGTATAAATATTTTTTTTTTTCGTCAGGTATGAAAATAAATATACGCTATATCTATGGCTTGATGCATAAACGGTCAATGTCTAACAATTATTACAATGAGCAATAAAAGTTGTAGACTGTGCGTTAAACTTTCTGAATTTTTCGAAACAAACGATAAAGTGAACTAAAACACTTCAAAAATAGTCTAAAACGTAGATCATAACATTTTCGAGAAATACCCACGACTGCCGATAAGATAAAAATAGAATATAAGTAAAAAAAAAATTAAAAAAATGAATAAATACAAAACCGTTTTACAATTTACAACGCGCCCGTTGAAAGGTTAACTATACATTTTAATTGTATTATATTTGTACATGTATGTTTGTATTTTTTATGATTAATACCTATTAAGTGATTAATGATTATACATTTTTTTTTAAGGAATTCGATTTTCAGTGGTAAACTATATATTCTAAGTAGATTTTCACCTAAACAAGTTTGACAGCCCCTGATGCATATATTATATTATATTATTTATGCACGTCTCATCTAGTACCTAATATTTATTTACAATATTTTTTTTTTTTTTTTTTATTTGAGTTTGCTTATTACATTTATTATTGTATCCCAATTTAACATACCTAAGTTACGAGTAATTTCTGACTTACGGCTCTTCCGCGCGGTTCTAGTATTTTAAAATATATTAATAAATAATTATTTATTTTCATGTTTTTATGCTTGACAGTGGAGCAAAAAAAAAAACTAAAAAATAAAAAATTATAAACAAGCCGGAAAATCTGCCGTGCCCTGTCCTAAACCTATAGACAAAAATGTGAAGGAAAATGCCACTATGCTTAAACGTCCTGCACGGGACGGAATTCGGAGGTAATAATAGCTCGCCCGTGGGACGGAATTCGGACTATCGTTTGGTCACCGCAGGGATACGGTACGGGATTCGAGTGATGTCCGAAAAAGTATGTCTACTATTAGACTAATTGAATATGCCGACATTTTCTTTCTGCAGTGTCTAACAAGTACCATACGCAGCATATCAAATTAAACGAATTTCCCGGCGATGAATCCGATCGATGTAGTGATGCGATAATAATTCTGAAAACGGCTTTGAATTTAGTGTGTAGTGAATATCTGTCTGCTTTTTCGAATTTCCAAACATTTGGCTTAAAGACTTCAATGTGTATAAAAAAAAAAAAAAAGCTAAAATTAAATCGAAAAAGTGGCCCGATCGATCTCGTATTAAATACGCTTTATGCTGAATTCAAAATCTCTTTTCCGACATTTGTATCGCTTCACTACTCCGATGATCGGCCTGATTGCCGGGAAATGTGTTTGAATTGTCATATTGTGTTTGACAAAGAAAGAAAATATCGGTATCGAATTCGAATCCCCTTAGGTTCGTTAATTCGTATCTACGTCGCGTGATTAACAATTTTCCGAATCCACGTACCAAATTTACCGACATTTCTCAATCAATTCGGTCAGACTCCGGAATAATAAAATTATTTATTTCGTTTAATCATGTAAAATAACAAGTACTGGAAGTAGGCACTCACCGTCAGTGCAGCGATTCCACTTTAAAAGTTTTGACACCACCGCGACCAGTACTTGAAGTCTTAGAAGTCTTAAAGAAAGATTATCGGCGACGGCCTACAATGGAAATAGTCAGATAAGAAATTAGTGCACCAAACTTACTTATTGAATACATAAAATTATGACTTTACAAACCGTATGTAAACAGTATGCATATTTGTTGCATTGTGACATGAGAAATGCACTCAATTAAAATATTATTCTTATACAATAGTTAACGATCATTTGTTTCCGGTTCAGTTTCATAGCCACTTGAATCATCGCTGTCTTCTGCGTTCACATTAAGACCGTTATCTCTTAAACGAGCGGGTATTCAATTCGGTCGAGAAATTTTAAAATTTTTTTTCTCAACATTTCAAATTCGCGTATTATGTGAAGTTCTGAGTTTCTCTTCCCAAATCTGAACGAACATACGGTATGATAATAAATCGTTATTAATCCCACGGCGAGTGACGACACGCAAAATTGCAATTCGGTATCATTAAAAATATTTAAGAAGTCGTACTACGAGTGTGTTATTTCACGCGTGAGTTGCGTTTTGTACGTTTTCAGGTATGCGGTTTATTAAACATCATCCCGTTAAAGGTACGAAACTATATTGTTTGTCGTATAGGTGTGATTTATGATAGTTCTACGAATACTTTGACTATATTATTATCTCCAAAAGTATGAAAACGTGTACCGCGGTACCTATACACTCGCGGCGGTAGTAGTATGTAACAAGTGTGTTTTAACATGCAATGAGCGTTACCTATCCCGGGCTCAACAAAGGTAAAAAAGGTCTGTGCGGGAGATTACGCCGTCTTTTTTTTCTTCTTTTTTCTCTAGCAGGTAAAAAGGGACCGTGCGCAGGATATTACGCCGTCTTTCGAATCCGGGTAAAAAGTTCGTTCGCGTGGGAGTGTACATGTGCAGGCCGCGAGAACGTAAATGTACGGCAATCGCGGCGCTCAACGCGCGTGTTTAATTATTTTGTCGGGGGAGGTGCGGGTGCAACGGCGGCTGTAGGATTTTTATTTTAAAAACCCCACGCGTCTATCCGCGCGCGTTAAACGGACGGAATTCGAGAATAACGCGCGAATACGTTATTAGTATTATTGGTTTTTAATTCGGGCGGGGGATTTTTTTATTTTTTACGCGATGTCAAACGGACGTGAAAAACAACGAACACAATTCGCCGTGCCCGTACAGATACGTGCCCGTTATACGTTGTGGGCACTACGGAAAAAATTGATGAACAAAGCTCCGATCGGATGTCGAGGGCGGGCCGCTTTCGCCGGGACGAAAATCGACGGGGTACACAATAGTGTTACAATGTTATGCGTGTACGCCGCGAGCGAATCGATTATGTTTTTAATTTAAATTTAGTCGATTTTTTTTTTTTTTTTTTTTCCGGTTTTTCAGACGCGGGAATGTGACGAAACAATCATCCGGCGCCCCGGAGGGGAATAACACAAACAACGGCGACGGCGTGTTAAGGGGGTCGAGGGTCTCCGCGGACGCGGGGAAGACGACGCCGCGGTGTTCCCCGCGTCCACGTCGGTTTCGTAATTTACCGTACGCGTGTACGTTTGTTTGGATATTGTCGGTAGCCGGATTCCGTCGGTATTGTTTGAATGTCGATGAAATTGCCTACACGCGACCCCTTGAAATACGGGACGCGAAAATGATCGCCGGCCGGCGCGCGTTATCCGATACGACCGTAATAGTATTTACAAGTCGACGATTACGGAACGCGGACGAATAGCACGGCGGGTCCGACCCCCTCCGCGTGCCCGGCGCACCATCCGATCGCTCCCCGGCCGGGTTTCCGCGACGGCGTTTATAAATGTTTCAAGTGGTGTCGAATCCCCCGGCCCCGTTTCAAATGAAAATACAATTAATTTCCCGACCGAAATGCTCGAGTCCCGTCGATTTTATTATAAACTATACGTGCGTAGCCCCACACGTCGCGGCCACTCGCAATTATATCATCGCGCCGCCGGTCGTGCCGCGCCCGGCGTCGCCCGTGCCAAATTTTATTAGTATTATTATTTTACCCGCATTCGTTTTCGGTTTCGGCCGCGTCGGAATTGAACCGCGGACAAACGGGCGGACAGTGGGTGGACCAAATGCGTCCTATCGCGAAATTTGAACGGTGTAAATAACAATAGCGGCAATAATAACTCGAACAGTTTTCTTTTCGCCGGCGACCTCCGAACAAACAAATGTCTCGTGTAAACACGCCAATGTCGGGCCGGTCGCGCCGTTTACAGCTCGAAAAATCGGCCCGGCCGTTCTTGAGACACAAACGGTGTAACCGACCGCGAATCCGTTTTGTTTGTGCGGACTAATGCCGGATGTGGCGGATCCGCGCGATACGATACCGACAATGCCATTGCCAGGGGTAGATATTCATTATGTTTTATAACGTGTTTGCGTGTTTCAACAGCGATTGGCGAAAGAGAAATAGAGCGACTGTAGTTTTGTACCGACGCGTGTTTCATAACGTAACGATTGTACGGGTGGGAAAAAAAACAAAACCATTTCGTTTCGCATATTTTCGTGCGCGTTTTCCAAGTCGCGTTTCGGCGTGATTTCGACGGGGTTTTTTTTTTTTTCGTATTATTGTTTTTCAGAACGTATGCTCGTACTCTCGGCGTCATCGTGTCGGCCCGTATACGCGTCGGTGTGTTTATGCATATTCAGGGCGCGTAAAATATCCGCCCTGAGTGGACGTTACACCCGCATCCGCTCCGCCGCCTGGCCAACTGTACCGCGGGTAGCACGTAGAGAACAACAACATTTCGGAGGGAACGTCATAGGTGTTTTTCGTATTACGGACCGTAACGAAAAATGTACGGTCGTTCGAAAAAACGGGTATTTCGTACCTTTTGTATCGGGCCTTTCGTTTCGAATGACACGAAAACCCTCCGGAGATATTGTTCTCGGCGCACACGCGCGTCATTGAAACGAGTACTCTTACCCGAAAACCGGGCCGGGTCTCGCGCGTTTCGCGTGAGCGCTGCGCGTTTTCGCGCGCGCGTCACCCGGTATAATTATCGTTGGACTCGGACCGCGGTCGACGGCGGGCACGGCGCGGTACTCTTGAATCATAGTCGGCCGTTTTCTTCGGGGCGCTGCGGAACGGAAAGGATAAAAAAAAAAAAAAAAATAAAAAGGCAACGTACAATGTCATTGTAACGCTGGCATAGCGTACGGCACGGTGTTTATGCGCCTAAGCGTACAGAGAGTACAGCGCGAGTACGCCGAAAGTGCGGAGAAAACGGGGGGGGGGGGGTGCGGAAAACGACGGCGACGGCGACGTGATAGGGGTGGGGAAAAAAAAAAAGAAAAAAAGAAAAAAAAGGTGTATCCGGACGGAGCGATATGTCATATATTATTACCGTGCGTGCGGGTGTATACAAAACGCGCGACGACCACATATCGTCGTTCCCATCCGTGTCGGCGGCGTGTGTACGCGCGCGTGGTGCAGCCGCGCGCACGCCGCCGAAAATCTCGTTCTCGGGCGGCCGGCGGCGGGGAAATGGAAAAACGGCGGCGGCGGAAAACGCGATCCCGCCCGGGGTCAGAAAATCGATGGTCGGCCGCGGTCGGCTCGGATCGCCGGCGGCGGCCGACGCCCGAACGACGCCGCCGCGCACACCGGGGATCCTTTCGACCGGAATTCCACGCACACACCAGCACGCACGTTCGTTCCGATCGGTCGTCGTCGTCGTCGTCGTCGTTCTCGCCTGCCGCCTCCGTGTATACCGAGTCGTTATCGTTTTTCGTTTTTTTTTTTTCACGCGCTACTTTTGTCGCTCCGCGGTCCCGTAACTTCTACTACGGCTTTTGTCCGCGTTTGTAATATCGACGCGCCCGCAGCCCGAAATACGGCCCGCGCTGCCGCCGCCGCCGTTTCGATTGAAACGTTAACGACAACAACAGCGCCGCGGTTTCGCTGAGTACCCGACGACCAAAACAACAACAACAACAACAGCAATTGTCGTTCCGAAGATTACCGTAACGGTCGGTTAGCGACCGGGCGCGTCCGTCCGGTGCGCAGTGCGTCCGCGAAAAGTGTTAAATGCCGAGCGCGGAAAACTCAACGGCCGCCGCCGCAGTATCGCGCCGGTAATACGTCGTCACGACCGTTATCGTACACAGGGGTGACATCGTCGCGGGTGCACCACAGGTGAGTGCCGGCGTGCGTTTGTTTTTTTTGTTTTTTTTTTTCTTACGTTTTTCCCGCAAACGAGGGAGGAGGCGCACTAACGGCCCGAGTACCCGGCGTATTTAGTACCCGGGCCCGGGAACGGTACGGGTCCCGGAGAATCGGCGAACGCCGTAACCCGTCCCTGTACAAGTGTTGACGAACCGTTTCGACTCCAGGTTTTGTTCCGGGGCCGCGTACCGCCAATACCGCAACTCCCCCTCCCCCCATTGCCCCGCTCGGGCGAACCGATATATCGCCGGCGTTACCCATTGTAACCGCGCGTACCGAATACCGCGGCGTCGGTATTTCGCGGGTCTCCCCGTACGAAAGCGAGTCCGAAACAACTAAAACCGTCCGTTGTTCCGTTGCCCGACGGAATTGGTGTAACGACAACAGACAACAACGACGAAAAAAAAACGGTTTCGCATTCAAACCGCGCGCGCCGCACCCTAAACGCGGTTTTCGGAGGGGGGGTGGGATAGGCATGTGCGTCGCGGTAACGAGGCGGCGATCTCGCGCCCCGTAGAAAACCGGGCAGTCATCATCGCCGCCCCCTCACCGACGTATTATCGTTTATTATTACAAAAACGTGGTAATAACCGACGCCTCGACCGGCGTTTGTACAAAGCCGTTGTTATCGTTACTATTATTATTATTATTATTATTATTATCATCGTCATCATTGTTATTATGCGTACGGACGGCGGCCGTGGCGTCGATAAATACGAGGCGGCATTTTTTTTTCCCCACATTGTTCGTCGATTCCGCATACGAGGCGACCGCGTACGGCGGTGCGCCCGACGCCGACGACCCACCGACAGTACCTATACCTGCCTGCCTGCCTACCTGCCCGACTGCCCGCCTGCCCGCCCGCGTGCCCGCCTACCGTCGCTCGCAAAATATTACGATGCCGGGAGACGTCCGCAGACCTCCGGGTGTTGCGGCGAAATTTGCGGAACCCGCGAGCGAAACGTTCGCGAAACATTATAACTTTGTAACACGTTTCATCTCGTGTTTTATCGACCGCGCCGCGCAAACGATACTACAATATTATTATTATTATTATTATTTTTATTTTACGTTCCCGCGCCCCTCATATTGTTTATTGTACCTGCCCAGTGCCTACCTGCGGGCGCCGCAAGTTTCGCAGGCACGAACGTTTTTAGCCGCCGCAACAACAACGACCGACGACGACCCGACCAGCCGACAAAAGGGTCTTTTGAATTCGACTCTCTCTCGCTCTCCCTCTCTCTCTTTCCCCCCTCCCCCACTCAATCTCTCTCTCTATCACTATCTCTTTCTTCTTCCCTTTTTCTCGCCCTCCGTGACGTTCCCGCAGTCTCCCTCTGCGTCTTTCCCCCACGCCTCTTTCCGCGCAGCGTCCGCGGCCGCGCGATACGAGAACAAAACATTTATTTCGACCGAGCGCGCACGCAATTTCGAGATTAATCCACGGAACATTGCGCGGCTGCATAAATATACACGACGCGTGTACCCACGTACGTATACGTCGTGGTCGTTACGAAATGTCGAACGTTTCGGAAATCGAAACATCCCGCCGCGTTGCGAAAACGCGTCCGCGGTACCGCGCAAACAAAGATTTCGCGATCCCCGGCGATAGGCACGGGGTTTAATGGAGCGAACCGAAAGCGCCGCGATAAACGCACATGACATTTCTGTCCGACGGTATTTTGTATCGGGGAGAGGGGAGGGGAGGGGGGGTTGAACACGTTTTTGTTTGAATCGCAGGCGAACAATAAAATGGAAAGTTGAAATCCCGGTCCACCCCCCTCCCCAGAAGAAAATGCGATAAGTGTTTTCGTCGATGCGCATTTTCAAAAAGAAAAGTAGATAAAAGCAAATACAACCTAATGGTAAAATAAGAATAACGTATTGTCTCGTAGACACGATAATTATTACAGCCCTTTGTCCGTCGCGTTCTCCCGGGAGTATTCTGAGCGAAGACGGTAATTTTATCATTATCGTTTTCTATATTAGTCGTGGCTATAACCGGTCGAGTTTATTTTCGGACACGGGTACACGGTTTCACGCGGAAACCGTTTTTTCAGGTGTGCAAGAAATGTCTGGCAAACACGTAAAAGTCAGTCAACGATGGAATCGTAAAATAGCACGATCGTGAAAAGAGGGAGGGAGGGAGGGCTATAGCTCCCATCCCTTCCCATTGGCTGCGTCGTTGCAGTGTCTGTCCGGTAATGTCGTAAAGTAAAACGACATTGTATATTGAAACGGATACCGCAGTGTACACCCGCCGCGGACGTCGCGAAGTCATATATGCGTATGTAGTTTGCCGCCGCGACGAAAAAGGTCGCATCTCACTTCGAAAACTTCTAATCTAATATCTCCGGACCAGTAGAGATACGACCGTTTTCGCGGGCGACGCCGAAAATAGATACGACACGAATACGACCTTTTTCGTTGCGTCAGACGCTATAATAACAATATATAGGAACTCGAAGTCGTCAAATTCGATTTACTCGTAGGATAATTTATTGTCGTGTAGAAAATCCGACTGTAGGTTTTTTTTCCCCGTTTTCTTCTATCCCGAAAGAAAGAAAGAACGGAGGGCGTTATGCTGTCTCGGTCCAACTAACGGGCAATACTGCAGATCGCGCGTAGAACTCATTTAATTTTGGGTTTAGAGTAAAACCGTGTAACGTCCGCTTGCTGTTACTGTTGTTCTAAAGGGTACCGTTTATAAATAATAAAAAAACAGAAATCGCCTGTTATACAATTAAAAGACGACAATATTCCGGAAGGCAAGTCGGTGCGTTTTTCCTGCGTTATTCTTAATATTATTATTCCGGATATAACGTTCGTAAATACCGAATGAACTGCACCGTTTAGAAATAAACACTAATTCGTCGTCGACGGTGACATTTCGAAAAACGAAACGCGTCGTATCGCCCCCCGGAATAATATTCTCTTTTATAACGGGCGCTTTTACTGTAAAACCGAAATTAGGGGAGTTCAACGCGATGTGCATTGGATAGATTTTGCTCGTAAATTACCCGTTAGTCGGGCCGAGACAAACCCGGATTTAAAACATTCAGAAGTCTCGGGGCCAAATTTTACGACGAGGCGCAATATAACATACATTTTTAAAAAATGTTCACTAATCAATATGTTTTAACGAAAGAAAAATAATAAACAGTATGGACGTCGTATAATAGATATCAATTCAAAATCCACGAATATTATTGAAACTGATGCGCATACATATTATTTTTAACCGAGTCGCTAGTAGTTTCTACTATATAACAATACGAACGAGTCATCAGGCAACGAAAAAAATATTAAAACATCACAGTATAATGTTAATAGTTAAATGCGTACATAAAGAACACACTTTAGCAAACACTGAGGCCCCGGAAGTTAGGTGGCCCGGCGGCTGAATTCCTCCCTGGACCTCCTCTCAATCCGGGCTTGGACCGACACAGCACATGTCGTAGATATGACCGACCTCTTAAGACGATTTTTCACGTACGGAAATACAGAATGGGTTCGGAAATATCGTCGTGACGACAAAATTATATGTGTATTACTACTGTAATAATATACAGATGGTCACGCGCATCGGCGAAAATTTAGGGGGGAAAGAGGCTCGAGGGTTCTAAGCTCGCTCAAAGCAGACAGTCTCGGTAATTAGTACTCGTTGATTCGAGGGGGGGGGACCGATTTCCATGTTTATACGTTTCGTCCGGGTTTAGATCCCTCGAGCTTTCCCCCCTCCCATTATTTCCGCCAACGGATACGCGTGTAGCTAGATCGCGGGATACATCAATAGCGCGTCGTACCGATTTTTCGGCAACTCGATTCGCCGACACCCGATAAAATTATTTAGTTCGAAATGAATTGTATTTATAATTGAAAATACGAATTTTTTTTTTATCGAATTTATTTATTTTTTTTTAATTTTTCGAATAAATCACGAATATTGTTCAAGTCAATTATATCATCTATATAAAAAAACACCTAACTTTACTTAATAGCTATTCTGTTTTCTCAACGAAAATCGAATATTGTCGCGTCCAAGTATTCCATAATACAAATCGTACCGTTTGGTAGTGTTAAATTGTAATTTGAAACGTTATTGGAAAAAGATGAACACGCCAAACCATGTTTTAAAAAGGTGGATGAGTCGAAAATTGTATAGACCGCCGCTCGCGTTTACAAAACAAACTCCCCTATTCGACACTCTTAATTAATATTCCATACGTACCAATTCGATAAAAAAATACGACTCGGGTACCCGTTAAAAAAAGGGTGGTGACCGCTACCGATGACAGCTGGTCTCGTTCCCACTGCAGGCAATACCTTTCTTTTTCAAGTGTTATCTTTTCTTCCAATTTTCTATATTTAGTTGTTTTCGTCTTGTGGCATTTTTTTTTTTTTTTTGGGAGATCAAGCTCAAAGTTTGTTTGTTGCGGGTATTTTTAACTCTTTCATAAAAACGTTTGGAAAAAAGTTCTGTTTGTATTTCACGAAACAAATGTAACTAATAAACAGCCGGCGTATCGGGCCTGAACGATAATGTAGGCCGCAGTGACGTATTTACAGGGGAAAGATTAGGAAGATGTATCTCCTACCTTGAATCTATTATTTACACGAATACCGGCTATTTTTCAATTTGGATTTCTTTACGTTTTGCCAGAAAAATCGAAAATTTGACGTGTCGATACCGACCGATTATTATTGTAGTTATTAATGTTAATTTATCAACAAATCTGAACGTGCATACATTGCGAAATCAGTTACATATTCAAATCACTAAATTACGGAGAGATTAGACACTAATACCTGTAAATCCTAAATCAATTATTAATAATTCCTTGCCTAGGTTTATACCTAGAACAGCGGTTCTTAACCTTTTTAGCGGGCGGTGCCTTTTTGTTGGTCCAGACTTTGTTAGATGCCCCTCTGTGAACATCACGAGGAATGTGATGAAAATGAACACCAGCTGTTATTGATAATCGATTTTAATAATTTTATTGAACATATCGTAAACAAATTATGAAATTATAATTGAAAATGAAGAAGAAAAAAAAAATACTGCTTTAAATGTGAAAAAAACTGAAAACTAATGCGATTTTCGTGGCGATTTCCGTTTACTTTCGGCAAGTTTGGCAATATCCGCAGGTTCAATTTGTGACAGCTTGATACGGAGATCGGAGAGGGTTTCGGTATTTGGTTTTAGTAACCGTATGGGGTGGGGTGGGGGTATTCTATAGGTCCTAGGATATTGTACGTTACTTACGAAAATATAAAAATTAAAAATCGATTTTTTTTTTTTTATTACCTTTAGTCCGGGTACACGCGTTACACGATATGCGGCACGCTCTTCAAATTCAATACGGAAATAATAGCGAATTCGAATTCGGCCGTTTTTCCATGGCGAAATCCTAAACGACGCGCCACGGTGGCCGTAAACGGTGTAGCCGGCGTCGTACAATAATAATGTTGTCGCGCGCCATCAAGCCGTGAAATATTAATGTCACTAGCTCGGCGTTGTTGAGGAACGGTCTCTGGAATCGATACGTTTTTTTGGAGGAACGAACGAAGGGACCGATTCCGCGGTTCCGCGAAAGAATCGGTACCCGAATCAATTAGTTGCTTTTGGGAATAGGAACGGAAACATTGTAATTCTTTTGTTTTTAACGGGAGGAAATGAATTCAATTTGATTTGTTAGGATTTTAAACGCGTCGTTTCTGAGAAGTAAGAACAGTGTCCAATTTTAATTGACCCGATCAACGAGCGTTGCTTTTGTTTTGTTTTTTTTTTTTTTTTTTTTTTATGAAACCTGAGTATCTACACGAGTAACAAACGAAAACTCGCAACGTCGAATTAATTGTTAATGTTCGAATACTTCCAAAGCAAAACCATTGGTGTGCGTTAGATATTCATTAAAAAAAAAAAAAGAAAACGGAACGCTTACAGGAACGGCTTTATTTCTTTTAAGGAACGAGGAACGGGAACGAATTCTTTTTTAAAAGGAACTTTAACGACACCGAACTAGCTATCCTGCGCCCGACATTTCGTTCTGCAAGGCGACGTGAACGTCCGAAGCCACATTCCCACGTGCGCGCTCGCGAGTTTCTGTCTGTCGTTTCCAGCGAAGCGCTGCGGACGTTCCCCGCGCTTGACCCTCCGGCCCGCGATTGCGGCGCGTACTCTTGCCGACTCGCGAGACAATCTGAACTTTCGGAAGGACATTCGACGTATTTTCGATAATCTCGCTTGGGGACCACCGGTTTGGATGGTTTTCTAATCGGGGAAAATAAGAATAAAAAGTGTGCACGGTTCGCTATCGCTGGATAATAGTGTAAATAATTCACAGCCAAATTATCATCGACGACGCCCAGTTAACCAACGAATCAACGAGAAATAATTAAATAAACGGTTATCGAAAATATCTAAAAACCCGATTATTGCGAAATCGGTCCAACAGCTTTCGAGTGTGTTCGTTACGAATCTTTGTAACGTTAACAAGTGCGGATAAAAGTATCGGACATTTTTTGCGCGGAGAAAAAGAGCGAAGAACAGCTGGGAAAACACCGCGCGGGCGTGTCGGAGACGGCTCTTCGTGCCGGCGGCGGCCCGAACAACGGCCACGCGCGCTGCTCCCACACCGGCCGTTCGTCCTGCTCCCGCTGCCACCGGTGTACGCGCGCATCTCGCGGGTAACGCGCGCACGCGGTGGTCGGCTACGACAACGACCGTGCCGTTCCGATTTGCGCGACCGCGTGTACGCAGCGTCGGGCGTCCGTTGACACGACCCGCGACCGCGACGGCTCGGCGGCCGGGTCGCGATTTCACGCCGCCGCGGTTTCGACTGCCGCGCGGACATTGTAACACCGCGGAAGGAGGGGAGAAAAAAAAATAAATTTGAAAAACCCCGAGAAAAAGATCGCTCAATAACGAGCGGACGACGGCGGTGATAATGGCGATACATCGTTTCCGCGTTTCGCCGGCAATACAATAGTCGGCGCAAACAGACGCAGCCGGCGACGCGCGACCCGATCTCCCCTTTCCCCCCCCCCGCCCACCACCCATCCGCGGAAACCGCGAATCGAACCGGCCGGACAACGGCGGAAATCCGTCGGCCACCGTCAGCCTACGGCGGCACTGACGGCCTCGGGAATCGTTTAAAATTTTTCCGCGGTTTCCGGCGGTGTCGCGTCGAGACAATAGCGGAAACGGACGGGCCGTGCGCAGACCGTCGCCGGGGTAATCGAAAAAAACATTAAGGCGTTTCGAGGTGTCGACTGCCCGGACCCCGTCAGATTCTACCGGCGGGCCGAGCACTTCGCAAGTCTGCCGTTTCGCCGTTGTGAACGTCGGCGCTCGTACGTTTTCTAAAGTCGTCGGCAAACACGATCGCGGTAAGGCAGCAGGCGACGCGTACACGACAATATATTAAGTTCATGTTCTGCGACCAGTGTATTTCATTTCCGCGTACGGACCGTTGGCACGCAGCGTCTCCGGTCTCGAATATTTTCCGTCGAAATGTTTTGAGCATAGTTTGTGACCCGATTGCCGACTTTTGTTAACCCCAGAGAGGTCGTCGCTATGATATACGTAAATTAAATAAATAAAATAACAAAAAAGGACGGACACGTTTGGCACGTGGGTAGATGGGAAACCGGAAAGGCAGGCTGCAGACGGGAATTCAATGTATATCTGTAAGCGACGATAAACCATTGCTAACGAAAAAAACGATTCTAAGCCGAGTTCGGTTGGTTGTGTTGCTTTGTCGACAATACGGTACTGTCAAGGGCGACGGTCGCCGCCATCCGCTTAATGAACGGGTGGCGGGCGGATACCCACGACATATTTTTATTTTTTTTTTTTATCGAATTGGCACGTATGGAAAATTAATTAAGCGTCTTGTATGGGAGGCATGTTTCGTAAACGAGAACGACGGTCCGCACAACTTTTTACCTGCCCGCCTTCTTAAAAAGCGGTTCGGCGCCACTGTAACTGTCGCGATAAATTACTCCGAGCGAGAGATCACGTTCGGATTTCGTGCGTTTCGGTTTTGCGAAAATAATTATATTTTCGTTGATTCGTTTCGATCGACGGGGTTCCGTGTCCCGGTTCGGACCTTAACGCTCGGCCGCTGGAGGAGGTGACCGAAATAAACGGCGAGATTTATTTTATTGTTTTTCGCTACGGCTAAATATTATCATGTTTGCCGCGGCGTTTGCTGCACTCGGACGGTGAAAATTCGGTTTGTGAGTTTCGAGGCAGGTAAAAACGTTTCGGCGCCGCGATAACGTACGAAGTGTCCGCGGCGCCGGCAGAGGCGACCGGCGCGGGGCGGAAAAACGACAAAAAAAAAAAACAAATAATAACCTCGCGATACGATAATATATTTTATTATTTCATCCCGTATCGCTTAACGCGCGTACGCGGCGGCGTCGCGGCGTGCTCCGGCCCGGATTACCGAACTTAATCAAGAACGCATAGAGCTTTGAACCTGTCACAAAGTTTGAACAAGAGATATAAATCCGCGGTCTAAACCCTTACGCCCCGCCGGCGACCTCCGCCCCGCGTGCCCCGCCGATCCCTAACCGTCCGCCGCAGTCGAACCCTTCCGCCGCCGCCGTCACCGCCACCGCCACACCGTCCCGGTTTTAGATACTGTGCGTGTAACGAGGGCGTGCGTTTATCGCGAGCGCGGCGCCCTCTACCGCGCCGCCGCCGCCGCCGCCGTAATATTTGTTTTGTATAAATAACAATATCATGTTAATCGTCGGGGTCGCGCGTACGCGCGCGTGTCGATTGTTCGCGGCCCGGCGACAACGCGACAGGTCGTGTCGCGCCGTAGTACCGTTCGGTGGCGGGTGTATCGGCGCGCGGGGCCGGCGTTAGGGGCGGGGGGCCTACGCCGAGGGCGCCCGCTAACGTTTCCCGCGAACCCGCGCAGCGGATAACAAACGGCCACTCGCCGCCCGGAAAACGACACCGGTTCACAAACGACCGGCGAACCCGTACGAATCCGGATTGTTCCGACGCGCATTACGGCTGCGATTCGGACTTCGTACGCGGTCAACGGGGACGGGGGAGGCGCGAAGACGAGGTTCCGCCCGGGGTGCCGGCACCGCGGGCGATTCGTCGAAAAGCCCGCGCGCCGTTTACGCGGAACCGCGGACGCGTTCGTCGCGGCCGGTCGTGTCGCGTCTCGCCCGTACACCGCGGGCGATTCGACGAAAAGCCCGCGCGACGTTTACGCGGAACCGCGGACGCGTTCGACGCGGCCGGTCGTGTCGCGTTTCGCCCGTACACCGCGGGCGATTCGTCGAAAAGCCCGCGCGCCGTTTACGCGGAACCGCGAACGCGTTCGTCGCGGCCGGTCGTGTCGCGTTTCGCCCGTACACCGCGGACGCTACTCGTGTCGCGCGCCCGGCGCCCGAGCAGCCCCCTCCCCCCACCCCGGACCCGTCGCCGACATGCAAATGCCGTCGTCGTCGTCGCCGCCGCGAGGAAACAAAAGCACACACGCGTACGTGTACATATTTATTTTACGGGGCGGCCGGGTGCGTTGGGGGGAGGGGGTGACCGGGGGGGGGGGCGACGGCGGCGGCGGGCGTTTTACCTGCGGGGTTGTATTATAACTAAAACTGTTGGGACCGGCGAAACGGCTGTTGCCGAGCAACACGCGCCGCCGCCGCCGCCGCACACCAGTTTTGGCATTGATTAGCTTCACCTGCTTTTCGTTTGCCGCCCGCCCGCGACCGTCCGGCCCGCCGCCGCCGCCGCCGCCCGCAATAATCATTTCTTTTTACCGGCGCCGTAAGTTTTCTCCGGCCAGGGGCGAAAAGCAGAAGGAAAAAAAAAAAAAATCGGCGGGTACGATATTATAATATTTACATATAATTACGCGCGCGGTATGCCGTGTACGCGCTGACCCGCCTCCGTACGCGTATACGGTGTACAAAAAAAATATCGATTCCCCCCCCCTCCTTTACCCTCCCCTCCCCCGCGGGTTATCGCGTCTCTAAACCGTTGGCCGAGAGCCTCGCGAAGATCTCTCGCCGGACCGACCCGGAATTCCTCACGCGTACGATTCACGTTTTTTTTTTTGTTTTTTCTTTTAGATTCTGAGTGGAGCGAACAAGCTCATGGTTTTTTACAAAGATGTTTATTTTAGATTCTGAGTAGTACGAGAAATGCAATCGGTCTTACAGCGATGCTTGTTCTAACACTTTTTCTACCAGAAAGCCTACACCGATTATCGAGTATGGCATCTTTTCTGAAAGGAAATTTTCACCGGGTGGTACTTTAAACGGGCCGTTTTTCGAAATTCTCATTACCATTCGAGATAATGGAGAAAACCTCGGTCTTCGGGTTTAAAAAAAAAAAAAACTGAAAGATTAAAAATTACGTTGTCATTGGCAACCGTTTTTATTGAATTTTTGTTATTATTACGTTTTCTATTGTTTTAATCTTTTTCAAACAATCATCGTTGTTACGGAAACGCACATTGTTATAATCGGTTTACCACAATACGACAATATCCGTATCGCACACTGTATCGTTGACAAAACCACACTATTTACTGAACTGCGCTCAGGACCGTTTGTCTCCGTAAGCGATGGCTCGTATCGTCGCGTACTGGTATACATTAAATTACCTATAACAGTGGCTGCACCCCCGTCCCCGTTGTCCCGAGGCGTCTATTTTTTTTTTCTTTTTCCTCCCCGCGTAACTTGTGTAATAATAATTTTCTACACGAGCGCGTGTACGCGAAATCTCGACGCGTTATATCGCAGTGCGGTGCGTACACATTTATATGTAGTGTAAAACGTCGTAAATTTTAATAGTGATTCCACCGTTTTTCTCCACCCTCTCGTTCGTCCGCCCTATCGCCGAACATGTTTGCGTTCGTACATATATTTTTTTTTATATATATATATATATATATATACAAAAAATTATTATTTTCTAGAAAAAATACTGTATTACACGCAGCGTGTGTGCGCGTGCGGGCTCGTGTGCGTAGCGTACACGACGACGGGCGAGCGTTTTGCGCGCGAAGAACACGATCAAAATGCAAATTTAAACGTTTTGAAAGAAGACACTTTTTTCTCTCTCTCTCTCTCTCTCTATGTATATGCGTGTGTTTATTTTATTATTATCATAATACGGAAACATAATAATAACATAATATCGGCGCGAGAGAAACGAATGACGCGTTTTTGAATTTACGGCGTCACGATCGGAGGGGGCGGGGGAGGTCGTCTCACCGCCGCCGCTGCCACTACCATCGACGGCCGCGGCGACAAGAGGTATTTCTTCATTCCGCTAGTCGCCGTACGTTTTTTTGCGGTTTATTATTATTATTATTTATCAAATTTCCAACGCGAAATTTATTATTATCGATAGTCGCGCTCTATTCCGTTCGCTCTTTTTCGATATCGAAAAAAACAAAAAAAAAAAAATAATAACGTCATAATACAATAGAATCCACACTCCGCGGAGACGTTCCGAAATTGAATTTTAATCTCCATCACTATTATAATATTATACTGACGTTGGCTGTGACGTTTAGTCACACCGATTGTTTAAACGTTTTCCGATATCGACCGCATATTGCATTAATGTCATCAACGCAATCGAAGTAATAAAAAATTCCACCGAATTCGTGCGATATAAAAAGAAAAAGAAAAAAGACGGACACACTTCGCACGGCGGGCGGGCCACTGTTGTAGATGAGAAGTCGGAAATGTACAGTGAAACCTCCCTTAACGGACACCTCTAAATAGCGGACGTTTTTTCGGGGACGGATTATTGAATTTATTTATTTGTTAAAAAACTTGTTTTCCTCTAAATAGCGGACAAAATTTCGGCGACCGAGAGTGTCCGCTATTCAGAGGTTTCACTGTATACGGTATAATGGGGAACGTAATGTACACCTGTATGCAACGATTAACAATTAGTCCAACGAAAAACGATTCATTCTGAGCGGAGTTCGGTTAAACGTGTTTTAAAAGGTCATAATATTTACGATTTTCGTCAAAATTGGATATTAAAATTCGTATATAAAAAAAATAAAAAAAAATACTGCTTTAACTGACAGCGCATTTTGTGTGAACCTAAGAATTCGTCGTCGTGTAATTGTCTTTCGGCTTACATTTATCCATTTCGGGAGATCCGTGTCGATCATTTTGTTACTTATTTCGTTGTGTAGTATATATGTTAGTATTTATATGTGTACTTGATATATCCATTGCCCGATCGCATGGATCTTAAATTATATCGCGGAAATTCAGCTGTACGAAAACTAATATGGAAATAATAAAATTAACCGAATTCCGCAATTTCGCAACAATGATCGGGTAAAAAACGGTTACACAATTAAAAAGTGCACTATATATAGGCGCCTAAGTTCTAAAAGTTTAGTCGGGTGGAAAATATTTCAAAAGGCTTTAATATACATGAATACCGACCTCAACGGCGTACAGTTTAGAAAGTGGGTATAGTGGTTTTACCCCCCCCCCCCTTTAGATATAATTAAATTATGATGTTCGATTTTAAGAGAAAATTTAAACTTTTGTTTATTAAATTTAAATTTTGACTAAACATTTTGTGTGTTTTATTGACATTTTTAGCAAAATAAATTCATATTATACCCCGTAAAAAAAAGGTCCTAGTTGTCACTGTTGCGACGATTGCGCAGCTCGCACCGCTCAACGCGATTAATTATAAAAAAAAAAAAAAAAACAAATAAAAAGACAAATCGTTCGTCAGAAAACATGCAGGTACGTAAAACGACCGGCCCCGAAAAACGTAATCGATTTTAATTGGATTTGTACCCTCTCGTTTTTCCGGCACTCGTTTGACGGCGCAGCAGCAGTACATGTGCGAGAGAAGAGATTAAAACGTTTCAATCGAACGCGGTTCACGGTTCGCCGATGTCAATTATCACTCCCGCGTCTGCACAACACAATATAATATGAAGAAACGCGATTCTCGATTTTCGTAAACACGGTTTCTATTACCGCGCTTTTTCTCTCTCTCTCTCTGTCTCGGTCTATCGTCGCCGTTTTCCACGCGTTTTCCCCACGCGCAGTGCGACTAACTGCAATATTATTCACTACTAACCGCGTATTGCCGAAAGCGACACGCCGCGCCGTCCGCAGCGGCTATACAAGGGGAGCAAAACGGCTGCGTGGGAGAGCAACTCATGCCTCGAGGCGCCGAAATCGTAATTGCGATTCGCACCCGATACCCAAACAGTGTTTTCAATCCGCAATACTATCATCGCGTACACCGGGACGTATAATGTATACATTAAAATGTATATTTTGAATTCGAAATCGGGGGATTTACGCGACCGCCATAAATCACTATACGCTATTCGCATTATGCCGGCGGAATTTAAAACAAACACACCATAGGAAAATAAAAAAATCGGCCAAGCACATTATCTAGGGCGCGAACCCCGGACTCGTCCCCGGGGCGTTTAAATCCCTGGGCACGGCCGCTGCGTATTGCGCGCGCGTAGACTCGGTGGCGGCGAGCCAGTACCTAACCGAATCGCTCGCCGATTCGATTCCCCGCTCACCGCTACCCGAAAGTACTCCCGCCGTACCGCCGCGAATGTGCGGACGTTTGTTGTTGGATATCAATAACGCAATTCGTCGCAATTTATCGGATTTCCGCGGTCAGAAGTCCGTTCAACGGCTCTCGTTCTGTAAAAACGCGTATAATGATTTCCGTTTTATTTCCGAGCTCCCGGACGCCCACGGCCTGCCCGCCCGGTTTTTCGCGTTTCCCCCTCCATCCTGCAGTCGGTCGTCGAGAACTCAACCGAAGGAACGCCGACCGTCCGCTATAACGCGGGCGGCAATCACGTCGACCAGCGGCGAATCCGGGGGGTGCCCCCACCCCCCTGTAAACGAATTACGGCGTTTTCGACATCGGCATTCGATATTAATTCATTATAATACAATTCAGTACTGAAAATTTAAAGGCGAGGGGAGGGGGGTTAGGGGGCGTTGCACTGTTTATATTTTGTACGATTTCTGGATCCGCCGATGCCGTCGACGAGAACCTCTTCGGCACCGCCGGAACGCGCTGCGTTCGTCCGGGCGCACTCGGTCGTCCGTACGGAGGAGAGCGACGACGATAATCGTACGGACGACGCGGCGCGGACAATGTTTGACTCCGTTTCGCGCTCGGTTGACGCCGCGCGGTCCTCGGGGCCGTTAAACGCGGGCGGACCGGCCCTATACAATTTTCCCCGGCCGCCGGACGTCGCGGGCGGGACAGGCCGACGTACCCGTACCCCGGCGTGTGTGCACTCGTGTAATCCTATTTAAATAACACCGGGACTGCGGGATTCGGCGGTCTTCGTGCCGCGAATAAGCCCCTCCGGAATCCGCAAGTTTTCACGTACCTGCGTATACATTATAATACGAGAGTATTACTCGCATGTGTGTGTATATATATATATATATATATATACACATACACACACACACACACACACACACACACACACATAGAACAGGACACGTGTACACGACAAAGCGCGCAAAGCCGTTTTAATTCGCCGTGACTCGCTTCTCCGACCCTCCCGCCCTCTCTCCCCCATCCGCCCGCCATACCCTGATATTCGACTGGATATCCGTGTTGTTGTCGTAACGCCACTGCAGTACCGCTAGACCACGGCGCAAGTGTACGAAACGGTTTTCGGTTTCGTCGCTGGAAAACGTTATTGTTCTCCGGACGCGCGCGGCGGACTGCCGCAGCAGCGGTCGCGGGCGTACCGCGTTTGTGCCGAGCAATAAAAGTCGCGTGGCCGTAATACATAAAACGGAAAATAGAGGGAAAAAATCCGGACGGAGGCAAAGAGGTCCTGCAGGACGACGACGGCGGCGACGTTTATTATCGCGGGTCGTGTATAGCCGCCGCCCCCCCCCCCCCCCCCCCNCCCCCCCGTCAAGGGTGGGAAGTGTCGGGGGAGGGGGGGTCGTGGGAAGTGCTCTGTCGTCGTGCAGTCGGGTTGAATGGAAATTTATGGGGCGCGCACAACGGAATTTCAGAGCCGCGCGGACGAGGCGGCGCGCGGAGGGCTGCAGCGGTTTCGGGTCCTTGCGTCCCGCCGCCGCCGCCACCGAATGTTTCCTTTAATGAGCGACCACGCCCGGCGCGGGGGGTGGTAGCGGCGGCGGCGGCGGCGGCGGTATACACACAGTGTTACCAAGTTGTAGGGACACTGCTGTTGGTACCGCCACTCGCCTCTAAACTTCGCTCGCCCACCGCCGACCGCGAAGTTTCCGTCCCCGTTCGGTTTAATTAAACCATCTTGTGCCCCCCCCCCTGTCCCGCTCGACCCCTGACCTGTAAATACAGTACAATGTACATATATATATATATATGTATACACACGCGTATCTTGTATAGCAATAATAAGCGACGAGAGCTTTTTGTATTTTTATTTTCGAGTCCGTTAAGACGATAATACAAGAGCGGGGTATACGATACATGCGGGGATATGTGCGATAATTACGCGGGGAGATTAATCGAAAATTATCCGCGTAATCGTTTTGCGACTTATATACAGACGGCAATCGAAATTAAAGACGGGTACGTAATATGAAAAAAAACAAAAAAACAAAAAAAAAAAATAATAATAATATTACGAGTCGGCCGATTATAATATGCAAGGGAAAAAAGCACTTAAAAACCGAACTTATATATACGTGTGTGTACGTATATATATACACTCAAACGCTTGTACTTCGATAATACGGAAGCGACGTCGAATACATTAACCGTATAATTAATATTGTACGCGCAGTACCCCCGTTTAAAAATGGCGTTATTAACGCCGGTACGGAATTTCACTGGCGAAGCGTTGAAATATCACTTAAACACGGTGTGTGAAAAAAAAAAAAATAATAATAATAAAAAATACCTACGTACGGTAAGCGCTCGCGCAACAATAATATTTGTTATTTTCCCGCTTTCCCCCCCCCTCGCGCTCTCGCGATACGCTCGCGGTAACGTCGTCGTTGAACGTCGCCGCCGTCGCGATGTTTTCGTGTTGTCGCGGTACGGCACTCGGCCCGCTCGCGTCGTCCGCGTCCGGCCGGGCGATGTTAAAAACGTCTAAAAATGTCTGAAAAAAAAAAAAACAACGCCCTCGTCAAACAACGTTCGGCCCCCCCCCCCCGTACGGCGCGCGTACGGGCGCGACGCATCAATCGTATAAATACAAAACGCCCGCGGTCCGCGAGCGCGCGCGCGCGCCGTTGTGTAGGTACGACCGCACGATGCGCGGGAAAATCGTTAAACCGAAATCGCATACAAACAGCGATAATATAAAATATTAAGCGAATGAAATGCGGCCCGCGAACATTGCGACGCGCGCGCGCGGTTCCCGGTGTCCGGAACACCTTGCCGTTCAAATGTCGTCCGCGGCGAAAAATGCTCGGTTTTATAAACAATACCGGACGCGCGCCTCCGCGATCGCGCGTAAGACACTAAAACCCCGCTACTCGGCCGTTTTCGACGAGGCCGATGCTCGACCCGGTCGAACGTGGCACACGCTCTTCGTTCCGATTAACGGCCCGGGAGACGGCGAAACGTTCCCGGGTGTTTTCGGCATGAAAATCAAATTATTTTCGTTGAACAGCGCCGGTTACTTAATCGTTACGCGCGGACGAAACGGAAAATAAATAACAAACAGAAATCGAAATGCCGTAACGATTTAAAATAAAGAGTCTAGCCGACTGCCCGCCGGTCAATCATTGGTTTGAATTTGGATGAGCCCACTCGATAACACGGACGAAAAGAATTAAGTACCTTTTAGTTCGCCACTAACTCGCGCAAGACAATAGTGTAAATAATAATAATAGTTGTCTTGTCCGCGACGACCAAATTTTCACCCGAGGTGACCCGTGGATAAGTTTTTCAGTGTATTAAAAAAAAAAAAAAATGAAATCAACGATTTTAAATATTACAGCCACGGTTAAGCGCGGTTTGCTATTTATCTTTCGTTTTCGACGTATCTGTCGAGCTTTTTTCTGTCTCTGCGTCTGTACGACTGCGGCCGATTATACGAGCGTTATTGCATCATCGTTCGCGTTATCGGCGACCGGACGATGCACTCGAAAAATTGTCGAGTCATTCGGAAAAATAATTCCCGACTCAGGAGCGTGATATACGAATCGTTAATAAATGATTAACGGGCACGTGCGTCTCTAAAAAAATCGTACTAATCAAATATTGCACTTTATCACACCATGATGTTATCGCAGCATCCGCGAGTTTAGATACCAATTTAGGCTTACCGACTTCTATAGCTCTGAAAACCGCGCGATCACATGTTTCAGAAAAAAAAAAAACAATCGAATACGCTCTGAAAAACTACAAACGAAATCGATTTTAGTGCGATAAATACGATAAACGAACTGCCGACGTTAAAGGCTATCGCGTACCGGTGCGTATCAATTCGAACGGCGCAAATTAAAAAAGGCGCGTGCACGGCACAATACAATGTGAAACGAGCCTTGCGCGTCAATATTTGTAGTCATATTACACCGAGAACTATGAGGTATACGACCTTTACTATAGTGTTTAAAAGCTATTGCGTAAACCGCTAAAATATGCTTTAACAAGCGAAACATTATGCGAGATCCGCGAGTGTAACACACCTGCAAATGCAATATTCAGGATTTATAGATTCGCATGAGTCACGTATTTATATTCGACTCTGGTGTTTTTTCGGTCTTTCAAAAAAAGAAGTTGTTCACGGGGAAGAAAAAAGTCCGTAATATTTTGTTAATACATTTCGTACGTTTTCCCCCTTTTTTCTCACTTTTTTCCCGTTAATCGAGAAAACTCCTGGGAAAATCGAAAAACGACCTCCTTAAAGTACCGCCCCGGGAAAAACTCCAATTCAGAATTAGACAATGTCGTAGTTGACGGGTCGGGTGCGCAATCCGAATATGTTTGACCGATTATTTCCGATGACGATTCGTCGTGTAACACGCCTTCCGGCGTAATAATCGTATTGCGGCCCCAAAGGCCGAACAGATAAACCGACTAAAGGCCATTCAAAAAGACCGCCCATACCGTGCTCCGAGCCCCGGTCCAGGCCACCGCCGCAGGACTCTCATCAGTCGCGGGCCCGTGGCGTTCGGCCGCATCGCCCGCCCGGTGTTTACGTCTCCTCCTCCTCTTCCTCCGCCCCCCGGGGGTTATAGCGTTCAACGATTTCGTTATTATTTTGATTATTTTATTATTTTTTTTTTTTATTAGATTTCTCGTATCTCGACGTATCTCGACGCGCGATACCGCAATGTATTTCACTGGTTTTTCGCCAGTGCCCCAATTATTACGATACGTACGCGTCCCCCTATCCCCCGATCTATTTCACAATGATATTCGGCTCGGCGTTTTCGACGTGTCGCGACGGTGTGTGAAAAAAAAAAAACGCCGGCGATTATTATATTCGCGACCGTATACCTACAGGAAATAATAATAATAATAGTAATAATAAAAAAAAAAACGGCGACGCGAA
The DNA here is from genome assembly GCA_902439185.1 of Cinara cedri. NCBI lineage: Eukaryota > Metazoa > Arthropoda > Insecta > Hemiptera > Aphididae > Cinara > Cinara cedri. The sequence continues at coordinate 1,167,105 of CABPRJ010001896.1, forward strand.
ATTATATTACGGCGGTACAACGTTTAAAATAATAATATTTAGGTTTTTTTTTTTTTTTATTTCACCCACACACAACTGCGTTATGCGTTTGTAGGGGTACGTTAATATAACGCGCGTCATTATGTGTACGGTGTTATAACACACGCGTATAGGTACCGATCATTTTTTTGCGTATTTTTTTATTTTTTTTTTTTTTTTTTTTTTTTTTTTTGTTGTTAGAATCGTATATTTTTATACTGCAGATTTACCGCTGTAATCGGATCGAATGATATAATGTAATATATTATGACGACGACGATGAAGGGAGGGGGGGGAAAGAGAAAATTACACAGTCGCCCGTGCACTATGTTATGTGGAAAATTCCCATACGACGCGCGTTACCCGTGTACGCAACGTGATAATAATGATATTAACGCGACAACATTATCATATTTTGACGTTTCAGATTACGAAAATTCCGCACGATTTAATTCATAACAATATTGTAACGATTTTATCGTTTTATAAACGGACGCGTACATTTTTATCCGTGTTTTGAATTGCGAAGAAATCGCGGAAAATTATCGAAAAAAAAAAAAAATACAAAACGTCCGCTGTACACGCGCCGTTTGTTCAACCGACGGTTAATTTTTGCGACGAGCAATTCGATTCAATTGTACACCTAAATCGTATATTTTACGCTCGTATCGATTTTTTTTTTCACTCATCGCCTGTTGTTTATCCGCGTCGGCTGTTCACATAATGTATAGATAACAATATGCAGGTAGGCAGGAACGTAGACGAGCGTTTTATCAGCACGATTCCCCGTTTCTGTCCAAATGAAAATCGACCCCGGCGATAAAATAAATAATATTGTATTTTTCCGACAATGCGTGTTGTAAACGTGTACATATTATACAATTTCAAATATCCATCGCGGACGCGGTTGTATTAAGTACGGGGCAAGCGTTTCGACGCGCTTCGCGGTTGTTTTTTTTTTCGCTCAAAACCTGGTGTTCGAGTAATTTTCTTAACTTTTTAACTCGCGGTTTTAAGGGGGACATTTTTTTAGGTTTTCGGAATCCGACATTTTCACACGCTAACGTTATACATACACAACAAACTATAAAGTGAGCACTCACTCGTATTACACAATATAAATTGTCCGACAGTAGTATAGTAAAGTCAAAACCTCGGGGGTCAAACAAATATCTTCTATGGCGAAACCAACGTGATATTTTCAGACTCGTTACATTTTCTGTTTATTCTGATTAATCTGTCGGAGCAACAAATTCGACTATGTATCGTGCAGTACGAGTTGAGTTTGTTATGCAGTGAATTTATTATGTTATTATTTACATCGAAATCATCAAAAATAAACACATTTTTAACGCGTTAATCGAAATTTTTAGGCTGTAAAAACGTATTATTTTTTTTTTTTAGTGTTTTACAGGGACTCATTACATTCGCGGCCATAATTATAAGTTTGACAATGAAATTACAAAAACGGGCATGCGTTTTTTTTTTTTTGAAATCAATAAATCAATTTTGAACACGTGTAGCACATCGTATCTCGTAGTTTTTAAACGCGTCAAGTATGTCTATACGCATCTACGTATTACATAGTACGGGCACCGTATAAGTACCTTTTATTATACAATATCGACTTGACTTGCGTTTCACGTCATTCAACACGTTCTGATGCGAGTTTTTACGTTTCTGCACATTAATTCACCTATATGTAAATTACAGTATAAATTTTGTGTACATCTAAATGATAACGATCGTACCTGTATATACGTATCACATCGTCATCGTGTACTTTTCGCGTTCGCTTTGTATTTTTTTTTTTTTTTTTGTGTGGGGCATTTTTATGCTAACCGAAAAAGACGGGAAAAATATAATAACCGCAATAATGTTATTATCTTAGCGAAACTATTTATAATAACTTTCTTTCGTCCTACTCGAGATAAAAATCAAAAGAAACAACTTCCTGAAAAATTCAAGTATACGAATATTATAATATACGCAGGACGGTTCTTTTATCGCACGATCGCACGTGGCATATTATTATTGCGATCGGTCTGTTACGCCCTTCCCACACATAACATAGACACTCCGCGATTTAAACTCTAAAGATTGTTATTAAAATTCGCAAACGGTAAATCCAATTGTTCAGCGCGTAATTCGTGCCGGCATTTTTAAGAAAAAATATTCTTTCCCCGAGCCCGCGACGATAAGAGTGGAGGTGGCCGTTGTTTAAAGTCAAAGGTTATGACATTATATAATGTATAGGTGCTCGTCTTTAACGTCGTATAGGCGGTAAATTGGCGGGTTGAAAATTCGAAAACGCGCGTGTTGAAATGAAGCTCGACAGTTCCGTATGGTATTGTAAAGATTGCGGGAGAGAGGGATGGGGGTCGGGGGTTAGCGTAAACGGCATTCGGATTTGCGTACGCATAGAAACCCCCGCGACGAGAGAATCTCGCGTCTCCCTTGTTAGGCTGCGGTCGGCTCACAATCGCACGCGCGGGAACGCCGGGGGCATCAGTTATACGTTGCCGTCGTCGGTTAATTCGAAAAAAGGGGAATGATAAAAAAAAAAAAAAAAAAAAAACGATTATTATCATAATAATAATATGCATACATAAACCGTATATATACTTTCGCAAACACACGCGCGCTGTATAGTTAGGTCCGCTGCAGTAGGTCCGCTCGCATTTTGTTTTACCCGCAATATAATTACCCTGACGGTTTTTGTTTTGTTTTTTTTTTTTTTTTGGTCTACTGAATTAAAACCTCCGGTTTTCTCGCATATATATACGTGCACATAATAATATTTAATGTAGAAAAAACAAAACAAAAAAAAAAAAACTACAGGGTTCGGGTTGATTATTTTTACAAATGAAAAGGCACCTCCCCATTACCTGGTTTTTTTTTTTTTCTAATTTAATTATTATTATTTTAATGTATACTACCCCCGTGCAGTGGTTTCCCTCTTTTTTTTTTTTTTTTTAGAGACGTAATGTGACCGATGTGTTTGACATAGAAAAAAAATAAACCTAATAAACTCGTGACGCATGTTATTTCAACTCTATATAAGTATATGGGTAAAGATGACCTATATTTACATTTATGTAATAATGATATATTCGAAACGAATTTTTTAACGTGGGCCGTCGATTAAATCTTTTACATAATATTAAAACGAATTATTTTATCGAAATTATAATGTTATTATTATAGACAAACCTGAAGATCGTATACACGTACAATGTGAACAAAAAAAATTTAATTCCCAGCAACTATAATACCTATATATATATATATATATATGCATAATGACGAAACTACGTTCGCCTATAACAATGGGTGCTTATTATTATTATAATTTTTTTTTTTTTATAAAAAATACGCATTTCTAAAAAAAAAATTATTTTTAATATCTCGTCTCGAATCTTATATGATATTATGTACAAAAAATATAACATTAAAATGTTTATTATATTATGTTAATATTAAATTATTTAGGGCGCGTACCACTATATATTTTGATACGTTTAAAACGGATTCAAAACGAAACAAAGTTTAATATGTCGAAATTACGGTGACTTTGAATTTACATACAATGGGAAATTTAAATCAAAAATCCACGGTTAAACCATACGAACGAAAATGTCCAACGGACCAAATATCGGACATTAGTATCCGATGTACGGTAAATAATTGACGTAGAACTTAAATTGAATAAAACTTAAAAAATTATAGTTAATACAATTTTGGAAACTCATTGGGTTTTGTGTACGTAGTCGAAATGCGCAAATATTTTCAAATACGTCTTGCAAGTTGTTTTTATTAAATCGTGTAGTTTATCAGGGGTACCAATTTAAGGCAAGAGGAAGTGTGTGAATCCCCGAAGCCCTTTGCAATTCATGATCCGTAATTGGCTTGGGTGTTAATCGATACTTTGTCATTCAGGCTTGAATATTCTTTATTTATTTTTTACGTTAGCGTGAAATTTTCGTGCAAGTATTGTGTTTCAAATATATACATTTTTTAACGGCAACTAACCTGGTAAGGAGGATGAATATAAGACTTAATAAGAACCTTTATCAAAAACTAAAATTACGCTCATGTATAAGATTATTATTTCTTACTCAGCGATCCATAACACAGACGCGGACTTCCGAACAGAACAATCGCGAAATTATTAGTTAAAATCACGATCACGGGGAATTATAAAATGACAAGGAAAGTTATACAGGCGAAATTCGTTTTGGTCCGTTAAAACGAAATCCCGAAAAACTAGCGTCCGTTTTCGTATTATTGTTCCGAATAAGACTGGATAGACTCTAGATAGATTGTCCTTATTGTACCGAAAGAAAACGATCAGATTTCGATAGAACTATGCGTTTACAATATCGATTTCAATAAAACCGCGTAATATGTATGCATAATTATTATTGTATAACTGTTCCGCGGTTGAATGAAGCAACTCGATTTAATTGTATGCTTTAAAAATTATCTACAGTAAATTATTATTATATTTGTCACGATTTATTAATTTCTACGGCTCGTCGTCGTCAGAAAAACGCACTTTTAAAAAGATACGACGACGTCGTCTCGGTCTAATGACGGTCAGAGACTCGGACGTGTAAAAAAAAAAAAAACCGATTAAATATTACGAGACGTGGGTGGGCTTGGCGCGGTATTCTTTTTTTTTTTTTTCAGTTACATCAGTTGTGTAGGTAAGTATCGTCCAAGAAGCATCAAATCCACAGCCGTGGATCGAAAAAACGAGATAAGTTCCTGTGTGGCCTTTAAATTCTATGCCGAAGGTCTGAATTAAAAAAAAAAAAAAAAACATCTCCGGACACGTGCGTTATTACCTATAATATATACTCGTATATCGAAAGTTCAATTATACGACTCTAGTATATTACGCGACCCTGAGTATACAGTCGAACGCGTTGTATTTAATTTACAGCACTGCGGGCCTGGAGTAATCATAAATCATATCCGAACTAAAAGATAAACTCCTAATGCACGAATTCGTGTGTCTCTTCTAATAAAAAACGACTGTATATCTATTTAGAAACAAAACTATTAATGTAAAAATCACTTCCGAAGCCCGTGTTGACGTGTACCTTGTGGACTACAGTTTTTCGGTAAACTCCGAATTAATGCTCTTCGACGACTCTCCGTAGCCACACCGTATAATATGTCTCCGACCTAACTATTCGTAACTAGCTATGAAAACTATGGATGAATAAACGCGCGTGCCTATTCTAAAACCTTTTTCATAGCCAACCTCAAAGTCATCCTAGATCTTAATCCCGCAACGAAGAATCTTTACACTCTAAAAATCCCAGGAAATCCTCGCCGTAAAAAAATTGGTGTCGCGGCCTTCCGGGGAACAAATTAAATTTAAAATTATATTACACATAAGTTGATACAAAATAAAAATCCGATTGAGCGTCACTAACGGGCGGCTGCTTATCAAACTCCTCCGTGCGTCTTGTATACACTTTTAACATATGTAAATTGATTGTGTACTTCTGTATAGACTGCTTATTCCTAATAAAAAAAAAAAAAAAAACAAACAGGATAAATAACAATAATAAATTGATTTGCATAGGAAAAAGAAAAAGTCGAATTCGACGAATATTCTTTGCAACGCTCCCCGCGGAAATTTCTTTCCGGGTCCGTATCTGCCAGAGTATAATATACAAGCGGACGAGACGTCTTAAAAAAAGCGTTTCGATTTTAATCGCCTGCCGTTTACCGTTTACCGCTCGTTAAAGATAGCTGTTTACGCATATAAATTTATTGCCTTTATACATCGCGTTTAAGTATACATATAATAGTAACAATAATACTGAATTACGAAACCGCATACTATACAGTTACACACAAGTACCTATCTAACAAACAAGAGACATCGCGTTTGACACGCCCGCCGGATTTTCTCCGAAAAACGACAATCGCGCTTTTAACGTAGGTATACGCGCTTAAAAGCGGGTGCCGTTCGTGTTTATTGCGGTTTATTAAATAAATATACTCCGGTCGATTAAAGCCGCAACGTCTCGTAGACCGAACGGATGAAAACTATAAACTGTTAAATTCATGTTTTATTTGGCCAGCGTTTTAGTGTTTTTTTAGGATTGTAAAAACTCCGGAAATGTGTGCGTTAGGTTCGCCGGAGTGTTTCGTTCGGCGATAGAAATAATTACGCGCGTAGTAGGGTCCGGATTTACAAAACGCTTTGAATAAAGCTATCGAAATCAAACTCTAAAAAAATACAGCCGAAAATGTAGTCCTTTTTTTAATACCCTCGACGACGGCCCGGAACCGTTGTAAAAACGACGAAAACCCGCAAAATAAACATTTCACGTTTCGAGTAATAATACCGTTACACGAATAGATAATTTTTTAAATTACGTTTGTCCTCTAGGACGCGTTAGAAGAATAACAAAATAGTAATAATAATGAAAAACCGAATTTTGCAATTTCGAAATCCGAGCCCTATAAACTATGATATTAACATTTCGTCTTGTGATAATTTCCGATCCGCATCACAAACTCATACATAATGAAACGTAACCGCGTATAAAAAATATAATGTATTTATCGGGACGTGTCGCGGAGTTCTTCAACGAATGTCGTAACATCGTTCGAATCGCTGCGTGCGGTTATGGCCGTATTCGATATATCCGTATGTGTATGTGTGATAACGTAAAATAATAGGGGAAAACAAAACACGAGCACTTAAGTCGAATACAAATCAAACAATATAAAAATACAACCGGAATGCGATACGATTCGATACGCGCGCCGCATGACGGTGCGCGCCGCTGCGGGTCCGGGATCAAAGAGACGCGTGGCGGCGAACCCGACGACCGTGCGAGTAAATAGTTTGTCCGGAGTATGCACTGGGCGGCCGGCTGTGTGCCCGCGACGGGACTGAGATATTTGTTGACTCGGGGGAGGGTGTGACAAAAAAGACAAGAAAAAAAAAACCAACCCGATGAGATCCGAACGAGCGATAGGGTGCCGTCGAACCGCCTAAGAACAGCGACGGAATTATCGTTTCGTATGGTGTAGTAAAGGGTGGGCGCGCCCGAACGAAAATACCTTTTATTTTTTTTTTTTTTTTTTTT
>CABPRJ010001896.1:1174355-1191619 GCA_902439185.1 Cinara cedri
CGCGGTTTAACCGTCATCCCCCCCCCCCCCCCCCCCCCCCGAGGCGGTAGCTGCAGCCGCGCCCCTTCGGTAACCAACGAAAATATCTCCCCGTCCGTCGTCATTGTATACGCGTATAAAAATATTACGATGTCGACGCGATGACGCGAAATCGACGACGACGACGACGACGGTTTAATTAAAAATTAATAAAACAATCTGAAGATTACGGAGGAGTTTATCCGGCTTCGCGTCCTCCTTCGTAACTGTTTTTGACGACGGTTTATCGTCAACGTCTGTCACGCGGCGCGCATTATCGGTTTTTGACTACCTCGCCGCCGCCGCCGCCGCCGCCAGGCCAATCGAAAAGTCACGTTCGACTGTTTTGCATTTTATTTCGTCGTCATCGTCCCGGCGCAAACATCGTTTCCGAAAGTGGCGTCAAGCCGCGTTAATTCAATCCGCGAAAAAGCTTCTTTATTTTTATTATTTTTTTTTTTTTCGTGTCCCCGCTTTTCTTCACTTTAAATACGGCCGGAGACGGGCAGGGCTCTAAATATATGTGTATAGCCGCTGCGGCGTTTTCACGGCACGTGCGCCCGTTTTTTCGGTTTTTTTTTTTTATTTCCACCGCCGCCGCCGATAACTCGCGATGACGGTAAGCCGACTATAATTACGTTACGTAATACGCGGGATGGTTATTTTACCGGCGGTAAAAAAAAAAACCGTCCGAAACGTACGGAGTTGTCGGGTGAATTTGAAAATCAAACGTCAACCCGTATTACCGGCGGATAAGCGCGTGTTTCCCGAAACGCGACGGCGGATCGGGCGAAATGACAACGCAAGTAAAATTTTTATTGAAAAAACCCAATTGCGATCGACCGGACGTAAACCCGAACGCCAGTCGCGTCCCGCCGACGGGATCCGCGCGTGCGTTAATGCGAAAACGCGTTAATCGTCCGAAACACCGTAACGCACGTACGCGCCCGCCGCCGACAGCGTCCGTCCGCCGGGTCATCGCGCGCCGTCGTGAGCCGCCGCAGCGGTAAACATGACGTTTCTCGCGGGCCCGTTGAACGGCGACGTTTCCGAATTATCGCCAACACCCGATTGATACGCGCGCAAGACCGCCGCCAAAAACCGAAAAACGCGTTGAGCGCGTGCGCATTTCGCTGACGATCCACGCGTGTAATCGTCCGCGATACACGACGAATCACCCTGTATATGCGACGTGGTGTACTGTATACTTGTCACGGGGTTCAATGCGGCACAAGTCATGTGTGTCCGGCTCGAGAATTATAGTATGTACGTGCGAGAAAGGTAAACGAGATACAACAAAAGTTGTTTTTTTTTTTTTTTTTTTTTTTTTTTGTTGGTAAAACTCGCGCACGCCGGATATTATATTTTATCGCGAACGATATTCAACGTCGGCGTATCGGACCGTTCGTCAGTAGTCTCTTTTGCGCTATATACGTACAAATATTATAATATCGCTATCGTGCTCGTCCGGCTAATGTCTAATAATGACATTTTTTTTTTTTTTTTTTTATTTTGCGTATAACCCTAAATAAGTTCCTGCCCGGGCCCTTAAATAACAAAAAAATCATGACGAAATTGTATAAATTATCTTATTATTAAAATTATATTTGAAATGTTCAAGTCTGGGGGGGGGCAGGTGCCCCGTCTTGCCCCCCCCCCTCTCCGGGTACCCATGCACTGTGCCTATACTGACTACTGCGCAGCGAGCACTCGACACACGGGCGCTTTCGTTAAAAAAAAAAAAAAACTAGGTTTCGCCAAAATGAGAAAACGTTAGAATTTTCGTTTTCCGTCAAGTTTATTTCAGTGTTATTGTATCGAAAACCTCTAGGCATAATAATTATCATGCGAACAATAGAGGAACAATCTTCGGAGAGGTCGGCGAAAATCCGCCTGCTCGGCGTGGTCCCCGGAGCGACTCTCTTAACGGTTTTCAAACCTAAATAATAGAAAGAAATACGTTTGGGCGGAAACGATAATTGCAAGCGGCAACGAAAATACAATTTTTGGCGGAAACGAACGCTGGCCCACGACACGGTACTGTGATTTTAGATTCTGAGTCGAGCGAAGAAGCTTATAGGTTTACAAAGATGTTTATTATTTATTTTTTTTTTTTATTTGTGCGCAACTTTTCTACCAGTAGACTTGCTCGGATTTCTACGTACAGCACTTTTTCTGAAAATAAATCGGCGTAGGCAGGTACTTTAAAGAGGTAGTTTTTCGATTTTCTCAAGCGTTTTCCCAGAAAATGTGAAAAACCGGGATAAATCATGGGAGAACCGGGAAAAACGTAGGAGAATTGGGAAAATCGGTATTAAACAAATATTATTAAAGAAAATATATAAAGCCTATTTAATTATTTTACTATAAAACGACATAATAGATGCTGTTGACAAAGCATCACTATCAACTGAACTCCGCTCAGAATCATTTTTTCGTAAGAGATGGTTTATCGTTGCTTACAGTTATACATTAAATTACCTATAACAGTGGCTGCATCCGTTCCCGTGATCATAGGACGTCTTTTTTGGTGTTCGTCTCCTTTCGAGCGTGGATGAAGAGATACCCGATTTAATAATACGATAATGTTCAAAAGTTATGGGCTCTCGACAAATAATAATAATAATAACAATAGTAATTCCGTCGTATACGTCTCGAATACATACCGGACGAGAAGGGAAAACAACTTATCGCGATTTATGATTACTTTTTTCTTTTTTTTTTTTTTTAAATTTAATTTTAACGTGACGAGAGAACGCGATTTACGGTCAAAATTATGGTACGAAAAACATTACATTGTTATGTATAATGTAGTAGACGCGTCGGGAAGGAAAGAATTAATAAAACAAATTGTATTGTATAATATTTTGAACGGCAATACGAAAAAAAAATACATATATATATATATATATTACAATTTTATACGCGTGTAATTTCTTATTATTGAAAAAATAGAAAGGAAAAAAACGATCGCGCCCGCACAATAATATCAGACTAAATAACACGACGAATATTTAAACTCCGTTACGCGTGTGATATCACCGGTACAGTCACAGGATATCAAGTATATTATCTAATATTCTACTCATACAGGGTGTATCATACGACGAATACATTTGTCTCTTAAACAACATTATTTTAATAAATCTGAAAAAATCGTCACCATTTGTATTTGATGTTTTGATGTTTACTGAAAAAAAAAAAAAATGCAATTTTCAAAAATCGTTCTACCTTTTCTGCGATTTTCGTCGAATCGCGAGTAGGTATTCAATCCGGACCGACCCTCGTCGCGTTTGACGAATCCGTGGGTGGGAGGGAAGGGGAGGGGGTTGTTGACGGCGCGAACTCCTCCCACCGCGTTCGCTCTCCGATAACACACCGTTTGCCTGAATTCCGTCATAAACGCGCGCCTTACGCGAACGCGGGTCGACTGTCGAAAACGATAATATCGTATTAAATAAACACACAATCTACACGGCGCCCGTTAACGGACAAATCAGAGCGCGAGATTTCCGGCGGGAAAATCATCGTCCGCAGACGCGGACGAATGTCGCGCGCGCCCGTCGCAGCGAAACCGAACGCTCGTCCGTCGCCCGTTTACAGTCCGAGCGGCCGGCGTAACGGCAATAATGACGCGCGTATGTACCGCGGCCGGCGTGAAAAACGGACCGCGCGCGTCTCTCGCCGTCGGTACGCCGCCGCCGCCGGCACTTCTGTCCGCGCGACGCGCGCAAATAACGAAAACGGCCTTGGGCCCGTTTCCGACGCGGCGCCCGGGCGTGTTATTGTTGTTCGTACGAATTTTTTTTTTTTTTGTCCCCTTCTCCCCGTCGCCGTCGCACGCGATCCGTGCGCCCGGACGTCGCGCGCGCGCGCGTCTCTCCACTCGCGCCGCACTCGCGAAACGCGCCCGGCGCGACGCGCGACAAAACCGTTGCCGCCGTCGCCGCCGTCGGACCGCGGCGCGCGCGAACGCAACGCCCGTTGCGGTTTCCGTGCGCGTCGCGCACCGCGTTTTACGATACGCCCGCCCGCGGGTGCGCACCGCAAACGACGGAACGAAAACGATAATTATTCGTCCCGTCTCCTCCGCGCGTACGATTATCGCCCCCTCCGCGGCGATGATAATAATAATACAACGCTCGAACGTAACGATCTCCGTTTTCGTTCGGCTAACGGGTTAGAAAAAAAAAAAAAAAAAAAAAAGCAGCAACGTAATTTCGGCGGAATTTTTTATTATATTTTTGTTTCATACACGTATATATTCTACGCGTACGCGAGCGTTATAAAAAAAAAAAAAAACAAAATACCTTTCCCGGAGCCACTGACCTCACGAAAAACACTCGGTGTCTACGATAATACCTACGACCGTACTACTAGGTACACGATACCTAGCCGTGTATACATGCGCGTTCTATAATATTATTATACAGCAGTGCGTGCGATGGCGTACGCGTCGAGCACGATACATTTTTTTTTTTTTTTTTTTTTTTACCGGGTTTGTTTTTTTCATTCGCTTTTTCGCTTCTGAGGATTTTCCGCGCGCGTAACGACGTACCGGCGAACCATTGTACCCGTACCCGTGTGCTGTTACACGTGTACGCCGTGCCGCGCGGAAATATGCGTTTTGGAAGCGCTGCCGCGCGCAAGCCCACCGCGTGTTTTACACGTATGCGCACGCACGAATGACGGATGTTCGCGAATCGGACTGTTAGCGAAACGCACTATAGGTGCGTTATAATGTGGATATCAAGACCGTCGGAATTTACGCGTTTCGTAATATTAAACGTGTGACATTTCGCAATAACATCGTACGCCTGCCTAGTGCCTACCTACGCGGACGCGGAACAAAAACGTATCGCTGTACACCGCATACGTTCGGACCGGGTTGGCGAAAGTGACATTCAGCAACAATAATAATAACGCTGTGCGCACACACACACACACACACACATTATATACGTGTATAAGGCGCGCGACTTGAACGTAAAAAAAAAAAAAAAAAAAAAAACTAAAACCAACCGACACTATAAATACGCAGTGAATACTGCAGCTCGCGATGGGAGTTTCGGTTGTCGTGGTTGTGGGGGGGGGAGCAGTTTGATTCGATAAATCGTCACGAACAAACAAAACAATGTTATTTTAATTTGCGCGCGTAAATCCGAACGTTTCGAGTAACGTCGTCTCGGAAAGCGACGAACACCGTCGACTATACCCGCACGCTAAAGTGCTCGATTGTTTCTCACCGAATTTCAACGAAAACAAAAAAAAAAAAAAAAAAACGTATATTATGCAGACGAAATTCGTTGACGAAAACCACCGCGCCGGTGTCGCAAACGATCGCGGAGAGAGTCTTCGGCGATCGAAATTGTGTTCACGGACAGAAGTAAAAGAAAAGCACACATCTTATCGTGTAACGCAGTAATACGCGTGCTTATGATGACAATACCAAGTTTCCTCGCTTTATCCGCTTATTCATAACCCATACAAATGATAACGGAAATTGTTTTTTTTTTTCCAAATGTCAATTAGGTGGTAACGTTTGCGCGGCGAAATTTAATCATTTTCCGGAATACATATAAGTATTTGCGGGTATAATTGATTATCGTAGTCGTATATAATCATTTATAGATTATCCGGGGATTATAATATAATATTTAAAAACTTGCCGCGCGACAATGGATTCCGAGGTGCTAAAAAATTGCAGCATATTTTCAAAACCTTTCTGAAAATATTATGTAAAGGAATGCGCGAGATGGATTTCGTTAAAACTCCCGTGATAAAAAAAAAAAAAAACGGTTGTATAAATGATCCGTTATTTGCATATAATATATAAAGAATAAAAAAAAAAGTATGTCCCGAAGAATTTAATCGTCGATGATGATAATGATGATATATACGAATAAATGGAAATAAGACGTCGCGGTATATTGAGGGGGGAAAAAAATTTAAAAAACAAAAAAAAAGGAGAAAAAAAGACATTAATGAAATGGCAAAGACCGCAGCGCGCCGAGGTTGGCGAGCGAGACGAACCGGGAAATTTACATTCGTAATTATTATTATTATTATATCGTCGACTATGTATCAATGACCGAAGCAGTCACTATAGAGTCTTTACGACAGTATTACGAGATTTATAGAAGAATCGCGTAAGCAATTATTAAAAAGAAAAAAATATTGTTAAAAAAAATCTTCCGTGAAAATTCATAGTTAATCGAAAACGAACGGAGTTTGTTCGCGATTTGACGAGTTCGAATCGTTTTCGTTCGGTCAATTACGTTTCGGCGGTTAACTAATTTAATGATCGCGAATTGATGATGATGATGATGATAAAACAAATTCTAATTTTCCGCAGTGGCGACGGTCGACACTTGCACACCTGTGCCGTATAAACTGACGAAAACGAAAATCAAACAGACGTAACTGCGCGCCTTTTTATAAAAAAAAAAAAAAATAATAACGTTTTTTTAAGTGCCTACGCTATTAAAAATAAATAACGTATATAAGTACCTTTAATTTGATAACGATACACGTGTCACACGTGTTTCTATGTATTATTATTATATTAGGTACGCGGGTTTATTCGCCTCGATGTACTAAAATCGTAAATTCAATAAATATTATACACGGAATGGCTCGACCGTGTGCGTGACCAAAAGTCCGAAAGCTTTTTTCTGTTATAAATATTGTATTTACCTACAGTAAAATGTTTATTATTGGCTTGGATACGGGCCGCCCAGACAGACAGACACACTGCAGAGTAAAGGCGTATTTACGAGGGGGTGGGGAAGCAGGGGTATAGTGGCATTCACTTCGGGGGCACCGCGTTTTAAGGGGGCGTCATAATCTTTTAAGACATTATAGTAAAACGGCGGTCGGCGATTTTATATTATTACCTGTATGAATTAATTGTTATCGTGAAAAGTCCATCGTAATTATTACGAAAAGTTATACGTTTGCATTGGAATAGAATCTATTTTTTCCGTAGTTATTTAGCCCATCGCACAGTTTATATTCGCTTAGCGTTGCCTAAAATCTTAAAGCGCGTACCTTAAAATTCCTTCGTATGTTGTATATATATATATATATATAAAAAAAAAAAGTTCCCCAGAACCGGGGCACTTATATCTGCTGAAATTAAAGTGGTAGGTATGTATAAAAAATATACTGAACTTCAGTACATATTATCTTATCAAACTATCTCTCTTTTTACGATTTTTCGCGAGCATATTATATGTAATTGAAATGTACTGAACTACTATAGCATTATTCTTGTATAATGTACGTTTTTGTTTATTTCAAAAACAGTAATTAAATGTATAATGCGTTTTCGCTAGAAAAATGTTAATATTATTATGTATTCTTAGCCAAAGCGAGAAAGTATAATATAAATATATTATAATGTTAGTGCTTTGGATTTTGCTAAAAAAAAAAAAAATTATAATAATGAATTTGATAACGTGATATTTTATTTCAAATTGTCGCCACAATAATAATATTTTTACTCATATAATATTTGTATGAGTAAATTACCTTTTTTTCAATTTAAAATAATAATTTATCGAGTTGTAACTGGAGCGGATTTCGGTATAAATGTATAATAGACGCGTATTATACTTACGCATTTAAAACGGTCTAAATGTTATGGGAAGTAAACAAGTTGAAAATTATCAATTTAGACAGTCATAAAATAATTTTGTCAAATTATTAAAGATTGTCATCTTTAATACAGGTATATGTAATTTGGACGTAATGTTTATGCTGAATAGAAAATTAGCCGCGTTAAAATTCCCCAATTAAAAACCTCGTGAACGGGCGAGTGTAAAAATTAGCATCAATATTATTAGCTGGTACCTATAGGTATCTCATTTCGATTTTCAAAAATCGCAATGTTTTCTTTACACTGATGGTTTCATCCGTTACTGCGGTGTATTAACATAATTATTATAAGTGGTGAGTACGTGTATGGAGTGTATTATGCAAAGTAAATGTACAAAGCGAAATTTCAAAATAATGAATAACGAAAGCTATAGATTATCGCACGACGCTGCAGCAGAGAGGCGAAATATCCAAAGAATACTATCAAAGGGGAAGTGTTAATGAAACGTATTAAACGAAGGGCGGTAACACCGACATGGTAACAGCATCACTCGCGGCCAAAGCTCTTAGATGATAAAAAGGGACACGCAAACAACATCGCCCTTTGATATCAAAAAAAAAAAAAAATAAAAATAAAATAAAAATCCAAACAAAAAGAAAACAGGCGGCAAAATTAACATAGAGACCATAGTGTTATTTCTTTTAGAGAGAAAGAGAGAGAGACAAGAGAGTGAGAGAGAGAGAGAGAGAGAGAGAGAAGCGTGCATATATAATATTATGAAAAGAAATAATAGAACCCCGAGAAAGACGTACGGGATGTTAAAAATGTATACTGGCTGTATATTTTGTAAAAATAAAAAAATATTTTTAAAAATATTACAAAATATACCGCGTACGAAATATTTCGAGGGCGTTGATTTTATCGAGAGAAACAAAATGTGTAAGAACACTATCCGAGTTATATGTATATAGTACCTGCTAATAGCTATCCCATTCGGCGCCTCCCGTTCTAATTTAATTCCCATTTTTTTTAATTTTTTACCCATCGTAACGAGATTTTCTTTTTAAAACCCGATCGAAAACCAAAATAAATCCAATTTATTCGGATCTACGATTGTCGATAAATAGTAACATTACGTATATATATACCGTCAGAGTGATAAGGGTATATTTTTTCGAAAATATTGTAATTTATTCAAAGTATACCGATTCTGTGTATAGGTGACGGTCGAAAAAAAAGAACAAATAAAATAAAGTAATTATTGCCCTACTCAAAATCGTTCTTGTCGGTTGTGACTGTCGTGCATTCTGTTTACTTTTCTTGTGAATAATACATTTGTATTTTGTTTAAAACGCTGCGGGCGATGAAAAAAGTAAATCGCATGTACGTAGTTATATTTTCGAGAGGCCCTTTCGAAAACATTTTCGTCCCGCGGAGGGGGGGGGGAGAGGAGGGGCGGAGACCCGTGTACCCGGGCCGACACTGATTGTGAAATTGTGTAAACAGCAGCATAATGCCTATTATAGGTAGGTAATTGATTGATGTACATAATATTATTATTACGCGCAGCCATTCAAATAACGTGCCTCCGTAATAAGCATTTTCATTAATAATAATTATCGAAATTTATATTTCGTATATACCTGCCGGTAATGATAATACGTTTCGGCAGTGTTTCTCAACACGGCTTTCCGGTGGTTACGGCACGCTGTTCATCATAACGGTGTTTGTGTTTTCACGGCGTGTGTATAAAAAAAAAAAAAAAAATATCGAAAAATCGACAATTCGATGAGATAAAATGTTGACAAATAACGGATCGGTTATTATTCAAATCGTTTGAAAGTTCCAGTTATTAGAAATCGATTATAAAAACGACTATCGGCCGACGCATATTATCGTGACACATCGCGGCCGACATGCGCTCCTCGGATTTCTACGGTGACGTCGGGCGATAATTTCAATCCCCATAACCCAACCGACAGTGTTATCGGGAATTCACGATTAATTGAAATTAATTTTTAAAGAAATATTGTACCGTACGGTTGGGTATATTTAACTAACGAATTATGTATTTCCGTCCGGGCAATCACAACGCGTCGTCTATAAGACGGTGTCTATTTGAGAAACGTTACAGTAAAGTTTGACCCGAACGAAATAACTGTGATAAATAATTTGCGCACCGCATCTGGGAGCACCTTCGCTGACGCTGTTCGCTTAGAGCGATCCCGCGACCGAAATGGCCTCCCAATGGTGAATTCGCTTTTAGACATCTGCGTAATTCATATTTAATGATAATATTATCACAATCGGAACGCGGCCAATCGCCGGGGCACGGCCGTTAGGCACGTAATAATATGCCCGGCGGTGCCCGCGTACGCCACCAGTGACGTGGCCGGGAATTTTCAATTAGACGGGGGAGCGTTGTAATGGACAATGAACCGAGAAACAAACGGAGGAACGCCGTTCGCGGTAAACCCGACAATGGGATAGAGCCGGATCGGAAAAACGACCGATTTGCGTTCAATAAGTCGCGTTTTTTCGCGCGAATCGGCTGAAACGCAATACGGTTTTTTGTTTCGAGATTATCCGAAATGAACGTTGTACAGTTGTGTATTTTCGCGCGCCGACGGGTGTCCAGGGATACGAAGTCCCGACCACTGACTGTACACGCGATCGGCACGACCGGTCGGCGACATCCGGGTACACGGTTTTCGCGCGGCGGCCAATTACCGTGCGCCGCGCGCCGTAGACCGTGAGAGGTTCACGCGGGTTTCCGTTTTTCTCGCGCTTGCCGCGGCGGCGTCTCGTCGCGCGGATTTCCGTGCATTGTAACGCGCGCGCACCAGTGAAAAGCGGCGCGGCGACCGGAAGCCTGACGGGCAAATTGATAATAACCGACGGCGACGGCCCTGTGTATTTATGACGCGCGCGGACGAAGCCGCGGGTGCTGCGGGAAACTGGGAGGCGAGGATCCTTCATTCGAGAGCCGTCCCCGGCCCCCCCCCCGGGGGGAGGGGCGGAGGGGGGCGAGAAGGCCGCGCGAAATCCGAAATACGATACGCGCGCGCCGGAAAGGGCCGTCCGGGCGGCGGTCGTAACGTAAAGTATACGCGCGCACACGCGTTTTGTGTGTGCGTAGCGTAAATAGCGGCGTGGGCGTAGACACTATTAGTCGCCCGTCCGCCCTTTTATGTCCGGTATTCAGGCGCGTGTACTCGCGTGTACGTGCGCACGTACGTATAGGTGCCGGGCGGTCGAATCCCCGCGATCAATTAGTCCGACCGACGTTTTACACGTGTGCGTAAACGCGCGTCGCGGGATATCATCGGTATGTGACACCGGCGATCGTCGCGTCGCCGTGGCGTACGCGATTTATGCGCCGCGTCGCGTTTTGCGACGGCCATATGACAATAACGACTAGAGAGAAAAAACCATTCGAAATAATATAGCCAGCGATAGAGCTCCGAAAACCTTCCGGAAGAGCTTGGAAAAAAACCGTACCATTTAAACCGTCAGTTTATTAAATTGTCGTAAGATAAATATAAAACGAATCTACTGTACGCGGTACGTGATTAAGTGACTCACGACGAAAGGTCGTGCCTACATTTGGAACATGCAATGTCAATAAATCGATAAATTACATCAAGCACAACGGGAATAAAACCGATTGAGCCATATCCTTGGATAACACATCGTAATATAAAGATAAATATTCACTTTTCGAACACGTTTTCGACCGTTTTCTATACGAGTATACATATATGAAATTACAAAAAAGTACTTCAACTACACGAGTACCAACACGCGTTTTAAACAGGCCGCGGTTTGAAAATCAAACGTCGTTACATTGTAGTGTTTTCGCGCGCATAAACTTACAACAATGACGTTATATATTACAATATTATTGTATAAAATGTCAACGATTTTTCCCGAATAGGAAAACTTCGAATCGCGCCGATCACCCTGTATACGCGCCGCGGTTGTTTTACCGTGTTATTATACTGGTACGTCGTATTATTGTTATTCGTGCGAAAATTGATTTCTCTCCACCCCTCTGCGGTATGAAATTCGTGATGTCGTATTCGATATGGACGCAGCGGACGACGGCCCTGGCGATAAACACGATTTTCCGTGCAGGCCGAAGTCGTTTCGGCAGTTTTTTCATTTTTTTTTTTTTTTATTTTTTCTTTACGACCCGTTATAATATTATACGGAAATAAATATTATACAGTTTTAACGCTGACTGTGCGCAGGGACTGTTTGGATATGAAACACTGTTGCGGACTGCTTGTGATCGGTATACCTAATAATTATAATATAACTGCTATATAGAACAAACAGAACTGGTGGAAAGGATGATTTAAAAAAAAAAAATACGCATCCGAGAACCCGTATAATTCAATAATATCATAGGTACCTAGACATCGACAAAACTGCCGTATTATACGCAATTTTAGATTCCGAGCTATTATATAGTTTTACCGAGATGTGCTTTTATTCGTTTTAGGGGTGCCCGTCTTTCGACTTGCGAAAATTCTTCGAGTATATTATTGTTCACGTCGCACACATATTATATCGGTTCACGTGCGGATTTTTCGCCCGGCGGTAGTACTCTATTTGAACAATGTTTCGAAATTCCGGTTTGACTTAAATATTAACGAAAACCTAACTGTTTTGTCATTAGTTAACCGTGGTTTTATTATGTTGATTTCTGGGTTACTTCAATACCAGGACGAAAACGCGACTGGTATACTATACACACCGCGTACGTCTTGCGCCCTTACGCGCACCTCACCGGGCTCCGCTCAGTAACGTTTTTCGATTGAAACGGTCTATCGTGGCGTCCGATATAATAAAATACACTGTATTGCCCCGTACTATATCGACTTCCCGCTTACAACAGCGGCCTAAATCGTGGTGCGAAACAGGTATGTCCGACCCAGAAAGAAACCGTGTCAAGTTTGGTTTTTAGATAGAATTTTCGGGAACTTACACGGTCGATTTCGAACCGTATAGGTTTTGCGGATTGCCCCTATTTAAAACTGCACCCGTGTCACGTACGTATATATTTTATATCGCGCGCACAAGCGCAACTGGACCGCCGACCTCGGGGGGCGCTAAAACTATAGACACACCGCGGACTCGTACAGAGGCGATACCCCCGTAATCCCCTTTACACGATACGTGCACGTAACGAGCAACTGCGCGTTTTGTTTACATAAAAACGTATCACGGCTCTTATAACTTTATTTTTTTATGCGCGCGCGCAGTGTCTGTAGCAGGCAGTTTATATTTTGTTCTGCTCATCAATAATTACGAAACACGCATAGATGGAATATTTATATTCCGTGCTGTACAAAACAACTCGTCGGGTTTTTTCGGGGAGGAGGGGGAGAGGGGGTGCAAAAGACCCCGTGGCGTCCCCCCGGCCGGGCCCGCGATCGCGCGACGCGCGTTTTATCGTCTGCACATACGCATTGGTATTTTATCGCGGTCGTTCGGTCCGTCCGTGCCTTATACGCGAGGCGCCACGCACGCGGCGAGTCGCGCATTACCACGGTTACCGTTGATACACGCCGAGCGGTTGTTGATTTTGGTATTACATACGCGGGGTGGGGGGGGGGAATGTAGCGAAATTTAATTTTACGGTTGCCGAGGAGACGACGCGCGTTATTCGCGTACACACACAATCGTACCGCGTACGCGCGCGATCTATTGTAAAAAATGCAATATTATTGTGCGGAATAATACCGCTGTAATGCACGGGAAAGATTGTCGGACCGCGGTGTACACGACGTATGCGTCATTGTTATTTTCGTTTCGCCCTTGACCGCAAACGGCGTTCGACGTTACGGTTCGCCCCGTCGTCGTCGGCCCGTTTAACAATATTGACTCGACATCATAATAACAATAATAATAATAATAACAACAACATTGTAGTTTGACACCGGGCGAGGTGCGACTTTACCGCGCACACACGCTGCTGCTGCGGTACCGTTGCAACGGCTGTGCGCGTATACGTACGCGCGTGTAGCAACGTCGTATCGAGTAACGTTTTAACGCGGCGGCGGGAACTTACCGTTTGCGTTCGCCGCGATTCGGTACGAACGCCGTCCGTTGGATTCGGTCGAGTCGACAATCGGTCATTTTCCCGGGTCCCGGTCCACGCGGCCGGAGCACACGGGGTTATTGCGCACGGCACAAACTCGGATCGTTACCGTGTCGCACACGAGACGGCCCCCCGTAAAGGGACGTCGCGAACTGTCGGTTTTCTCACCGCGGGAAAACGCAGTTCAAACGTGTACACGTCATTATCGGTCCCGTTTTTTTTTTTTTTTTCGATCGTCCGACGTTTGATTGAGAATAGCTGGTATACCGCATAACGCGCGCAATAAACTTGTGTATTCCAACCGCGCGGAGACCGCTGTACACCGACACACGCACCGGACCGGCGAACCGGAACCGGGAAATCGCGAATAACCGAGCCTCGGAAAATAACGATGACACGGCCGCGGATATCGTACGGCAATAATATTGTACGGGTCGCCGGCCAACTCTACCGCCGACGGTGGCCGTCCGCATGTATGCGCCGCTCGCGATTAATTAAACTGGTATTCCGACCGGTGCAACGACTTTGTGCCGCGAATGTGCGAAAACGATATTTCCCCTACCCCCCCCCCCCCCCACCATTCCTTCCTCGCCCTAAAACTGCGGTTTACCGTCGCACTAACCGTATTGGATCCGGCGAAATGTCGACTTAACGACGGGACCGTAATGGTATAACGATATTGCGATGCGCCGCCGCGCCCCTGTCGGCACGCACACGCACACGCGCGCACACACACACACACGCACACACGCACGACCCTCCGGCCGTAAAACGAATAAAAACAAAATACGGCGTGATCGTCAACAACGAACGACGGTAGGTAATAATGTGCGAACACGACCCCGCGCCGTTTACGACCGGCGTTTTCTCCGCGCGACTCTCGACCCCGTAATTACGTCCGCGAGCAGTCTGGTCACCGTACGGTACGCGGTAGCGTTCCGCGGTGTGCCGGCTGCTGCTGCTGCGTACACGTCACACGACACGCGTAACGTCGTCGTCTTCGTGGCGTCTTCGATGTTGCGATAGGTCCGCGGCATGTCCTCCAACCCATTCCCGCGTCTACCGCGACGATACGTTTCACGTGTCCCGCCATTCTCCTCCGACAAAGCATTCCATAGCACTTTTCGTTACGCCGTCGCGGCGCAGCAAACGTCCCGCCGTTTCGTCTCTTCCAACTTCAACGGCGCACCGCATTTCAATAGCATCTGGTCTACTTCGCTCTGCGCCGTACCGATTTTCCAAGTCGCACGGCCGCGTGACGCGATACGGGTGTTTTTAAGGAGCTTTTTCTCGGCCGTAAGTTCAATCGGCGGCGGTCGATAGCGTTGTAGCGCGCATATAAGAAAATAGGTTCGGTCGGGACGAATGGTAGGATATATCGTATTACATACGTATATATATATATATGTGTATACGGAGTAATTATATGTTTGAATACGTACCGGAACCGACGATAAATCGCACTGCGAGCACGAACGAAATGCGCGGGCTATTTCGGCGTTTAACTGATTAAAGTCGTTTGTTCTCTGTCTATAAACCTGAGGAACTTCCCCTCCCTCCACCCACCCCGGAAAAAAGTCCGTAACAACTCGAGCGCGATTCTCCGCAAGGGAAACGAAAGCGATCGTCGGTGTACCGGGGCCGCCTGTCGGTTCGGACGTTCGTGGGCGGCGTTCCTCTATTAGTTTCGCCCGGCGGCGGCGGCGGACGCCGTGGCACGCGAACGCCACGACGGTTCCGCCGCACTCGATATTGACGTGCACGCGGATTTCGCGGGCGGTCAGGGTAAAGAGCCCGCGGCGGCGAACCGCGCAACAGCGGCGTCGCACGCGCGAAAACGAAAACGCGACGTAGTCGGAATATTGTCGAAAAACCCGCGAAACGAAAAAACGACAAACAAAAACACCGTAAACGTAACAAATATTCGGAAATATAATAATATTTTTCGTCGATGTCGCGCGCGAGGAAGCGAGTGACTCGTGAGAGAGAGAGAGAGAGAGAGAGAGAGAGAGAAAGAGATTGAGTGAGTGAGAGAGAGAGAGAGAGGTGAGCAATGCCGTTGAGTGGCGGTAAGACGACCGCGACGACGAGAGGATTTTTTTTTTTTTTCCCGTCTTTTATCGGTTTATCGCGGCGGCGGCGGCGGCGTCGTCGCCAAGACGTGGCGGGTCACACGCGGCGCACGGGGCGACCGGTCGCGGTGGCGAGCGAGGAACGCGCCCGCGAGCTCCGGGGCGAAACGAGAAAAAGATAACTTAAACTCGCGGGGCGTACGGGTAAAAACGGTGGGCGGGCGACAGGGCCGTGCGTGCGTGCGCGCGGGAGCGAGCGCGTGTGTGTGTATGTATGTGTGTGTGTGTGTGTTGTATACATAACGGGAACATTATCGACCGGGGCGCGCGGGAGCCGACCGACGGGTGCCGCCGCCGTCGCCGCCGCCGCCGCCGCGCGCTGCCGCGTTGTCGCCCTCCGCCGAAAAACCGCTGCCGCCGTCACGCCGCTTCCCCGGTGTGCGTCCCGTTCGGATTATAAGTCGCGCCCGGCAAACAACGGTCGCCGCCGCCGCCGCTGCCGCCGTCGCCGTCGCCCTCGTCCGGCCGAATTCGAACCGCCGCCGCCTTTATATTGTAATGTAATATTATTATTGTTTTGTAATAAAATATTATTTAACGATAGAACACGAATATTTTTACAGGAAAAATAAATTAATATTACAACGTACCGCGGTCCCCGGAACACGAACCCGCAATAAAATCCCGGAGGGTGGGGGAGAAAAGCGGACATGCTTCGCGCGATGGGTGGGCCACTGTCGTAGGTGATAAGTCGGGATGACAGAAGAGAAATTCAATCTGCGTGCGACAATTAACCGTCGCTAACGAAAAACGATTCTGGGCGGTTAAGTTCAGTTATAAGTGTTGCTTTGTCGACAATATATAATGTGTCATTTTATACGATAAAATATAAATATGAATTATTTGCTTTTTAACAATGTATCCGTTTCCCCGTTTTTACCCGGTCTTCCACATTTATTACGCAAACAGTCGGGAAAATCGAAAAATTACCCTCGGAAAAAAAAATAAAATAAAAACTAAATATCATCGTAAAACCAATACGTTCCTCGCTCCGTTCAGAATCTGAAAATACATTATAGGTAATAGAATTAAAAATCCCTACATCATATTGTTTTTAATAGACTATTAATAATTAATGAACGTGACGTTTTTTTTTTAATTTGGATAGCCGCGCGCGATTGTAATAATGTATAGTGATAGTCGTATACGTGGAAATACAGTAGGTAAAGTTTACGGAGACGAAGGTTGTGTGAGTTTGAGGGGGAACGGGAAGTGGCGGCAAAGGCGGTGATGTCGGTACAGGTTTGGGTAGTACCGTAACGGAGAAATCGGTCGTGGTTAAATTCGGTCACGCGGAAATCGGTTGAAATACGTTAAAAACGTGTAGTGTCGGTTGCGCAAACACACACGGTATTATTATGTAAAAGGCCCTCATCGAAAAAAAAAAAAAAAAAAAAAAAAAAAA